>BJKM01000307.1:574901-772401 GCA_015082035.1 Chaenogobius annularis | reverse complement strand
ATGATGTGATGAGGTCATGTCATGATGTGATGAGGTCATGCGATGATGTGATGAGGTCATGTGAGGAGGTCATACGATGAGGTCATGTGATGATGTGATGAGGTCATGTCATGATGTGATGAGGTCATGCGATAATGTGATTAGGTCATGTGAGGAGGTCATACGATGAGGTCATGTGATGATGTGATGAGGTCATGTCATGATGTGATGAGGTCATGCGACAATGTGATGAGGTCATGTGAGGAGGTCATATGATGAGTTAATGTGATGATGTGAGGAGGTCATGTCATGATGTGATGAGGTCATGCGACAATGTGATGAGGTCATGTGAGGAGGTCATATGATGAGTTAATGTGATGATGTGAGGAGGTCATATGATGTGATGAGGTAATGCGATGATGTGATGAGACCATGTGAGGAGGTCATACAATGAGGTCATGTGATGTGATGATGTGATGAGGTCATGTTATGTTGTGATGAGGTCTTGTAATCAAGGGATGAGGTCATATGAGATTGCATCTTTTGTCCGATTTTTGTCATTCAAAGTTTGTTTGGTGGATAATCTTTGTTTGATTCTTGGAGCTACTTTTGGTATCCGTCATCAAATTTGCAATTTTTCCCTATCTCAAAGTGGTGAAATGTTGGTGGCATAATTGTCAGTGACATCATCGTCAAAGGCATGACATCATCATGTACGGGAGATGACCATGCAATATGCAGTCACTCGCAATGGCTTCTTGACATTGGACGGCGTCGTTTTCTCTCTCTTTACTCTATCTCTATCATGTGATGTGATGAGGTCATGTGAAGAGGTGAGGTCATATTTAATTGCAGTGTTTTTCTGTGACAGGGTCGACACAGCATTATGAAGCTGGAGAGTATGGCGTTTGTATCAGTTCCTGTTGATGACCCCCACACAGTGGTGACTGGCGAGCAGCGGGACGTTCAGGTAAATGTGTGGGAGTAGTGCTGTGTTTGAGCGTGTTAACCAGTGTGCTGTGTGCGCAGGTCCAGGTGGTGGCGCTGTTCTCTCAGAAGCCGTCTGCAGCAGTTAGGGTTCTGCTGATCGCGGTCAGCCTGCTCCTGGGACTCCTCATCCTTACTCTACTCATTTACTGCCTCTGGAAGGTACACCTCATCACCCTTTATTTAGACTTGCAATAGGGGGTTCCCGGATGATGGCCGCATAGCTCAGACAGGCTCTGTCAGGCTGCGATTGAATTTGTTGGAGTTATCTGTCTATATCACGAGTTCACCTGGGGATATTCGACATTTTTGCGTGGGAAGAGATTAAGGGCTGTATTAATTTAGTTAATTCATCTGTGTTCTTCACTGTTTCTGTGCTCTTGACGTACCTCACACAATGTAATGTGCTGTAATGAAATGATGTGAAGTTTAACCATGTTAAATTTGCCATTGCTGATTTCAAAGCATTGCTGTCCACACTCTTTCCTTTGTGCGCAGCACAAACATAGGAGAAGGAAAAGTACATCACTTTATGTCTAAAACTTTAGTCCCTATGATTACGCTGAGCATTCTCCTGGCCTTTCCTGCATGAATGTTGCAGCGAGTGCAGTGTAATCAACTCTGCCCCATTCTTCATCACATGAAACAGTTAGTTTCTGTGACACTGGATCCGAGTTAGCGGCAAGCTAAGTTAGCAAAGGGCTATGATAGCGCAACAGCCTGTCTTTTTTCCTCTTTATCAAACGCCCTTTCCTCGAAAGCAGTAGTCCAGTATTTTTTAGACGTGCAATGCTTTTGAGCAGCGGTGTTATTTGATCCATATATTGTGCCGCCCTAAGGCAGATATTAGAGCAGACCCTTATGTCTTGAAAATGCCTTAGAAACAAGAACATCGTCACAGAGATTCTGCGGCTAAGCTAACAGGTCTCACCGCGGCTGCAGCCCCGTCTCCCTTGTCTGCCCACAAATAGAGCTCCAGGGCCGGCTCAGATCCAGGCACCGCCCCAGAGGAGACCAGGAGCGGGGTAGACCCAGTGATTTTGGCAGCTCTGTGGGAGATAACTGGTAACATTACGTAAGCAGTAGACACAAAGATTGATGCTGCGCTCACTGGTATGCGGATCTAAATTCTAAGACTAACAAACTGGATAACCACCGAAAAGGAAATCTCTGACTTGAAAGACACGGTTTCAACCTTGTGGGCTAACATGGGGGAGCTAACGAGCCAGGTTGAGAAGCAATCTGCGGAGCTTCGGCTTTCTAGAGCAGTGGTTGCCAAAGTTGAGGTCGGGCCACTCCGGGAGGGGTCGCGAGATGATTTCATAATGTAATTTTAAAATTATGACACTGTATTACATCTATTTTTTAATTGAAAATGTTAAGTGAAATTGGGTTGATGATAAATGACTAAAATAGATACAAATAAACCTAATTTCATTTTACTGTGTGGTCCCCATGGGGTTGGTTGCACGGTTATTCTGTTCCAGAGGACACTGAAGGGAAATATGTGGTGTTGGATCCCTGAATATCTAAAATTTTCAACAAAAGCCGGGAAAATAAAGCTTGACCGTGCACATCGCTCCTTGGCTCCCAAACTGGCTCTGAACCAGCATTATATTGAAATTATTTTGAAAATTATATTGAAATTCCAAAATGTCAGTGATAAACAGTGTGTCATGGCTGCATCCAGATGTCTCGCCGCAGACCGGACCAGACCAAACAAGCTCTACGTTTCTTCAACGACTGCTCAGCAAGAGTGATCAAAAACGCAGGGCATTTGTGAAGTCTCACCTGAGAGAGGAAAAAGTGGCCTATGGGTTGCTTTATCCCGCAATGCTCAACGTGGATGGTGAAATGAAAGGATTTACCTCACCGAAGGAGGCATCAGTTTTTGCTGCTACTCTGCCGGATCCCTGAGCAATTTGACATATGAATATTTCCCCAGTGTGGGCTGGTGTATTTCTCCTTTTGCTTGTTCTACTAACCATACAGGAGGGCCTTTTTTTTATTATTATTTATTTATTTATTTTTACCTTGAAAATGGTTTTCCCATCTTTTGTTCGCTTTTTGGATCAGTCTGTGGGCTCTTTGCATGTTTTTGACAAGTGTTTGTCTGTTGTGTTTGACCAGGGAGTTGTGTAACAAGAGCATGGTCAACATGGTTAATACAATGGCATTGGAAAAATTATGAATCACGTCCTTTAATTTTAACGGCATACATTAAAAGGTCAAAGATGTAAACAAAGATGAGAAAAGAAAAAATAGATATTATATAACTACCCATTTAAATGACTTAGAACATCAAAAATGAACCAAATTAGGTTAAAAAATAACTACCATTCCTCATACAGGGGCAAACATAAGAGGGGTGTGGCCATATTGATCTCAACCAGAATAACCTTTGAACAGAGTTTTGAACACAAAGATAAAGAAGGCAGATTTGTATTGGTCAACGAAACTATTAATGGAAGTGCGTTTACTTTGATAAATGTATAAGGTCCTCCAGGAAGCGACCTCACTTTCTATACTTAAGTTATAGATCTGATTGCAAACCACTCTGAGTGACTGGAACTTACATGTTTATCTGACATTGGATTTTTGTAAACTAACAGAGTACTGGTAAATCTATGAATATACATTTTCACAAATTAATACATAACATTGATATCTGGAGAGAGATGTATCCTAGTGTCCCTATATAGAATGTTTTCCAATCGATAAAAGCAATATACTAGAATATACTTTTTTCAATGAAAATAGGTTAAAAAAAACAGGAAAGAAACAATTTACAAAACAAACTAAAGCTGTTGGAAGCTAAACATGCTGAAAACAAGGATCCTTAAATGCTACAGGAAATTCAAAAGGGGTCAGACTGAAGCATATTAAGACATAGCCCTTTTCACCACAGAAGTGTGCAGCGCATGTTTTTCAGCTGCGGCGCTGAATTCAGGAGAGGAGTAGCGCATGGATGAGTTACGGCGTGTACACTGTGCAATCACTCCCTTACAATCAACTGTCAAAACTGCCCAAACACTACCAGTGATCCTGGCCTTGTAATCATTTCTTCACAACCTGGACAGAATTTGGGAGTAGGACTTGATTTTGGGACTTCCCCAAATGTTTGGGACCTTTTTTTTTTTTTTTTATCCATTGTTTTAATAATGTTCTTGCATAAAATATACCAGGAGTTGTATCCTGCATTCACAAAGATTTGTATTATATATTATAAATATTGTCAATAATCTTTTTGCAAAACTTGCATACTAGCGCTAATGTGTGTGTGTGTGTGTGTGTGTGTGTGTTTCAGGCGGGCTTCTTTAAGAGGGAACTGCAGAAAAAGAAAATGAAGCGGGACAGCTGGGACTATGTTCCAAAACTGGGCCCCAGAGAGAGCTTCTCCTAACAGACACAGGGACACGGCAGGGATGTCCTCTATCCCCGGGACTCTTTAGAAGTCTTTGCTACAGCACTGTAGACTTCCACTGCTCGTCTGCTCTTCGGACCGACTCTGTGACCTGCTCAGAGCTGAGGCAGAGTGGGCAAGGACCTCAATGAAGTCATGAGGAAGTATCTTGTGAACTCTTGAACTGTTGAACTGAATTATGTTGCCCAATTGCTTCCTCAAAACCTCGATTTCTAAGAGCTGAGAAAAGAGAAACACAAGGGCTTGTCTTGTGCCTCTCCTCTTTCTGGGCAGGATTTATGGCAGAGGAATGGAGAAGTTTGGGGATTTGAGCCACACCCTCTGTATGATGTATGACTGGACTACTGACTGCACTGACCACCTAAAGAGCACAGACCAAAAAGATGAAGCTCTCTAGGGAACTCTGTATGAACCTAGGAACCTTGAAGAGCCTAATACTGTGTGTGTGTGTGTGTGTGTGTGTGTGTGTGTGTGTGTACTGTATCTTCTGTGCACAACTTTTGTTCTACCAGAGTGAAGTTCTCCACCAAAACAAAGATTGTCAGTGTCTGAAAGTGTCAAAGGAGTAACATCCTGTTGTGTGCCACATGTTTCCTGTCCTCAGAGCTATTTGTATTTAAAAACTGTACACACTGTTCTGAACTGAAATTGTGAAACAGATCTGAACCTAAATTACTTTTGTCTATTTATTTTTCGCCTTGCTGATGTTAGCCCGCACAGGTCCTGTCGATGACTACTTACATGTTAAATTCAGGGACACAGAATTTTACAATGTTTAAAATACAGTTGAAGATTTGCTTGAATAAAATCTGAAGCCCTCATGTGAATGTGCTGAATGATCTTCTTCACTGGATGTGCTGCGGTTCTATAGAGGTTTTATGGGTGTGTCCCTCAAGGCAGAGACCCACGAGCTGGCTTTGGGACGTTTCTGGGGGGAGGGAAGTCGGGGCTTTTTCCCAGCCATGCTTAAATAGAGAAAAATGATTATGAGATTTGTAATGTAAAATACACCTTTATTATTACATAATCTCCAAGAAAAGCCTGATTTCATACAAAATCAACTGTTCATACATTTTTATAGATTACAAATGACAATCATTGAAACCTTTAGTAATACTACATTATACATTTTGTTTTAAACTTTAAGTTCCATTTAAACAAAAGCACAGCTCAGTCACTGATTTTGCATGACTTTACATCTGTTTTTAAAAATGAGCACCTGAGCCTGTGTCCAGAGCCTTAGCCTGCCGATAGAGACACATCCAAGTGTTTAGGTCGTGACAATTCAGATCAGAGAGAAGACAGACGTTTAAACACACTGGATATTAGCTTTGAAACTGGCAATGCAAATGAGAGACTCATTTGAGGCTCATTCTGCTTTCTGATTGGTGAACAGTCTTGACAACCAAAATACCAAACTATAACATCAACAACTTGTCCATCATGTCCAATGTTTTTGCAATTCATAAATCAGCATTACAATTGTTATCAGCAAAAGTCATATTGTATTAGTATATTATTATATACAGATGTGTCATGTTTTTCTGTACATGATTTTACTTCAGGGGTGTCCAAACTGTGGCCCCCCAGACAAATTTTTATTGGCCCTCAGGCTACCTGCTTTGTTGGCCCAAACAACAAAAAATAGTACTTTTTACTGTAAAATTGGAAAGATTCAAACATTTTGATGTTATATCAACCTAATATTAATGTTCCAAGTCTTATTAAAGGTGTGGAGGCCCATGGTCTATGGCCCTCTGCCCTGTATAGGTTTCAAAATGCAGCCCTCTGTGAAAAAAGTCTGGACACCCCTGTTTGACATGATACTTACCCTGATCTAAACACTTTAAACACCAGGGGGCAGCAGAGGCATAATAAATATGGCATTTATAAAAGCAGAGCCTTGGCAGAGTCTGGATACTCTCTCTGAGGCCCCTAGTGCAGAGTTGGGGGTCCCCACGCAGTGTGAGGCCCCAGTGGTCTCAGATACAGCTGCAGGATTCAGAGGACTCCGCCTGTTCAACTTCCTGCCCAAACAGACAGATGAGGCGAGGATGGACCCTGGACAAACAGGCGCGTATGAGTGGGCGGCATTTACTCCATGCTCACACAGCTCTGCTGCAGCAGACTCCACAAAGACCAGATTTAGGTGGGAAACATCATAAAAACACTTAGATACATGCACACGCCTAACAAGAGCATGTTTGTGAATTTTGTGAAATTTGTTCATTGACAATGGCAATAAACTCTTTCTGATTCTGATTCTGATTCTGAGTGAAATTAGACTCGAGCAGTCAACATTTCAGAAAACATGCATACGTGTTGGGCTAAACATATCATTTTTTGATTTAATTAATTTAATTTCTAGAGTTCTTTGCATTGAAGTCGCTGCTCCAAACTTCAGATTTCATAATATATTATAAATATTGCCTGTGATTTCTTCTCATTTCTATAGCTCCTTACAGGACAAATGACCCCCTTCTGATGACAGGTGGAACTGCGCCCTCAGTCAATTCAGTCCATGTGCTCTGGTGCAGATTTTCTTCTGACGTGCATCGAGTTCTCCGGTACAATAAGTGTACATTATCAATCACATTATCGACTTTATCGACTTTACAGTTTATTTAACAAGGGTTTATTCAAAAGGTCGACAGTGCTTTGTCCAAACAACTCTTCTGTCTGCTTGCTTTCAGCTGTGTTGTGTCCAGTTATAACCATGCACTTTTCCAGAGATCTGACCTGTGGCCTTGACCTTCAACTGATGAGGCCTCGTGTCTCACCTGGCGAGGGCCTCGTGTCTCACCTTGATGAGGACCTCGTGTCGTCAGCTGGACCAGTTCCCCGTCTATGTTCCAGGGAAATGTGCCCATCTTCTGTAGTTGGACCATAGAATCCGAGCTGCTCTCCGATTGGACAGGTGTCTTCTTCACTCTCCTTTCTGTGAGCCAATTGCAGCTCGGGAGCAGATCTTTACGGCAGTCACGGCGTGGGCCTCGACAAAGGGGAAGTTCAACTGCGAAACATTAAAAGACCTAAGATCAGAGGTGGGTGACAAAAGTACTCAGCTTTCTGAAATCCTTAGAGCAGATTTTCAGTGCATTCTATATAAAACACATTTCAATCGATCAATCTTCATTTATAAAGCGCTTTTCATACAAAGAAACGTAGCAGAGAAAAAAAATAACAATTGTTTAGAAAAACAATATTTTAGTCCAAGTCAAAGGATTGAAACTATTCAAATGAATGTCGTGTAATCCCTCATTCGCCCAGGAGGGTTCCATTTGTAGAAAAAAGATTCAGTTGTATCATCTGGACTCTGTTTTAGAAAAAACGAAACGTTTCAACTCTCATCCAAGAGTCATTCTCAATCAGAGAAACAAGTCTGAGAACTCCTGTTTATATCCTACTCTGTGAGAGCCCTGCCCACAGGGCGGGACCTCCTGCTAATGGCCCATTGAAACTGGGATGGGCCTATTGTTCTATTGTTGCCTGCCTCACCTTGAGTGCCTATTTAGCATCCGAATGCCCAGGGCGTCTCCAGGGTTTCAGCAGACCATTATAAACAACTGGAAGTTGAATTTCTTTAAACCTCCATTACGATTTAAGGAAGGATTCTCTTTTTTAACAAAGATTGCCTCCTTAACTCCTCTTTCAAACCATCTTTTTTCCCTGCTCAGAATCTCCACCTCACCGTCTTCAATAGAGTGGTTTGTGGCTTTGAGATGAAGGATGCACAGCGCTCTGGGTCCTGAACTGCGTGTCTTCTGTGCTGATAAAGCCTCTTGTGAAGTGGCTGTTTAAGTCTCCACTATGTGGCCGCTCTTTACAACTTTCTTCACTGCATTGGAATAGAATACACTACATTGCTCATTTTTTTGTGTCGGCACTCTTGTCCTTAGGGTGAACCAGTTATTTGTCTTACACGTGTTCCTGGTTGAAATAAAGGATCAAAACATCAAATAAGGAAAAACCACAGGGTTTCCCCATCTGGCGTCCAAGTTGGAGATGTTTCACGTCTTGTCCACAAAAGTGTGTGTGTTTTTCCACATGATGTTCCGAGTTCCCACCATGCTTGTTAAATGCATTGGCCACATTGTATTGATGGAATCTGTGCTGCACACAATGGGTCTGAGTGAACATTCATCTTTGTGAATTTTGGGAGGCCATAAATGCATGGAATGGCTTCCCCAGGATACAGTCTGTAATACAGAAGGCCTGTCTATCACCTCCTCTTTTTTCAACGCTTCTGTAACAGTCTATCACCTTCTTCTTGTAGCCACTGGGTCGGTCTCTTTTCAGACGTTCGTATTGTGGCTGTGTACACTCAGAGCAGGCTGTGGACTTGGCCTTCATAACAGCTGTGTTCAGAATCACAGTGCAGCGCCCATGTCTGCTGGAAGAATGTTTATGCTGTCATCTTTTTGTAGTGCTGAGAGTGCCTTCCTCTCCTCAGATGTGATATTTGAAGGAGGAGGTTTGGCGCTCTTCAGAGTAGCTGTGACCCGTAATCCTCAGGTCTGCAGCCTCAGTTTCTGTCATCTTGTTCCTGATGGCTGTTTCTGTGGCTGTGATGTAGTCTTCTGTAGGGATGTGTTTAGAAGTAATAGAAAAGTTCAGTCCCTTTGGAGAGCACGTCTTTCTCTGCCTGAGACAGGACGCGGTCTGATAGGTTCTTGATCCAATTGTTTTTGCTGGTCTTACTTCGGTCTGTCCCTATACTTCTGTCATGCTGGTCCTTACCTGCTACAACTGATGACTACAACTGAATCTTTTTCTACTATTCAAATGAATGTTTTGCTCAGATTTCTCTAACTGTTCCAGACACTGCCAATTTCCATCCCCCATGGTAAAAAACCTCCAATCTGATTCAGGACCCCACAACTACCAAAGGAAACAGGTGGTTGGGGTCTACCTTGCTTGAAGAGTTACTTTATTTCAGCTCAGCGAGCGTTGCTGCGCTGGTGTGACCCGGAGTACGAGGCACACTGGAAAAATATTGAACTTAAAGTTAGAAAAGCATTTAGAGGAAATGGAGAATCCCTGAGTGAGATCTGTGCTTAACACATGGAAGGAGCTAATCAAAACATATCAATTAAACAAATAGGTTAAATCATAAGATGGTTTTAAGATGAATAGCACCGACCAGAGATTTAAGATTTGGATAACAAAAAACAAAGTTTTTCACCAGATTGTAAAAGAAAATCAAATGAAAAGCTTTTATATAATGAAGGAATCCTTTGGCTTGGAGAAACAGGACTTTAAAGGTTTTTACAAATAAGAAGTTATTATGATCAAGAAATAAAACAAAGTAACGATAATTATAACCCTTTGACTGAAATCTTTATTCAGGCTTATAAATCAGAACTTCCAAGGGGAATAATATCTAAAGTATATAAATGCATTAATGACCTGAACAACCAATCTACTAAACATGAAAATGAAATGGGAAAACGAGGGTCATTTTGTTTTGCCAGATGAGAAGTGGGAAAATGTGTGTACTTCACAATGGAGGACTACACCGTTTCATGTTTGAAGGGAATTCTGTTGGAAGAATGTGACCCGTTTTTTATAACATCATGTCAAAGTGCCCACTACTCACAGGGAGGGGCTGAGTGCTGGAAAAACTGTGGTTGCCAGGGGGCTAAGCCATTATCATGTGTTTTGGGACTGTCCTGATGCACATAAATATTGGACAGAAATGAACAAGACACAGCAGACCTCAACACCCCTGCCATGGACAATATAGATGGATACCTTTGGAACATATTTTGGCGGCCGGGAAAAAGGTCATCACACGGACACAGACTCAACCTGGAAACGCACACGTTTAAAAGAATCTGGACAAAATGGGACAATTATGTTGACACTCATGTGCCTTAACCTTTATTTTCATGCAATGCCCTATTTTTTGGAGTATTTTATTATTATTTTAATAAAATAAAATCTTTTTTTGCCATCTCTAAAATTGTATTTTAATTGGGTTAAAAGTTATTATTGACGGGAAATCACCACAGGAACCAAAAGAATCAGGGAGAGACAAGGAATTTGGGTGTCACACGAGGTCTCCTTTGGATCACAAAGGCTCCACAAATTGTAAACCTGAAATACTCTTTTTCCAATCACGGTTCAGATCCCACCACAAACTGAAACTGCACTAGTTAAAGTCACACATGATTAGTTATTAGCTGCTGACGATGGACTGGTCTCAATCCTGGTTCTATTGGACTCAGTGCAGCGTTTGACACTATCTAACCTACTGCAGAGGTTAGAATGTGATGTAGGTGTCAGAAGCCCCGCCCTCAGCTGCTTTAAATCCTATCTATTGGATATCAGTCCTTGTTCGGTCCTGGTCCGGTCCTGGTTCGGTCCTGGTCCAGTCCTGGTCCGGTCCTGGTTCAGTCCTGGTCCAGTCCTGGTACGGTCCTGGTCCTGGTACGGTCCTGGTCCTGGTCCTGGTCCAGTCCCGGTCCTGTCCTGTCCGTCCGTGGGAGTAGGGATCTCTCTTTCACTGTGGTTCTCCTTCAGGTTTCTACTTTTCCCACAGGGTTTTTACTTTTTGAAGTTGTTCTTTGCTGAGGAGGAGGGTCTAAGTGAGGAGGGTCTAAGTACAGCGGATGCTGGACAGTTCCATTTGCTTAATTCCTGTGAACGTCCGTTAATCTGCGTCTCTGTTTTTGACCATTGTCGGTTTCATTGTTTGATTTTCAAACTTTCTGCTGGTAAAATCCACTGTTTTGTTCCCTGCGAGACAACTCCTGTCGTGATTTTGTGCTTGACAAAATAAATTGAATTGAGCTCCAGCAGAGGGCAGCACAGACACATCTATAACGTTTGATAGCAGCACAAGGATTTGGGTGATCCATGAATCCAATATCAGAACATGTTTGTAGAATATGGAATATATATATATATATATATATATATATATATATATATATATATATATATATATATATATTATATCTATATAGATGACAATATCCCGCAAAATGAAGAGAATCCATCTGAAAAGTGCATAACGTACGTGTAAATGAGGTTCAAGTATCACACAAAAATTGAAGAGACTCTACAGTGTCACTTATGCCCATGTTGAAAGAATACACAAGGTTTGAAAGAATACACTAGAACAGAGCAGTTCAAGTACATTTCAGGGACACATTTTTGTGAGGGCCATGGCCTCTGGACACACCACTTTGACATAAGTTGGTGTCGCACTAAAAATCATCAACACTGGATCTGTTTCAACAATGACGTTATAATAACAACAACTGCTATTTTAGAGTGAAAAATAAAATACAAAAGGCTTCACCAATGTTTCTTTGCAGAATTGTCACACCAATAGTGAACCAGAATTAAACTAGGACTAGAGTAGTCCCAACTGGATTCAAACCAGGACTACCAGGTATAAATCAGGACTAAACCGGCAAACTAAAGAAACGATATTGTGTAATATTAGAAAGATGCACTGCGTTATTTTAGTTTTGAATCTGATCTTTTTATAGCTCTTTTTCTTGATCACAGACAATGTGCTCAATATTGTAATATTTATCTGCATATCTTTCTAACAATATAGTCCATTTTCCAGTGTCCCAGCTCCCGCTGTCGTAACATTTCCATTCAAGTACACTGACACACTCTAATCAGCTCTACTTACATGTCCAGCTCAAGTCCAGAGGTGTTTGCAGGCGATTTAACTCCTGATCCTCCACAGGATTAGTCCACTTGAGCCCAGTTCCCAGTCTAGCCTGGCTCTGACCTGCTTTTCTAAGAATACTCCTCACACCAGACCAGACTGACCTGGTTTGGATCCTGTGTGCCCTACACAGCACTGCGGTTCATGTACCTGTCCACTGGGAGCGCCGAGTCTCTTCAGGTGTTTGATAAACTGGGTTCTAGAGGTGTTGCCCACGGCGATGAGTGCTGCGCTGCCATTGGCCAGACTGACGCAGGAAGAGCACAATATTAGTCTGGTCAGTGTGGAATAGTGGAGATAATTATATATGAATGTCCTTTGTAGTTATTTTATGACGCGTGAGGGTTCATCTTTCCACATTTCAAATGTTGTCACACAAGATGTTTCAAATGATATCTCTAAATATAAGATTTGTTCCTATTCACCTCTAGTATCTCACCTTAAATTGTTACCGGTAATTGCTATGGCAACAGTCCTAATTTCTCCTCGCTTTGAATCCCTACCTTCCATCTGAAATCATGACTTAAAGGACAAATAGTATGCATTATTTGTATTGGTTGAACACTTTCCCTTTTAGAACTAATTTATTTGTATTTTTATAACAAACAAATTACATTTGAATCTTTGCTGTTTAACCCTGAACTAGTGGCGTTCAGAGGGAATTACACCCAGTTTAAGATAAACATTTCAGCACATTTCAGGCTGGCCTCTCACTTCCTAGTTTCAGCACGCAGTTGTACTGATTGTGATTAAACAGGAGAAATTCACAGAACGAGTCTGGAGATGATTAATGGACTTAAAAAACAGCAGAAGATTCAAAGTGTTTTTGAGGCTCGGAGGGAGAGGACATTCTAACCAGGAGTCATCAAACTGTGAACGAAGCTAAATGTACTTGATCTGGAACAATGTATGTTAGAACAGGGTTAAAAAAACATCAATTTTGCAAATGATGTGTCCTTTAATAAAACTCTACAAACTATTTATTTATTTTTACTTAAGTAAATTTATTATATAATTCAGTCAAGTCTGAGTTTATATTATTTGACAAAATCTTCAAAACGAAACACCATTGAGTCAAAACATAGACTTCAGTGCAAGTTTTTGCTTTGTAATCCAGTGGACATAATCATTTAAAAAACTAAACTATAAAAGGTCAGCGTAAGGCATAAATCTGTTCGCGCTAATATGATGTGTTTGTGTGTTTGTGGAGCTGTCGTGACCTGGTGTTGGGGGCCAGTCCTCGGGGCGTATATGGACTCAGGCCTGGGATGGACATCACGCTGATGTTTAGATACAGGCCCTGATTGGTCGTCCAGGACTCCACCTCCTCCTCTGAACCGGCCAGTCACAGAAAGGAGCACGTTCAAAACTTCAGTTCATTTATAATAAACAGAATCCAGTCGTTCTGATACCTGTGTGTTCTGAGTCCTGGTCAGAATCCTCTGATCTGAAATAATAACTCAATCAAAAGAGCTTTGTGCAAACACAAACTGCATATTCATAACATTATAGGGCCTTTTCCACACAGCGATGATATTTCTAACAAGGGAGGTCAATATTTATTTTTCCTTCTTAACTTCT
Source organism: Chaenogobius annularis (assembly GCA_015082035.1). Taxonomy (NCBI): domain Eukaryota; kingdom Metazoa; phylum Chordata; class Actinopteri; order Gobiiformes; family Gobiidae; genus Chaenogobius; species Chaenogobius annularis. Next base: position 758,737 of record BJKM01000307.1, on the reverse strand, counting down.
CAATTGTTGAAAAAAAATAGTTTTTGGAAACACATCACTGTTTCTTAAAAAGTAAGCTTGCATGTATGTGACTCCCATATAATAATAATGATTAAAGATATGGATATAATAATTCCCTTCTCACCCTCCGCGGGTGGTCTCGTCCCTTTTTCTAAGCTCGGGTCCTCCACCAGAGGCCTGCGAGCTTGAGAGTTCTGCGCAGTATCTTTGCTGTTCCTAGTACTGCGCTTTTCTGGACTGAGATGTCTGATGTTTTTCCAGGGATCTGCTGTAGCCCCTCCTCCAGTGTTATAGCCACTCCTCCAGTTTGGGGGTCACTGCCCCGCATCACCTTGCCTTCACCTTCCACTCCTCTCCCAGCTCTCTCTCTTGGTATTTCTCCAGTTTCTCGTGTTCCTTTTTCCTGATGTTGCCATCACTTGGTGTTGCCACGTCAACCACAACGGCTTTCCTCTGCTGTTTATCCACCACCACAATGTCTGGTTGGTTTTTTCCATTACCATTCGGTCAGTCTGTATCTGGAAGTCCCTCAGGATCTTGGCTCGGTCATTCTCTCCCACCTTTGGGGGTGTTTCCCACTTTGACCTTGTGGTTTCCAGTCCATACTCCGCACAGATGTTCCTGTACACTATGCCAGCCACTTGGTTATGACGCTCCATGTATGCTTTCCCTGAAAGCATCTTACAACATAACTGAAGTGTCTGATATCAAGAAATCCTACCAACGGCTAGAGCGGGCCGGGTCTGAAGGACAGCACAGAGGCACTCATCGTGGCTGCACAGGAACAGGCCCTGATTTATGCATCTGATAAAAGGAAATCTATCAAGTTGCTGGACATGTTAAATATATAAATATAGCTGTAACCCTCTTATTTTCAGTCAAATCAAGCTTGGTTTGTATTCCAAAACAACAAATAAAAAATGACAGGACTTTAAAATGGATGGATATGGATAAATGACAGAGTGAGACCGCTCAGATCCTTGCCTCATGCTGGAGGTCTTGGCCTCCACAAACGACAGCTCGCAGTCTTCTGGTCTGGAGACGAGAGAAACCAAATCAACCATGGGGATAATTCACACATATTCTGCATTATTTGTGTTGTTCTTGTTGTTCTTTAACACACTTGTGCTCCCCTCAAAGATAGTGCTCACACACAGACACACAGACACACACACACACGCACGCTCCATCTACTGGCAGCAGAGGAAATTACCATGAGAAAATAAAGAAAAGCTAGCTTGGCCCGACATAATGTGAGCATGCTGATGTAATGAGGGTGATTTGAGACAGAAATGCTCAGAACGAGTCTGTGATCATTTATGGACTTACAACAGCACAGACCTCAAGAGCTCTAACAAGCATGAATGAAGCTAAATACAACTCCAGATGAGGTACAATGTTAGAACGTGGTTAATAGAGAGAAAAGGTCAATTTTGCAAAATATGTGTCTTTTAAGGTGGATTTGAAAAGTGTATTAGGCCCGAGCCGAAGGATGACGGACTTATTAAATATCCGGGGGCTGGATCATGTGAGACCGTATTATGACCCCGCCCTAAATCATACAGGAAGTCGGCCAAACACGACGCTGACAAAAGTGCACCTCGTACAGTTTGCATCAAAAACACTTCAAATTAGTCCACAAGACACTAAACCCATGAGCAATGGAATGTTATCAGTTTGAAGCTGATCCGTTTTCAGGTGTGGTCATAGTGAATAGTGTTTTTTGAAAATGTACAAAAAATCTACATTTCTTAAAAAAAGAAATGTAGATTTCTTTTCCAATGTATATTGGAAAATGTTGATAATGCATTGTGCAGATTTCCAAGCTGAACGCAATGATATGCAAATGTGGTGGCAATCTAATAAAATGTCTATATTATATATAGTATAATCTAAGTATATATACTTAGATATATTAAAATTCATCAAGACAATCTAGGGTTAGGGTTGTGGAGGTTTAAGGTTCACCTTACCGGTCGTATACAATAGTGTTTTGAAGCCCTGGACATTCACATGCTAATTGGGTATTCAACAATGAGGGAGAAACAGCCATCTGTTACAATAGGATTTTGATAGCCCATTACAGGGCCGTTAGGATACAAAGAAGAGTAGTTTCAAGTGAAACTGTAAACAGCAACCATCAGGAGGTTCTGCCCCGTGGGCAGGGTCTACTCAGAGTAGGATAAATATCTGAGTTCTCACTTGAGCCACAGATTGAGAATTACTCTTGGATGAGACTCCAGATAACTACAACTGAAGCTCTTTCTACAATGGAACACTCCTGGACGAATGAGGGATTACACCGACTTTCACATAGGTTCTTCACATCACAATGAACCTACAAGCCAATAGAGAAATCACTCCATCTCGAGCCGTGCGGCTGTTGAAACGTTATATTCACATTTCTCATTGGCAGTATAAAAGGGGTACTGTAGGCAGCAGGATGAGAGGCGGGCTCTTCGCTGTGACTCGTACCCCGCGGATGCAAGGGGGGCGAGGGACTATAACGCCGTGCGTGGCTTTAATTCCTATTATATTTGACTTCTGAGAACACATTACAAGCAGATTTTACAATACAATATATGTTTCAATAAAATAGCTGAGTGGCCCCTGCTGTGTAAGATGCCCTCCCGAGTCTTCCCTTCTCTTCCCAAGAGGACACTGAGGTCTGGTTTGGTCCTGACCTGAGCCGGGCCAGGGTCTTGATCACAGCGTAGTCCCTCCTCTGGGCCGACGGCATCCAACGCCTCTGCTCCGCACACGCCAAGCTCCGTCCCCCGAAGCCAAACATGGCGGAGAAACCATAACGCACCAGCTGACCCATGGACCAGAAGCTGCACATGTCCACCTGCTGGACACGGCCTGGACAGGAGACAAGAGACAAAGGACACAGTAAAAAAGAAAGCAAAGTCCTAAACTCTGTAAATCTATGGTGAGGGACGTTTCAGATGTTACTCTGAATAATACAAAGACATTCAGAAAGAAATCTAGTCAAATATGAGAGTCTTTAAGCTTGGTCCCACACCCTCCTGCATTTGTCAGCTCGTAGGGGGCTAATATTCACCTACAAACCCAAGAGATGGCAGTTCAAACTCAGCTCAGACCATATGCTGTCGTTAGGCATATTTCCATTGGTTTGTTTTGGAGTGGATTGGTACAGTCCGAAAGTGTCTCTGTCAAAGTTGTCAAGGCGCTCTTTGGCCCCTGGAACACTTTAGTGCAAGATGATTGGACAAGAGACACAGACAGGTGAAAACAAGATGGCAAAAAGCAGATAGAAACAGAAAGAAAAAATAGATTTCTCACCAAACGCTGACTGGATCTTTTGATAAAGATATTTCCATTGATGCTAATTTATAAGCTAGCGCACAATGCATGCCACTAGCTTTGTCAAGACCCAAAATATTATATTTCCAGCGCATAATGCATCTAACATTATTCAAGCCCAATGCATTATGCAAAGGGAGATTAAAATGGCATAGAGGTTTTGCAGAGAGAGAAGTAAATCAATGCAGAAAAAGCTGAGGATAAACTGGAAGTTTACTCTGGCTTTACCCACATCCCACAATATCTAAATGTATTTTTATGAATCGGCCTTATGAATAAAAAGTGTAATTCAGGTACAATTTAGATAGTATTTACTAAGAAAAAATGAGTAACGTTTGGGGGACATCAGTTGCTCTCACACTTAGCAGAGCTCTGCCTCTGGACCCAGAGCCAGGACCTGAACATGGAGATGCACGCCACCAGAAGAATGTTTTTTCCAAGGCAAGATTCTAGTCTACACAACCCTGTCCAAGTGAATGTGGCATGTGAGTCAATATTTGGTAAAGGTTGAGGGTGTAGCTCCTCCTCCAGTGAACCGCCAATTCTGCTCCTATTTCACACAATTGGCCAACCTAGGTCCAGTATGCAATTGACATCTATCAGTCGAGGAGAGCATGGACTTTTTCTTTTCTACACATTTATACTTGGGCAAAAGGTTCTGGTGATGTCCCTAAACCAGGACCAGACCAGGACCAGGACAACTTTTTTCCGTACATACCCAGGATGATGAGCAGTGTTGCAGTGACTGGATCTCTGACTCCATGAACAGAACAGGATACAATGTCTGTGGAGCCTGAGAGCACACACAGAGTCAGCCTCTTCTCACCTCACACCCACCACACACTCCCACAGCCCCACACTGACCGGCCGGGATGATGCCCAGTGGCAGGCTCACTCTGCTGGGCCGGTCCAGAGAAGAGCCGCTGTCCAGCTGAGTCCGGAGCACCAGACCATGGCACAGCTCCGCCACAGAGCCGTCTCCTCCCACGACCACCACGCTGGAACACACACGCACACACACACACACACACACACACACACATCATCTACTTCTGCTCCCAGTAGTCTAGTAAATGAAAGTGCCTGTGTGACGAAGCATTAAAAACAGCACAGGAGACCTTTGAGCTCTAAATATGACATCGCAAATTTGTGATATTGTAAAGCAAGTGATTTTGTGAGGTTCAGAGAAGGAGCAGAGAAGACACACTCGTAAACAGGATTAATACTCCAGTTGTGTTTTTGATGAGGAAACAATGGCAGAACCTGGTTAGAAGTTCAACAAGTCAATTTTGCATAATATGTCTGCTATGAGAAAAATAACACTATTTTGGTGGTGACTGCCTGCCCTGGTCACCATGGTGACAAAACAACACCCACCCACACACGCACCCAAACACCACACAGGGCTAGCTTAGCAGTAGTGAGCTAATCTCCCTAAGCACATTAAAGTGTATGAGGCGGAGTACTAAAGCGCCTTACACGCCGCCACGACCATCCTTCTCTATAGACTCTGTTAGCATGTAGCTTATATCACAGGGGATGTTAGGACATTTGCTAATTTCCTATGAACATTGTTAAATCTGTTTTTCACTGTCGTCCTTCGAGGCAACAGCTGTTGTGATTTTATGCATTACAAAAATAAAATGAATTGGAAATGAAAATTTACTCACTGTTAGCATGTGGTTTATATCACTGTTAGCATGTAGCTTATGTCACTTTTAGGGGGTCAGCCCTATGGTCCCCGGTACCTATGTTCCCAGAGACCTGGGTTTGGGTTTGGTTTTATGCTGCTATATTTTATGCTGTAAAACCATACATTTATGCATAACTATTGGGGATGTGGAACCTGAACCAGTAGCCTACGCTAGTATTAGCGTAGTTTCCCCGTTCTCATAGAAAAGGGGGAATATAGGAACCGGGGAAAATAGGAACCGGGGAATATACAGTAGGTAGGAACCGCACTGTTTGCATGTATGTATCTTATATCACTGTCAGCATCTGGCTTATATCACTGTTAGCATGTAGCATATATCACTGTTTGGACATGGACCATGGACCATGGACCATTGGACATGGTCTATTTGAACCACTCCCCTCAGGCAGGAGGCTACGGTCCATCCGGACCAGAACCTCCCGCCACAAGAACAGTTTCTTTCCCTCTGCCCTCTGACTCATGAACACTCAACACCTGCCACTTTCAGAATTTATTCAAACCAATAACTATTCATTGCACTGATCACTTTTTGCACTATTTCAGACCATCTGTAAATTTTGTGTATGTACTCAGTACCAAGTCTAAAATAGACTTGGTCTGATTTGTATTAGTTTGTATTAGTAAATTCTTAATGCCTACAAGTAAAAAAGTGTTTTTTTGTATATATATATATATATATATATATATAATATATATATAATATATATATATACATATATACCAAGGGCTCAGAGAAGCTGGAGAAGGAGTGGAAGGTGAAGGCGAAAGTGGTGCCCGTGGTCATCGGAGCACTCGGGGCAGTGACCCCTAAACTGGAGGAGGGGCTACAACAGATCCCTGGGAAAACATCAGACAGAACCCTCAAGCTCCAGGCTTCTGGTGGGGACCCGAGCTTAGAAAAAGGGACGAGACCACCCGCGGAGGGTTAGAAGGGAATTATTATATATATGCAATGGGGAACAGAGGATGAGGTGTTGGAGGAGCGGCCATCTTGGGAGGACAAGCCCCTACAGTGGATGTACCACTGGAATATAACTGAAGTGGCTGATCCTAAGATTTCCTACAATGGCTAGAGTAGGCCGGTCTGAAGGACAGCACAGAGGCACTCATCATGGCTGCACAGGAACAGGCCCTGAGCACCAGAGCAATAGAGCCCAGATCTACAACACCAGACAAGACCCAAGGTGTAGGTTGTGCAAAGGGGCCCCGAGACAATCCAGCACAATAACTGCAGGGTGTAAGATGCTGGCAGGGAAAGCATACTGGACGTCATGAACGCAATGTGGGCTGGCATAGTGTACAGGAACATCTGTGCGGAGTATGGACTGGAAACCACAAGGTCAAAGTGGGAAACACCCCCAAAGGTGGTAGAGAATGACCTAGCCAAGATCCTGAGGGACTTCCAGATACAGACTGACAGAATGGTAAAGGCAAACCAACCAGACATTGTGGTGGTGGTGGATAAGCAGCAGAGGAAAGCCATTTTGGTCGACGTGGCAACACCAGGTGATGGCAACATCAGTCAGCATCGCCAGGTTTGTTTGGGTTTGTTTTGTTTGGGCGCTTCACCTTTGGCTTCCACCCAAACCACTTTGCTGCCATGTGACTGGTCCTTTCTCGCACCACTGGTGGTTCAGGCCCTATCACACTTAAATGCAACAGCAGGAGCCAGGCCAGATGGAGTCTTACAAATATCGCAAATAGTCTCCAAAACTATCTCACACATTTTTAAGAGACTGATTTGGTTTGTTGAGTGTTTTAATGACATTGAAATTGCTGTCAAAAACTAAACAACGACTAAAAAAACAGTTCCTTTGAGCCTGGCCAGGGACCCCTTATCGGTATGAAAATACCCACTATTGTTCTCGTCAATGGCGTCACAATAAAATGATGATGTTCAAACCATGTTTTATTTGAATAGATCAAAAACCTTGTTTGTTTGGGAAATATTGTAAGAAATTGTGGTATTAGCAATGTTAGCACAATTTTAGAGGAACCCCCAACACGTGTCCCCGGACCCCACTTTGACACCCACTGGTGTAGGCCACATGCAGAAGAAGGTCCATGAATTAATGCAATTATCGAATACAGAGCCAAAAAGTTAGGTCTAAATCTTGACTCTGACCATGGTCAAACAGATAGAATGTAAGAATGAGTGGACGGCGACAGCGGTCAGAGCCTGTTGTTTGGTGCATCCTCAGCTCAGTCTGGGTCAGTGTGTTTTTGGGTCAGGAGTTCATTATGTGAGCAGGCTTAGATACCAAGACAACCCACTTCTACGAGCCAAGAATTAGCGCCAGACTCACAAACATAGATTTAAGTTATAAATTAGTAGACATGGCATTCAATGCTGAAGCTATCAACTAGTATTTGAGGGACTCTGAAGCCATGTATTAAATCAATCTATCTATCTATCAATTAATTTATTTTAAACTTGCACATATACGTAGTTCATATAACTAAACATTACAGACACAGATGCAAGGGGATGATGAAGCAATTGCTTTTACATTTCCAATCCCCCTCCCACCCACTCAACACAACACACTTTAACAATAGAATGTATTACAATCAAAGACAATACACAAAAGAGTACAATGACAAAGGAACAGACTAAACCAGGGGTGCCCATTGCGTCGATCGCGATCTACCAGCCGATCTCGGAGACAGTGGCAGTCGATACCAAAGCAAAGTTTATTGGCTGGCGCTAAGATACAGTATATACACACACTAAGCGAGTGTATCACATGGTGCACACATGCGAGTCAGGCCGAGGAGCAGTAGGAGGGGGCTAGACTACAGCGTAATCCTACCTGTTGACGCTGTTTCTGTCCTTCACAAAGAAGTTTGTTGTTGACACGACCCGAAGGAAAGCTGACTGTCTCAAGCTCCTCCTCTCAGTGTTACCATGGAGCTTATCTTATTATAATAACTAATATTATAGTTAAAAAGAGCTTCAAGTAAGGTGATTATAAGCTCAACCATCTGTTATTTAGTCTACTTATTATTTTATTTTCAAAATAGTCATCTGTATGAATGGGTCTTGCCAAGTCAAATAACAGATTTTGTCTTCCCTGCTTTATATTGCACATCTATACATAATAAAATATTATTAGGCCTAGATTGTTTCTCTATAGCTGTTTATAAAAAAAGTAATATAAATCCATAGGTAGATCTTCGGGCTTTGTCGAATCTAAAAGTAGCTTGCACGTTGAAAAGTGTGGGCACCACGATCCATTCATACTTACATTCGGCCATGACACAGGACAGACCCGACACTCTCTGACTCTCTGACTCACTCACTCACTCTCCTCCAGGTATTTCCTCATCATCTCCCTTTTAAATACATTTTTTAAAATTGACTAGGTTTGTTCAGGTGTATCTGCAAAAGTAATTCAAATCTGTGTATGGCTTTTGCTGTGTAAGTTTTGTCTTTTTCAAATTCAGTGATCATTTGTTAAACCAACTTTTTACCTTACTAATTTCATCAGTTTCTTATGACAAAAGTTGCTCCAGATTGTCGCCTGAACAAATAATATTGGTATCATCAGCAAAATGTACAAATGTAATAATTTTCTGATATTTCCCAAATTTCATTAATGTACATAATAAATAATGTAGGCCCTAAAATAAACCCTTGAGGTACCCCACATGTGATGTCCCTATACCCTGATTTGGTTGGATCAATCTCTACAATTTGCTGTCTATCACTCAAATAGCTCTGTAACAATTTTTTTAATCCTCTAATGCCATAGTTTTCCAATTAATCTATTAACACATGATGATCAATGGTGTCAAATACCTTTTCAAGATCAATAAAGATTCCAATAACAAATGTATCTTTTCTATACCATTTGTAATTTATTCTATTAAGTCAACTTAAACTAAGGATGTTGATCTATTTTGTCTAAATCCATATTGGCTGTCAGATAGTAATATATGTATGGAATAATTGTTCGAATATTTTGGAAAACTGGCCTTTGGCAGAAAGAAGACTGGTAATTGTTTAAACAGTGTCTATTGTACAGGAAAAGTCCAAGTTGAACAGATAAGATACAAATGTAAGTGAATGGTTTAACAATGTCTGCAACATTCCAAACAGACAAACATATCTATATAATGAATCAATATCCCATTCTATAGCCGTTAGCATACGCCCTATGTTAATGACTAACTACAATATCAACCCAATTACATTTGAAATATGGTGACCTATTTCAAGATAGAGAACATTTATGAATAAAGGGAACAATCTGAAATGGTTTGTTCTTTTTTTGACATTTTTATGTATTTACAAAAGGTATTTTTGTTAGTGTTTTAGAGTCAGTATAGTCCAAGTAACAATTATTATTCACAAAATACAATTGTAATATTTTCTTATTGTGGACTAGTCACGGTTAGTCAATTAATTGTTGCAGCTCTAGCTGGTACCAACGCATCGACCATATTTAGGTCAAAGTCACTGCTGAAAGAATACATCTTTTGTGCTTAATTATAGATCATAGGTAGTGTGTAAAACTATCATCTGAGATGAAGGTTAACTAATTGTAAGTGTAGGTTTCTTATGTTGTGCTTTTGTGAGGAGCTGATAAATGAAATAAATATCATTAAATAATCATGAGATTGGCTTCACCGTTCATTTGTATGTGACGGAACGTTGCATCAGCCAAGCCTAAGAGTCTGAGCAACAGGCGGAGAAAGAGATTTTTTTGTCTATGAATGTCTATGGTCACAAAGAAGTCACTGAATGAGTTCACAGAAATGATGCTTAGATGGAAGTCAGTGGGAGATCACAACGGGGGGGCATCTGACACACAGAGGACTCACCCATGATACTGTTCCAGGCTGCACTCCTTCATCAGTGACAGAGCGTGGCCTTCCTTCTCCGTCACTGCACACACACACGCACACAGAACTGTCAGGTGGCAGAGTGGTTAGCACTGAGTTTTTTTTTAAAAAGCAGTCAGCACAGGCCCAGATTATGTACGTTTGACGCTTACTACAGCAACACATACATGGACAAACTACAGCTAATATATTTAACTCTATAAGCATGTTTATTTTAAGCTAAATATGAGTTCAACATATGTGAAAATACCACAATTATCATTATTATATATAAATTATAAACCTGTGCAAACAGATCAGTGCAGAGAGAGTACAAAATAGAGCACTATTGACCATAAACATATTTATTTTACTTTCACGTTTTAGACCTTAAAATAATGTGTATTGAAACGTATGAAAGCATGATTTTCTCACTCAGGCATTCCCTCACCGGGATTTGTGTTAGCACGCCATCTACTGACAGCCGAAGAAAATGGGGTGAAAACAAAAGCGTAATTTGAGGCAGAAGTGCTCAAAATGAGACGTGATGATTTATGGATTAAAAACCTCTGGATCACCACCTTTGACGTCACAAATGTGTGAAATTGAGAAGGACAGTGTTTTTGTGAGGCTCAGAGAAGGAGTGCAAAAGAAGCGCTCGTAAACAGGATTCATGAAACAAGTGTGAGTGAAGCTGAATACAACTCAGAAGTTTTAGATGAGGGGACAAAGTTAGAACATTGCTAAAAGCTCCAAAAATATTTATTTGGAATAATATTTGTGTTAAATTATTTTAGAAGCAACAACTATTGACCTTATTCCGCCCCGCCCACTTTCCCCTCTTTTCCCATGTGATTGCCACTTTCGTTGTAATGTCACTTCCGGTCCAGCGGGAACTCTGTTGGTTTAAATGGAGAACGAGGGAAAAGTCTGGCTGCTAAAACATGCTCTAAAGTAGATTGAGTTGTGTAAAATGTCCAACGTTCATGTGACCAACAAGTCAACAATGCACCGATTCCCTGTGCGGCCTGAACACGGCCTTTTAGTCTGTGTAGAACTCATTTTCTGTGCTAACTAGTACAACCAGAAGAAGGATCAGTTTGTATCGCGGCGCTCACATGGGCCTACAGAATAAGGTGAATACTTACACAGAATAATATTACACGAAAACAAGTTCTTTTTAGATCTGATTTCATAGAATTGTATCAGTATTATTAGAGCGTGTGAGTGAGGGGATGAGAGCAGCTCAGGTGACCATATCTGTAGTCAGATGGGCGCTCTGCAGGCTGAGTGGACATGTGGAGGGACACTGATATGTGGGGCTCCCTGTGTGGTCATCATCACAGAGCGGGACAGAAGGACTTTCACCATCTGCCACTGGAGACAGGCCCAGCACTCTCAAGAGGACAGTAAACATGAGGGGAAAGAAATGAATACAGTGTGTGTGCCTTCAAAGTGAAATCTCAAGTCACACATACAATACAATAAGTAAATAAAACCTCAAGACTAATTACATTTAAAATAGGAAAAAGATGAAGGAGTGGACAAGAGGAGTGAGAGAGGAGTGGACAAGAGGAGAGTGAGAGAGAAGTGGAGTGGACAAGAGGAGAGTGAGAGAGGAGTGGACAAGAGGAGAGTGAGAGAGGAGTGGACAAGAGGAGAGTGAGAGAGGAGTGGAGTGGACAAGAGGAGTGAGAAGGAGGTGGACAAGAGGAGTGAGAAAGGAGTGGACAAGAGGAGAGGGAGAGAGGAGTGGAGTGGACAAGAGGAGAGTGAGAGAGGAGTGGACAAGAGGAGAGTGAGAGAGGAGTGGACAAGAGGAGAGTGAGAGAGGAGTGGACAAGAGGAGAGTGAGAGAGTGGTGGACAAGAGGAGAGTGAGAGAGGAGTGGACAAGAGGAGAGTGAGAGAGGAGTGGACAAGAGGAGAGTGAGATATGAGTGAACGAGAGTGGAAGAGTGAACAAGAGGAGAGTGAGAGAGTGGTGGACAAAAGGAGAGTGAGAGACGAGTGAACGAGCGTGAGAAGAGTGGACAAGAGGAGAGTGAGAGAGTGGTGGACAAGAGGAGAGTGAGAGATGATGAACGAGAGTGAGAAGAGTGGACAAGAGGAGAAGAGTGAAAAAGAGGAGAGAGTGAGAGAGTGGTGGACAAGAGGAGTGAGAGACGAGTGAACGGAGGGAGAAGAGTGGACAAGAGGAGAAGAGTGAACAAGAGTAGTGAGAGAGGAGTGGACAAGAGGAGAGTTTGAGAAGAGTAAACAAGAGGAAAGTGAGGGAGAGAGTGGACAAGAAGTGAAAAGTGAACAAGAGAATGAGACGAGTGGAGAGTTTGTGAGAAAGTGAGAGATGAGTAAACAAGATGAGTGAGTGAAGAAGAGGAGAGTGAACAAGAGAGTGAAAATGAGTGAACACAAGGTGATGAGTGGACAAGAGTAGAGCGAGAGAGGAGCGAACAGGGGAGACGAGTGGAAGAGAGCAGAAGGAGAGAGGAGTGAACAGGAGGAGAGGAGTGGAAGAGAACCAAGGGGAGAGGAGTGACAGAGGAGGAGGAGTGGAAGAGAACCAAGGGAGAGAGGAGTGAACAGGAGGAGAGGAGTGGAAGAGAACCAAGGGAGAGAGGAGTGAACAGGAGCACAGATGGGTCGAGGCCTGTCGTCTGTCTCCGGTTACACCAGCCTGATGGTGCCATTAGCAGTGACCTTTGCCCTTGAGCTCTGATGACTCAAAACAAACCAGCAGCTTCTTAAGGAGACACAAGTGCTTCTACAGGTCCCTGCAATTTAAATATGTGGAGGGAAGTTGATTAAATGAAATAAAGGTGAAAATTGGAGGTTGTCGTTTTCATGTGAAAGCTTTTATGTTGAGAGAGCAAACTGACAAAAGAACAAAAGAAGTTTTGTCTCTAATGTCTCATCTTAAACCAGGGCTCCAGGGTAAGACCAATTTGAGTGAATAATTATTTTCCTTAGACACACCAATGCCCATGGCAGATCCTCATCACATTCCTTATCAATTGTCCTCTCATTATAAGCATAAATAACAGAGGGTGTGCAAGAGCAGAGCAATATACTAGTACACTGTGTATATTCCTATGCACACAATTATTTTTGAAGTGTACAACAGTAATGAAAAAGATGGGTATTCACTTGCTCTCCCGTCACCCCTATTCTATTCTATCGTGTGTTGTTTGTTTGGTTGACAGTATCAACAAAGGTCATTTATTTAGCTCTTATTGTTGAGGCAATGTAGGGACAAAATATTAAAATGCAGAATAAATATGCAGTAGTCTGGAACCCTAGTTTAAAGGTAATTTGTAAAGAGGTGAAGTCTTCCTAGTTACATTTATTGTTATCACTAGCAGTTGATAACAGACCTGTAATATCGGTTTGCACGGCAGCCATCTTGAAGAGCGGGGCCACATGCTCACGGTACAAATGCACGGCCTCCTTCCTGTGACTGCTGGGGTTTATCAGGACCTTCAGGAAGCTGGGACGCCCGCTTATGTCTGCACACAGCAGAGGACCACAGTCAGGAAACAAGCAAATGCATCTTATTATAAATCAATAACAACAGCACACATTGATGCTATTAGTTGGTCGTATATATATATATATATATATATATATATATATATATATGGTTATATTTCGAAACATTTGAAAAATACAATACATACTGTAAGTTTGTTTTTTAAGGAACACTGACACATTCTTTCAGGCCTATTTGGTGGATAACCTTGCTTGATGTAATGAAGACCGTTTTATGGCAGCACAGAAAGTTGACGAATCCCACTCCTACAGTGGCCTTCTCAGACATGCTGCTAACCAGTTAGCTCAATAAGTATATGTGGGGAAAATACACTGGTACAAATAAGGTACTATTTTCAATGTAAAACCATGCTGCATCCATGGAAACAGGACACCGTGGTTTCTGATGAAGAACCTGAAGTACAACACGTTTCTATGGAGGATCCAACTGTGCCAACCCTGGACACCATTTGGCCCTATCAGCATAATACACCATCAGCCCCTGTGACCTTCACCCCGCCTCTGAAGCCCCTGCTGGGGCCCCGCAACCATCTGACAACCCTGCATTACTTGGTTCTTTCGTTCCTCCAGCCTCTACTACTGCCACATCTAGTGTAACTTATACTCTAGTCGCTATTTCAGACACATCTGCTGCTGCTTTTGATCCTGCTCCAGTGCCATCTTCACTTCCTGTTGCCCACCTTCTGCCCCCATCCATCCCATCAACACAGCTAACGATCCAGAGTGGGTTCTGTGTACTTAGGGTAACTCAATTCTTCTTTTTTTTGTTCTTTTCAAGGTTGTCAGCAGGACAAGTCAAACCGTGCTGCACCGATATACCTCGAACCCACCAGTCATAACGCATGTTTCCAAGTTATTTACTTTAAATTATAGAGAAACTATAGTGGTAGTGGAACACTGAAGTGTATTTTATTGTATTTAGTGTATGGTGAGATTTACTGTTTTATTTGGGGTTTTATTTAACAGGATTCGGTTTTGGGCAATACAACATCCAAGGCTTTAAAGAAGGCCAAGTCTTGGCAGACTATTTTTTTTATCTAAGAGATCATGGTCTTGCCTTTTCCAATGAAGAGACTACTAAAATCACTGCTTCATGGAGCCATCTGAAGAACTATGACAAGAAGCACATAGTTTTTTATCCTCCACGCCACCAGGACAGCCTCGCCAAAGGAAGATACAGAGCAACAAAGAAAACTGTTGCTCCAGGTGTGGAAAGTACAAAAAGGCAAGTCTGTGTAAATAGTCTAATGCTCCACTCTATCCATGTTACTGTCTTATTCTATGTAAAAACCACTCCATCTTTTGAGACATGATCGCTAGAGCCTTGTGATTAGAGATTATCTTCATATTTGACAGATTGTACTCAACAATCCAATTCAGCTCCCAATGATCAACACAACTACAGTTGCTAGTTGGTATGTTTTTATATATAGAAATTAGATATGAGTATTTTAATATGGTTGAAAGATTTATAATAGGCACCATCAAGGCAAGGGATGATTGATGTAGATTTTTGTGAAAATGGGAATCACTTAATTCTTCAAAACATAAAGCTCTAAAAATCACTCCCCTGCTTTTGTCAACTTTTAACTGGGCCCTTAAAGAATCCCGAGTCCCCCCAAGTTGGAAGGAAGCCATTATACCCTTGATACCTAAAGAGGGGAAGGATCGACTTGATAGTGAATCATAGAGACCAATCTCAATTCTGAATGTGGACTATTGTATATATACTTCAATTATGTCAAAAAGAATGGAACAAATACTCCTAGATTTAATTCATAATTATCAGAAAGGATTTAATAACAAACGACAAACACAAAATAACATATGACGATCTCTACACATAATGAACTATACACAAAATCAACAAATCAAGGCTGTAATCGTGAGTCTGCACACTGAAAAAACTTTTGACTCTGTAAGCTGGCTTTACTTATTTAAAATGTGCGCAAAATTCATATAGATGATTTAATTATAAATCAGGAATCAGGATATATTTATTGCCATTGTCAGTGAATAAAATTCACAACATAGGAACGTGATTTGGCATTGGGGCTGGCGCCCTGGGGCAGTGGTAACAACCTGGAGCTCAAAGCCCAGAAGAGAGTGGAGATGGTCGTGGACTTCAGGAGAGCAACAGCTCCCACCCTAACAGACTCCCCCATCACCACCGTGGACTCCTTCCGCTTCCTCGGCATCACTATCACCCAGGACCTCAAGTGGGAGCCCTCCATCAGCTCCCTCATCAAGAAGGCCCAGCAGAGGATGTACTTCCTGCAGCAGCTGAGGAAAGCCAAGCTGCCAGTGCAGATGATGGTGCAGTTCTACACGGCCATCATTGAGTCCATCCTCACCTCCTCCATCACCGTGTGGTACGCTGGAGCCACAGCCAGGGACAAACAGAGACTACAGCGCCCTCTGCTGGAGCCAAGCCAGGGACAAACAGAGACTACAGCGCATTGTGCGTTCTGCTGAGAAGGTGATCGGCTCCAGACTTCCATCTCTGCAGGACCTGTACGTCTCCAGGGCTCTGGGACGAGCAGGTTGTAGAACAGCTGACACTTCTCACACTGAACAGGAACTATTTTCAATTAAATGTATTAATTTATTATTGGTTGCCTCGAAGGGCGACAGTGAGAACAGATTAAATAATGTTCACAAGGAAATGGCAATGTCCCAGCATCCCCTGTCCTTAAACAAATGTCCCAAGCTCCCCTGTCCTTAGACCCTCTTTCTCGACCAGGAAAAACCACCAAACCTCTTTGGTAAGAGTAGAAACCTTAAGGAGTTCCACAGTGAAGGAGCAATCCGACTTCTTCAGATGAGCAGGTGGAGGCGCCTGTCTATCTATGCAGATAGACAGTGGAGCTGGAGCCACTCAGGAGGAGAATCAGTTCTTCGACTATTTGAACCACTCCCTTCAGGCAGGAGGCAATGGTCCATCTGGGACAGAATCTCCCGCCACAAGAACAGTTTTCCTCTGCCGTTGGACTCGTGAACACGTAACACCTGCCACTTTAACAATTACTTAAATTAATAACTATTCAATGCACTGTTCACTTTTTGCACAATTTCTGACCAACTGGAAAATTGTATTTTGTTAGTAAATTCTTAATTGTATGCATGCCCTTATTGATATATTTTGCTATTGTTATTATTCATTGTTGTATGACGCACCTTACAGCCGAAGAAAGTTCCTAGTTTGTGAAATTTGTTCTCTGACAATGGCAGTAAACCTTATTCTGATTCTGATTCTTTACGTTACTGGCAGATGAAAAAGAGGGAGGGAATTGAGAATCCCTGTCTGGCGTATGATCAAAGTTTTATGCCAAACAGCACATAGACCTTTTCCATTAGTAGGCAAGACAAAGCAAGTTTATTTGAAGAGCACAATTCGTACACAAGGCAATTTAAAGTGCTTCACACAACAAGAAAACAATGCATTAAAATCACAAAGACATGGCTGAAATCACAAGACATAAAAGAGAAAAGTCCCAAAAAATAATTTCAGTCATATGCACAGCTAAACAAAACTGTTATTAGCTTAGATTTGAACATTGTCAGAGTAGAGGCCTGTCTCACATCCTCAGGAAGACTGTTCCAGATTTTAGCTGCATAAAACTGAAACGCACATTCCCCATGTTTAGTCCTGACTCTGGGCACCAGCAGGAGGCCGGTCCCTGAGGTCCTCAGAGAGTCCAAGATGGTTCATATGGCACTAACATGTCCGAGATGTACTTTGGTGCTAGGCCATGAGAGAGACTTGTATACAAGCAGAGCTGCTTTGAAGTCTATTCTCTGAGCCACAGGCCAGGGGGCAGTGCAGAGACCTGAGCACAGGACTAATGTGATCGTACTTCCTGGTTCTAGTCAGGACCCGAGCAGCAGCGTTCTGGATGTACTGCAGCTGTTTTACAGCTCGTTTGGAGAGGCCAGTGAGCAGGCCGTTACAGTAGTCTAATCTACTTGAGACAAACGCATGGATAAGTCTCTCCAGGTCTGGTTTAGACACTATACTTTTGATTTTGGCAATGTTTTTTAGATGGTAAAAAGCTGCTGATGTTATTGATTTGACGTGGCTGTTAAAATTCAAGTCTGAGTCCATTATTACCCCCAGATTTCTAACTTGATGTGTAGGTTTTAGAGCGAGACTCTGGAAGTGACTGCTAACACTTTCTCTTTGTTTCTGTGGGCCAAAGACGATGATTTCAGTCTTGTCTGAGTTCAGCTGGAGAAAGTTGTTTTGCATCCACACACTGATCTGTTGGATGCAGTGACAGAGTGAATCCACTGGTCCATATTCACCTGCCGTCAGTGAAACATAGATCTGAGTGTCGTCTGCATAATTGTGATATGACACTTGCGTATTAACTGACCTAACGGCAGCATGTAGAGGTTGAACAGAAGGGGTCCCAGGATTGACCCTTGGGGCACCCCACAGGTCAGGGGCATCTGGTCTGAGACACAGTTCAACAAAGATACTTCCTGTCTTCCAGATAGGACTTTAACTAGTTTAGGGCAGTGCCAGTGATGCCCACCCAGTCCCTCTAGTCTCTGTAAGAGGGTCCCATGATCGACAGTGTCAAAAGCAGCACTCAGATCTAACAGAATTAAGACTGAGGCTTTGCCCGCGTCAGTGTTCAGGTGGATGTCATTTGTCACCTTGACAAGAGCAGTCTCAGTGCTGTGATGAGGTCTAAAACCTGACTGGAAAACATCAAATGAGTTGTTTATTAAGAGGAAATCAGTGAGCTGTTGGTAAACAACCTTTTCAAGGTCTTCAAAATGGCAAATTAGAGATGGGCCGGTAATTACTCAGTACTGCGGCATCAAGACTGCTCTTCTTTAGGAGAGGCTTTATGACCTCAGTTTTAAGAGCCCTTGGGAATGTTTCAGACGTTAATCTGTTTACTCTGGCAAACAGGATACGCAAGATTTTGCAGCTTCCAATTATTTCAGAAAAATATCCTTCCCTAGTTCTACATAAAATGAGGTTGTACATGTACAACTTCTCTCTGTAAATCTCTTTTTGAACCTGGATCCTGGACTTGCGCCATTGCCGCTCGGCCCAGTGGCACTCCCTTTTCATAATTTCTCCATGGCGCCTTCTGCCAATTTTAAAGCATTTTAGCCTTCATAGGGGCAATGGGGTCCAGAACATTCAACAGAGTTCAACAAATCATTTACATGAGACATTTTCAAAGTTTATAATGTCCATAACCAGTGCTGATCAGTCAGACCAACGACGTTTGAAATCTTCTATGTAATTAGAAGATCCAGAGTGTGCCCTCTGCTGTGAGTGGGGCCACTCACGTGCTGAGTAAGACCAAAGGACAGCATCAAGCTCTTTAGCGTTTCTGTCACAAATATTATCGCCATGAACATTGAAAACCCCTGTGATGACCAAACCATCAAAGTCTGTGCATACTGAAAGCCCTTCTGTAAAATCATCAATAAAACTCTGGCAGTGCTGTGGAGGATTGTATGTAACAAAGAGTATGGATGAAGACTGTTTTAGTTCCATTTTAAAGGATACATACTTAAATGATGAAAACACCCCAAAGGACAACCTGTTCAGAATCAGAATCAGAATCAGAAAGGGGTTTATTGCCATTGTCAATGAACAAACTTCACAAACATAGGAACTTGTCTCGGCATGAAGGTGCAACACAAAACACTCAATAGCAATAAAACAACATATATTCAGTCAAACAAAAGGGCATGCATTTAAGGGACAATTTAAAATTACTATAGTATAAAATAAAAAAAATAAAAAATAATAATAATAATAATAAAAAAAAAAATAATAATAATAATAATAAAAAAAAAAAATTAAAAAAAATAGGCATTGCTATGTACTCAATGTTACTATGTTAGTAACTATTTCATCTCTAAAAACTGCACCTCCACCCTTTTTGTTTTCTCGTGTTTCAGACTCAAACTTAAAGTTGGGTGGAGATGACCCTGTGGGAAAGAAATGAACTGACTCCTGCACCGGTGGCGATGGAGATTGTTGTGGTGCTGCCACTAATGAATACTTTGGTGGAGGCTGTGGTTGTGGTGCTGCTGATGTTGAATTACTGGCTCAGTCTCTGGCTGTTGGAGCAGGAATTCTCTAATTTCTCCCTTCACTCACTATCTGCTCAAGACCCCTCAGAGCATGGAGTAGGTTCTCTGTCAACAGTCACACTCCACCTCTGCATAGGTGTGGGCCATTTCTCAGGTTCTCTCCTTTCCAGAATAGATGGAAGTTCTCTATGTAGTGCAATCCTCTAGGTCACATGTGTCAAACTCAAGGCCCGCGGGCCAGATGTGGTCCGCCAGACGTTTTAATCTGGCCCGTCGAATATATTAACTTAGCTTAGTGCGTACTTTTTCTTTATTTCTTTAATTTTTTCCACTACTTTATAAAAGAAAACTCTCAAGCTGCTTGATATGCTGTACATAAAAATAAAGCTGTAAGCCTCTTATTTCCAGTCAAATCAATCATTCAGGGAAGCATCAGGGTCAGTTTGTATTCCAAACCCACAAGTAAAATATTACCTTTAAACGAAATGGAAAATGAATAGACTTTCATAGGGATTCCGCCTGGACATTTTTGCTTTATTACAAGTCCCTAAAACTCATTTATAGTGAATTTACCTTCTAAAAGAGAATTGTCAAAACCTAAGTTCATAAGTCCATGTTCTTGTTCCTGCTGCTGCTGCATGAATATGGACTCAGTCTTTCGCCTGCTGCAGAATTGTGCAACATTGTCCACAAAGAACTATTACTAGGCTATATAAAGCTATTTATTTCTTATAGTTTTTATTGTTTTATTATTTACATTATGTCCGGCCCGCGACCCAGCCTAAGCATCGAAATTCGGCCCGCGGCTCAAAATGAGTTTGACACCCCTGCTCTAGGTGCACACTCTTTGGACAGCCATGTGTTCAGCTGAAGCAGCCAGCTAAACAAGGAGGTCCACTTATGAATGCTTTGATTTACACTTTATCAAGCAGCTCGAATAACTTCAAGAAGTTTCTTTTCAAAACTTCAGCCTGTTCCCGTCGAATGTCCACGGCACACACGTGCACAATCAAGCTGTTTAACTCCTCGATGTGTGGGCAAAACATTAGGAAGGAGTGACGTTATCTCAGAAATAGTGATGCTGGGGGAAAAATGTGTTTGCAGTCTTTCATGCATCACGTCACTGATCGCAACGTCCCCTATCAGAAGCATCTCAGGTGTGACCTTGGCGTTTGACACAGATTCTCTCTTTGGCTGCTGCCTTTTGGCCACGTCATGTCTCCCATTTTTCCTTTGTTCATTTACTTCAGTCTCTGAAAGAGGTAGAAATCTGTTTGTAAGATGTATTTTAGGTGACTTTATATGTATCATTTAGTCTTTGAACCGACTTTGGTTCAAGATAGAGCCTGGTCTTTAGACAGTTTTGGGAATGACACAGAGTCACTCCGGTTTAAATTGAAAGAAGTGGAGTTTCTTGGGAAAATGGTCCAACTTCTTACCACTGGATGACACTAGAATTGTATTGTGGAGTCCTTTTTCAGATTCTAAAGCTAATATTCGTGCTTGTAGCTTATGAATTTCTTCTTGATATTTTTACAGGCTTAACTATTTATAAACATGGGACATAAAATGCAGACATGAAGAGTTTTATAACATCGGTATGATCGGGAGCTAAGACTAAACTATTGTGTCGAAAAAAGACTGCACAACTTACTACGATTATAAACAAAAGTTGTGCAAAAGCTAGCGCAGATAGCATTAGCTGTTTCCTCCTGTCCTGAGTAAAACCACAACAGAGAACAACCGGAGCATTGCACTTCTACTTTAGATCTACCGTCTGACTGAATTTTTTATTAAGGCATAAAAATCAGAACTTTCAAGGGGAATATTATCTAAACTGTATAAATGTAGAAAAAGATTCAGTTGTAGTCATCTTGACTCTGTTTTAGAAAAACAAAACGTTTCGAATCTCATCCAAGAGTCATTCTCAAATCATTCTCAAGGCTGTTAGTAAAACAAAGAGATTAGTCTCAAGTAAAACCAAAAGCTCCCTTTATAAGGAGGTCCCGCCCTGTATATAAATATATATATATATATATATATATATATATATATATATATATATATATATATATATATATATATATATATATATATATATATATATATGATATATAAAACCTGAGTTCCCAGACTTGATTCACAGATTGAGAATGACTCTTGGATGTCTAAATGTCTTGGATGTCTGTTTCTAAAACAGAGTCCAGATGACTACAACTGAATCCTTTTCTACAGTGGAACACTCCTGGACGAAGGAGGGATTACACCGACATGTAAATTATATAAATGCAATAATAATTGGGACAGCCAATCTTCTAAATATATTAGTAAGTTAATGGGAAGGAGAAGGGTGATTTATTTATGACAGAGGAGGAATGGGAACATACATCTCAATGGAGGACTACAAAATCACATTTTAAGAAGAAAGAATTCTGTTTGAAAAATGTGTCATGGTATTTTATAACTCCATGTCAAACTGACATTGTTTTGACATTGCCATCCCACTTGAATTCAGAACAATGTATTTACGTGATATGTTACGACATCACATAATTATGCACTGTGATGTCTTATAATTATTATTACATCAAAGTGTTCCCAGAGTCGTCACGTAAATATAAACACTTCACGCGTTTATATTTACGTGAAGTAAAATTATAAACAAAACAAAAATCACCAAACTGGGCAAAACAAATCAGTATAAGTATCTTAACTACAGTTTGGTAACATTAGTTGTCCAACCTGTCATAGGCCCTTTGAAAAGCCACCTAATTCCGGGGGAAAAGCGCAGACCTGGCAACACTGATATTGCTTAATCTACTAAACCCTAGTCTACAGAAGAGTTATCTGTAAGGACTGTTCAATCATACGTAGCAATGATGAGTGAATTTGGAGAGATTTCCTCCTCACTCACGGGGGTACTAAAGGTCATGTGTGTGTGTGTGTGTGTTTGGGATGGGGGGTGGTAGCGTGGATCAGGTTGAGTCCCGCGCAGGGGGCTCTGAGGCGCTGAGGTCCTGTCTATGGGGACCAGATTATGGGATAATGGCTATTGATCTGTAGAGGTCTAAGAATCTCTAATGTACTCTGCCCTAGTCTGAAGACCATCGTCCCAGAGAGGCAACTCCAACCAGGAAGCAACCCCAACCATTATTAATGTATCACCATATTTCCAAAAGAACATTAAATTATGTCAACTGGACAAGTTTTTAGAGTGAATATGTGAGTTAAAGGACACATATTCTGCATTATTGAGAACCTTTGCTTTGGCATTTCATATTTTAGAACTTGAAAGAATGTACAGTATGTGCTGAAAACCTCACAATGACTTTCCATCAGTCAGGCGCACCTTCATCATCATTACCATTGGGAAATAAAAAAGCAAGCTTGCCTTCATGTGTATTTATCTATGTATTTACACAGTTGTAAAGAACATGATTTGAGGCAGAAATGTACAGATCGGCACATATTTTGAGCAGGTTAGTTACAGAGTTCCTGCTACATCAACTCTGGTATGTGTGAATGTACTGTACGTATGTATGTATCTGTAGACACACCCCATATATATAATGGGGTAAAAACAGCTGTGAGTCAGGTGATCAGGCGACAGTAGATACAGCCGTCTAATAATATATAGATAACTAAACTCTGGTTCTGAGTACATTTAGTGTTTTGCGGGCTAACAAGGCTACAATGGGTATATTTAGGAGTATTTTTTTGTTACTTTATCTGGTAATCAGTTACGTACAAACTCACAGTTACTAAATTACTAACCCAATTACTTTTGGAGAGAGTAACACTAACTAATTACTTTTGTGCCCAACACTGTGGATAACTCACAATTATTCCGATTAGTTGTAGCCGCCCCCAGTGGTTAGCCTATGTATTACATGGACATAGAAAAAGCCTGCCTGCTAAAATCTATATATATATATATAATGATCAAACGAAGAGCCGACATGAACCTCAAAATCCATTTAAATCTGTAAATCTGGATTTCCACAGGTCTACATCTCCCTTGGAAACTCGAAACTCTTTCCAACAGCACTGGGATTGTTTGCCATGACGACGCTGGACCATCGCCATGACAACAGGCACTGATAGTCACCTGATCTGGCTCTACTGATGTCCATCGCTACATCATCTCATCTCCAGAGGGACTAAACCAAGCCTGAAACAGGACTGAACCAAGACCGAAGCAAGCCTGAAACAGGACTGAACCAAGACTGAACCAAGCTTTAAACAGGACAGAACCAAGACTGAAGCAAGCCTGAAACAGGACTGAACCAAGACTGAACCAAGCTTTAAACAGGACAGAACCAAGACTGAAGCAAGCCTGAAACAGGACTGAACCAAGACTGAACCAAGCCTTAAAAAGGACTGAACCAAGCCTTAAAAAGGACTATACCAAGACTGAACCAAGACTTGAACCAAGACTTGAACCCAGACTGAAACAGGACAGAACCAAGACTGAACCAAGCCTTAAAAAGGACTGAACCAAGCCTTAAAAAGGACTGAACCAAGCCTTAAAAAGGACTATACCAAGACTGAACCAAGACTTGAACCAAGACTTGAACCCAGACTAAACAGACTGAACCAAGACTGAACCAAGCCTTAAAAAGGACTGAACCAAGCCTTAAAAAGGACTGAACCAAGCCTTAAAAAGGACTATACCAAGACTGAACCAAGACTTGAACCAAGACTTGAACCCAGACTGAATCAAACCTGAAACAGGACTGAAACAAGACTGAACAAAGACTGAACCAAGTCTTAAACAGGACAGAGCCAAGCCTTGAACAAGACTGAACCAACAGGAAACAGGACTGAAATATGACTGAACAAATCCTGAACCACGACTGAACCTAGAAAGAAACCTAAACTGAACCAAGCCTGAAATAGGACTGAAACAGGAGTATGTGCCTCTCCATGTCAATTAGGCACCAAACGGTTTGATATCACTTACATATTAAATGTTGGTCGGAGAAAAAAGGTTTTAAAACTTTACAAAAGTTGATCAGAGGGACAATACTTACATAAAACATATTTTGAAGAGGCATCTGAAGTTAATTTTGACACTTCATTAAGCTTTAAGGTTGGAGATGCTCTATCTCAAGAACTTGACCCCAATTTATGTGATGTGCGGCGTAATTTTGCCTGTTGGACACACATTTGCATTGCTTCAGAGGGTTGACAAGATCAGGCATTGGCAAGCAGGTATGATTAGAAGCTCAATTCCCATAGATAAGAACTTTTTATGTTTATTGATCTGCAACTGAACCTTCATACAGTGCAGAATGTGTCTCCACAACAGCCAAACTCACTACATTAGATAAAGAGACGTGAAGCCGCGGTGCAGAGAAGTGAAATTAATGCAGAAAAAGCTGAGGAGAAACCGGAAGTAGTTTCGTGTTTACTCTAGCTTTAGCCAAGTCTCAAAGTGTCACAAACTTGGAATTATTAAACGTCTTCTTGTGAATTGCTGAAAGTTGCCTACTTATTAAAAATCATATGATAAGACGTTCATCACACATTCTTTACTATTACCGTTCCAAACAGATCGATGTTCGTCGAGCCAACAAGGCCAAGATCCAAAGCCTGTTGGGGTAAAACCAGACTGCTGACCGAGCCTTCCTTAAACCTGTCCATAGACGTGTGTGTTACGTAACTGAAGTGTACGTGCATGTTTTCATACGCACACACACTAATCCATTTATAGGACAGCCTGACACAGCAGCCTGAGTCTGCTCTACTACTATGCTCCAGTGGATTAGCAGATTAGCTAGTCTGTCCAGTAGAGGATTTCAACTTCCTTTGTTTAAGTGGTACATGTGACTCTTAATAACGTCTACACTCTTCATCCTTTGCACTATTATTTGTTAATAATTTATGCTTAGACTGCAGAAGGTAATGTGCTTATTATAATGTTAGACTACCTATTTCACAAATACAGTTAACATGATTACTAAAAGACATGGGTTGGACATGGGCAGCAGATGTAACTGTCATTACTTGATTCTGCACCCTTTTCATTTGACTCATTTAAACAAGTTTATTATCTGATCCGGCATGTATATCAAAGTGAGAGTTTATTCTATGATGGGGAAACAAAAATGGCCTTATGTGCCCATGATCATCACCAGTAGCCATTTTATATCTGAAGTCTTTACTCAGCTCTGCTCCATTTTCTAACGTTTGTTATCAGTTTTGATATTTTTTCAGTCTTTAAAAAATACATAAAAAAGAACAAAAAACCACCTGGAAGTCAAGACATCCAAAAAAGCTATGGCCCATACTGGTCACCATAAGTCCCATTTAGTCCAAATGTTAACAGTTTTTTAAATACATAATTTCCAAGAACTTTGAGCCGGTATTTGTTACATTTAATTTAACAAATCTAAAAAATGACAGCAGCTTCAGTATTTGTGCCAAATTATGTGTTTATTAAGTATCTGTTTATTAAGGTGGGAGTTTGTGTCTCAGACACAAACACTACTTTACTTAACAAAGATGGATAAAGAATCTAGGTATATTTATGATAGTTACATTGACACTGCAGCAGTCTGCATGCTTTGCGCTCTTACCTAATGCATTCCTTTCATCCTAATTATTCACTGTGATGAGTTTATAAGCGCTGGCAGAAGCCGGAGCAAGTTTAACCCTCGCACTAACCAACCTAACCAACATTTCAGTAATTTTCAATCTGAGACAAATTTTGCAGATTGATTTTTATAACATTGTCCTACGGTGGATCACGCCAACTTGTTTCTAACAAACATTAGCCTACTAACAGTGCACTTCCTGACTACGGAAAATTAAAATGCTCTATAATTAGATGTAGACAGCACACAGTGGTCTCATGTTCACCCTAATAGCTGCTTTTACAACAGCATTGCAGTGACAGATTCCCGCCAGTCACCTGTCCTGTTCCAGATGACCCACAATGCCGAGCGGCAGAGTCAGTGCCTGGGTAAAAGTGCGTTTCAATGGGGCAGTGTGCCGCGTGTCAGCTCCACGATCACAGTTCTTATCAACTCAGCTCGCCTTTTGTCAGGCCTTTACTAAACCATAATACTCTAAATCAAAGTCCGTGTCAGGGTCCGGTGTGCAGAGGGCTCAGGCACACTCAGATGTAAATGTGTGCTTACAGACTGTTGGCTGTTTAGAAGCATGTGTTCAGTCGTACTTCTATTGATTCAACAACTGAGTATCTTGTGATGTTAAAACGTTTATTGAATGCAGTGTTCATTGCATACAACTTCATTATTATTATTATTATTATTATTATTATTATTATTATTATTATTATTATTATTATTATTTTATATATTTAATTTTATTTGTTTTAAATTGTAGCTTCAAGATAAAGAACACATATTCTGCATTATCTGTATTGTTGTCCTTTAAACTTGCTCTTGCTCACACATGACTTTCTATCAATCAGGCGTTTCCTCATCAAAAATTGTTTTAATGCTCCATCTACTGGCAGCAGAGGGAATTACCTTGGGGAAATAAAGAAAAGCTTGCTTGACCGACATGCTAATGTGAGCGTGCTGTTTGTAATGAAGGTGACTTGAGACAAACATACTAGAGCTTGTGAACAGGATTAATGAAAAAGTGTGAATGAAGCTAAATACTACTCCAGCTGTATTTTAGATGAGGGAACAATTTTAGAATATGGTTAAAAGCTCAAAAAATCAAGTTTGCAGAATGTATTTAGTTATGCATTATTGTCTCATTAAAGCTTTTAAATGTTTAATTTACACAATATGTTCCCGATAGATGCTACATTACCAGCAGAGGGCACTAGGACTCGCTCTCAACGCAATGAGGGGGTTTAAATAATGCTGAAATGTGATAATTCATCGCATTTAAAACACTGCTGCAGGGGCCTGACAACGGCAAGTTTGACTCCAGCACTTGCATTCAGCACTCCGCTTGCTCCTCATAAACCTCACTCATCAGTGCATCCATGGAAACACCTCCCCAAATCTAAAAGACCTCCTCTGGTTCTCTAATACTTCCCGTCTCTGTCCACCCAACTTTACTCTATGGGGGACAGGACCTTCTCAGCAGGTGCCCTCCACGTCAGAATCTTCTTATCTGAGGAACTGCGGGCGCCACAAACTGTTGGTCCTTTCAAGCATACAGTTAATACTTTTGCTCTTTGTTGCTTCTTAGTAATGTTCTTTTTATTATAGTTTTTACATGTTTTTTGTGCACATAGATACAGTGTGTTAGAAATAAAATGTTTTATTATGTCTTTCCAAAGCGCATGCTACAAAACCAGGACCCCACAGTGTAGTTTTAGTTACCTTTCAGGAGTTCTTTGAGCGCGTTGTACCAGAGCTGGGTGTGCTCGTTGGAGGCGTTGTGCAGGTGTAGAGTCTCCTCCTTCAGATATGGACCATGATGCCGAGCCCAGAACAGAGCCAGGCCTAGGACAGTGCCCCCTGATGACTGCCCCACAGATCTGCGCCTCTTTACCTTCACAGCAAAGACGTCTCTGAGCAGCAGTTGACCGGAGGGGCCCGCGCACACCTCTCCTGACAGAGACGCACAAGAGGCTCAGATCAAGACTTAGTCCCACCATACAGTATGTGGCGAGATATAAAAACATTCCTTAATCATATGTTGCCTCTGCTCTTACCGAACTACATTTACAACTGAGTTGACAGTGCCTTTACCTGCATATGAAGGACACATCCAAGTTTTTCTTCTTCTCAGTAGCAAGGTTTGTACACATTTTCAAAGATAAATTCAAGCACCTACAAAATATATTTTTTCCCGTCCCATTTATGCTCAAAGCACCACAGTTTTGTTTTTTTCCTTTCCAAGCAACAACAACTGGTGTGATGAGGAAATCCCATTCAAGTAATTTACTCATGCCCCTCCCCATTGAATTAACACCGCAGACCCTAGATGCAAAAATCAGCTTGAAGGATCAAATAAAATGTTAAAACACAGGCACAAAACAGTCATATCCAATGTTTTAGAGTATTCAAAACAACAAATTGAAGACTACTAGTGCTCTTTATTGTTAAAATATGTAGGAGGGACTTCCGGTTATGGCGTTGACTGAATAGTCGCACTACTGCGCCCTGACATCGATGTGTGCCTTTAAAATCTTCTTTTCACTCAAAAACCCAGGCAAGGGGCTGTAAGAGATGACAAAATCTGGAAAAGGCAAGAGAGGTGCTGCTCTGCAAACTAAACAATTACTGATTACCATAACCTCGGCGGGAACCCGACGCCCCCACAAGCTAACAATGCTCAAGCTAGAGCACTCCGGTGGGGGGGGGGGGGGGGGACTGCAGCCGCACAGCCAAGTCCAGTCTCCAGCAGGGATCACCAGAGCCCGCAGAGGGTGGACGGGACAGAGGACATAACTTTACAACAGGTGGTCCTTGTGTTACGCGAAGTGCAGCGTGACGTGGGGTCACTGAAAGCTGACGTCAGAGCAGCGAATAAACCCGGATTTGCGAAAATTGAGTCGGAAATTCTGGAGCTGAAAGTGGCAGGAGGAGGAGAGGTGAAACGCGCTTTGCTGAGGCAGAGCAACACATCTTGGACATTAACGAGGAGTTACGGGAGATGAAAGCCGAGGTGGTTTTTACCTTTTGTAATACAGATCTTGAATCTCAGGTCAGTATGATTTGATACAAAACCATAAGCCAACCCGTTTAAGATTTTTTTTTACATATTTGTTTAGTTTTGGGAGAGTCTGGAATAGAGAAAGAATTCTGAGTAAAACATAACTTTTTATGGTTTCAACCTTTGACCTAGACATAAGTTTAGAATCACAGTCCATTTTTTTTAGATCTTTCTTTATAGTGGAGAAAAGAGGAGCATCGTTTCTCTCTACACCTAAATATTCAGATTCCGTTTGCCATTTAAATGGGTAGATCTTTCTAAAGGACAGAGGGGGTGGCCGCCCTAAGAGAGAATTTCAGTTTTGTGTACATTCAATTTGTATCCAGACATTGGACCAATATCAAGAAGAAAGTAATCACATTGGGTATGGAAATTTCTAGTTTGGTCAAATATAGTAGGACATCATCTGCATAGCAGGCAATTTTATGTTTTGTTCCATCAATTGAGACACCATTATTTTTTTCCTATTGTCTAATATATTGGGCCAATTGTTCAAAATACAACGCAAACAAAAGGGGGACCAATCACAGCCCTGCCTTACCCCTCTCTCCAATGTCACTTGACATTAATTTTAATTCTTGATGTTGGACAATTGTAGAGAGCCAGAATATTTTTTTATTATTAAATAACCTATTTTCAATGTAATCAATATTGTAAATAAATAAGACCAGCTAACAGAATCAAAGGCTTTCTTTCTGTAACGTATTATTTACTTATTAAACTTATTATTACAGCCATGTTTTGATGTTTTTGTAAATGGTTCATTATGTGTAAGGATCGTCTTATGTTATCTTGTGTATGTCGTTTGAGAATAAATACCGTTGGATTGTTGTGAATTAAATTTGGGAGTATTTGTTCTTTCCTTTTTGACATAATTGAGGTGTATATACGATAGTCCTTGTTCAGAATTGAGATTGGTCTGTACAGTATGTAGCACAGTCAAGTCAATCCTTCCCCTCTTTACGTATTAAGGATATGATTGTTTCCTTCTAACTCGGAGGGATCTGAGCTTTTTTAAGGGCCCAATTAAAATTTTGTGAAAGCAGAGGCGAAAGTATGTCTTTTAGAAATTCATACCACTCCGAGGTAAACCTGTCACTCCCCAGAAAAGTATTGTTTTTTTAGTCTTTAGTCTTTTAGTCATTCAAACAATGATTGTATTTGGTCTTGTTTGGTTGAAATTACATTATTATCTCGTTTTGTTTTGTTTTTTTAAATCAGTTTTTTAAGCTTCCAAGCTAATACATTTAGAGGGTTTTTTGAACCACTTTCATAATGTCGGTGTAATCCCTCATTCGTCCAGGAGTGTTCCATTGTATTTTCTAAAACAGAGTCCAGATGACTACAACTGAATCTTTTTCTACACTTTCATAATATTTAATATCTATTTTATATACTTTAAAATCTGACAAAGAGTGGAAAAATGTGTGAACATCCCAGTGGAAGACCACAAACTCACATGCCCGTGAGGACATTTTGTTGGAAAAATGTGTCACGCTTTTTCATAACACCATGTCAAAGTGCTGTTATTCACAAGGAAATGGTAACTGTTGGAGAAATTGTGGCAGCCACGAGGCAAACCACTATAAATGGAAACCTTTGGAATGTTCTTTCAGCGGGAAAAAAAGCCATAACAAAGAAATGGATGACGCAAAACCCCCCGACGATCAAGGACTGGACTAACATAAAAACAGGAATTAGACTAATAGGAAAATGACATAACTTAATTTGGAAAAAGACACATTTTACCGACTCTGGACTCGTTGGGACTGTTTTTATACTTGCTTAATTATTGTGTGCCTCAAATTACACTGAACTTCTATTGGACTTAAAATGAGGTTAATCGTTTAACCAGAAGTTCTTTGAAGAAACCAAACGAAGAAAAAAAAGATTTTTTCAGGTGCGATGCTCTCTTCTGCTTTATCTCAGCAGGCTGTTATAGATTAAAACAGCATTACAAACACTGAAAATCTGAATAAAATGAGATTCAGGTAGCTGCATTTCTCTCCCACGGACTTGACCGTGCATCAAACGAGGAGGGGAGAATGCACTTTTATTTTTTTGCTTTGCAGGTCAAACCCACACTGCTGAGATCTGCTGCATGAAACAAGGCCTGGCTCATGGCTCCTGGTCAAGGAGACAAGGTGCAAATGCAAAGGATATCGCAACGCTGGTTGGGTCCATGCCAGGTCCTGCTGATCACAGAAATCGGAACGCGGTCGTCTTTTCCATCCGTGGGACAGACACAGGGGCCGGCTTCAGACTGCCGTGACAGTCCCAACGCAATAGCGCTGATCCAGCTGTAGAATGCTCAGACTGCAATGATCTCCAGCGTTAAGAGAGAATCGCTGGGGTTCAAGCAAGCCGAGCTCGACCTGCACCAGCGCCAACTTGTGTGCTTGGGCACTCCTTCTGGATCAACTCAGATAAAAGTGTGAGCCTTTTTTCTGCATCGATTGGTAACAGCATCCACACAGACACTCATCTATGGCTCTTGAGCCACACCCGGTCTCTCTCCCTTGTGAGAGGGGACCCCTGGATCCTCAGGGCTCTAAATGGGCCCTCCTCGATGGGAGAATCAAAGCTACAATTAAGACAATTAAGACACTGACCCTCTAACCTTGTCTGCTTTATCCCAATAAAGAACATAACCTGACCCACACAATGGTTAAAAGCCCTAACGCGCTCTTACAACCACTCTACCCGTCATGTCTTTGGGTCAAAAGACATTCATAATTTCAGGAGATTAAAAAGTTAGTTAAAAGCTCATGCTTGTTAAATAAATATGTTCATTTCATATTACAACCTGATAATAGAGTTTTGGGTAAAATTGTCATCCTCCAGGACATCCTCTCCTTTAAGGAACTTTTTAGTTTCAGCGCAGAGTAAGTGCTCCTGTGCGCACATAGAGGATCTTTGATGTTTTTTCCTCTGGAAACAAGCTAGTACCGCGGCAAAAGTGAAGTCCTAAACGGCTCACTTACACACTGAATGTGCTCTAAACGTTTGAACCTTGGGAAACTTTCATCTTTGGGAGTATTTGTATGTTCACAAGCTCTCAGTTTAAAATTACAACTGTGTTTTATTTGATCATTTGATGTAAACTTGCACACAAAGCTAACTGTGACTGGTTTATTACATGTGCACAAGCTAGCTACTTTTGTTAGCTATCCAAATGTACAGTGTAGTTTGTAACACACATTTTTTCTGTATGTTTTAGTTACAACCTCTCAGAATATAATTTCTATACAAGATACCTCCATGAAGCATGAAAATAATGCCTTCTATACGGAATTTTCTTAATTAGTTCGCTGGCTGTCTAGCATCAAACAGTCACATGCCGTGAGGACAGCACACTACCGCTTATTCTCTAAATTTCTGGTATCACTACAATAAATATGTAGCAGATAGAGACGACAAGATTGTTATGCATGCACATATTTTCCAATTGCAACCTCATCTCCTAACATCATGCCTCTCCCCGTCAGCTAGGCAGAACCAAAATACCAAATAATAACATCAACGTCCAACATTTTTGTAACTAAGAATAAACCAGCATTACAGTTCATCAGTAAAAGCTATTTGATTTGAACATGTTTACCCCAGTATACAGTTATGATTTGACATTAAATAATAACATCTTTATTTAGTTGAATTATTGTTTAAACTGTCAGAAAACATTGTCTGAGGTGTGTAAACTGTCCTTATAATTTCACTCTACTTAACGTAGATTTTCCACTTTTATTTTTCAGAATGTCTTCACAAAATGCAAATTAACATATGTTAAATATTAACCACAAGTTCTATTTCACCAAACTAAAGGCCAATTCATACTTCATAAAAGCTGTAGGAAGGCCAGGCAAGAGTGCATGTTTACAAGAGAGCTAATCTTTATGAAATTTGACATTAAAAACATATATCCTTGAATTGAATTTTGAATTATGCTTCAATCATTTCTAATGATTAATGATGAGGTTGGGACAATTCTCTGTTAGTAAAAACATGTGGTGGAAGAAATCAAATCAAATTGAAAATTGTGATGTGGGAAAAAAACACATTTTGTCCCAATTCTCATCCCTATCATATTGTATTGTGTAATATAAAAAAACATAACATACGTACTATAATGTAATGTAATGTAATGATATATCAGTCATCAGTATTGGGTGCAGTGGAGTGTGGAGTGTGGTGAACAGATGAAGAGCTGGTGGGGTTCACAGGAGGAAATGACCAGGCTCTCCATGTGAAGGTGCTCCGACAGACGCTGTGGCCCCTGATCCAGATCCACCCACACCACAGGACACAGCCAAATATCATCCATTACACCTGTTTGGATCATATCATGGGTACTTGACATTTGAGGTCTGAAGCCTTTTTTCTGTCTGGTGATGGCTCCTGTCACTCTGCAGCACATCATCATTCTTTGTCAATCTACATATATATACAGTGCCTTTTCAAAAGTATCTATTCCTTTTGCTCTGTAGCTTGAACTCGGAACCCCAGAGCTTGTCCTGGAGAATAAATGACAGATGAGCCCCCTCTTTTTTTTGTGTAACTGTCTTTTTAAATTCAGATTTTTCATTTCAGTGTTTCTCAAACTGTGGTACCTGTAGCACTAGTGGTACACAGAAAACATTTTCTTCACATTTTTGCTCTTCTTTCAGTAATTTCGTAGTTAAAACTACTGTGGCAATGATGTAGTCCTACTTTAGACCTGGAACAGTCCTGTTATACACCTGATTTTAGATCTGGTAGTAATCGAAAAGCGAAATCTTTTCTTTGGTGGTACATGGTGTAAAATAGTTTGAGAACCACTGATCTAGATCAGGGATTCCCTCAGGGATTCCCAAACCTTTCAGGCCAGGACCCCCAAAATTATCATGCAACCAACTCGCAACTTCCACTGTAGAATAACATTTAAATTGGTAATAATTAAAGTGTCAAACTTGTTGAAGCAGCTTTAATGTTGTTCATTTGAATCATTTTTTAGTGGTATTGGACCTGACTTCCACATATTTCCACTTGGGGTTTAGGGTGAGATTATTATATCATTTTTTCCTTGTTCTGACATGAGGTATGTTTGTACCAAGGTTCATCAGTCTACGATGAAAAAAGCCCGTCATTGCCGTAATGTATTTTGAAATCTGAGATGATGCTCGCGAGTCCGAATTTTAGGTTAAAAAAAAAATAATCACGTTTTCATTAACGTTCAGGGGGTCCAAATTGGGGTGGTTTGTGGGAGAAAAAAAAGACTAATAATAATAATAATAATAATAATAATAATAATAATGGAAACTCTTTTTTTAATTACTTTTTATTTTAACCTTTAAGACTTGAGCTGAAGTCATGTGACTTTGTCACCTTGTGTCCCATCACAAATGAACCCCTTGTAATTTTTTGCAGTTATCTACGTCAAAAGTTCATAACTTTTATGAACTTCTATAATTTTTTCTCCTCACGTGAACTATTTTTTGGAGTGAGCGTAGTATTTTTTTTCCTGCGACTTTTCTTGGCGTTGGGTTCACATTGGCTCCATGTTAATCGATTTGTGAGGTGGCGCAACTCAATATTTTTTTCACAGAGTCTTCCCCAAATATTAGAGCTGACTAATTTTTGTTACCACTAATGGGCATATTTGTCATTGTTTACTACTTTATTTCCGTATTTTTCCTCGTCCTCCGGCTCGGGACTAATAAACAGTCTGCGGACCAGTAGAAATGTGGCTATAATGTGAGCAGGAGGAGAGGGAGTTAATCTGCTCCACACTGAGAGGGGCCCCACAGTCACACCAACTGCTGCTGAGCCTGCAGTCGGCCCTCTCCCACTGTTCACCATCAGGACTCAGGGCACTACCCAGGGCCTGCGATCTGAACCTAATTCAACCCGAACTGGATCTTTCTTCCCTGGATAGACGAACCCAGACGCAATCTTGTACAACTGGCAGTCAACATATTGCACTATGTAACAGAGACAAACCAAAGTAAAGCACAGCTCCTCACACGGATCTGATGACGTATATTGTTTGTGTTTGCTTCCTCTGTGAAGCTGACGTGATATTTCCCTAAATGTGTCACTACACTGTTATTGTTTACACAGCTGTTTGTCGTGAGACTTGGTTTATCTCATTGATAAAATTGGGATGGGTTTCTTTCATTGGCTGATATGATGACGATTCAATATCACAAGTCATCCCACAATAAAAGAGTTTGAGTTTAGTATTCTGGCCTTTCCACTGTCCACAGACGCAGTCAATTTTGCATAGGGATTGGGACAGGTTTGCTTGGTGTTAGGGATAAAAGACAGTCTGTGGTTCCTTAAGTACATTTATCATTAAAATTTGAATGACAGAGGTTAACTAGCTGTGTGGTAACTAATGTAAACAAAACTGTTGTTTTCTGTCCAGAAAATTTGAATTACTTGGCCAAATAATATAATAATCTTTGCAGTTTATAAAGATCTAGAAACCAATTTTAAATAAAAATATAGGTGTCGAGGTCATTTGTTACCACTAAACAGGGCCGAGTAGAGTAGAGCCAATCAGGCTGTAGTGGAAACGCCCCTTAGAAGTCAACGTACAGTGAGAAACCTTTTCTTTCTTGTCCAATCACAGTGCACAGGTGGAACTCCTCCTTTGCCAAATCCAGGAACCAGTACGTCAAGTGCTACGTCCCCTTGGCAAGAGGCACCGGCAGGGGTCACTCCCACCCCCGTTCTCATACCGACAGACCTGCGGGCGCTCTCATGCACACAGACCTGCGGGCGCTCTCATGCACACAGACCTGCGGGCGCTCTCATGCACACAGCCCTGCGGGCGCTCTCATGCAAACCTGACGGGCGGCTCTCATCACACAGACCTGCCGGGCGCTCTCATGCACACAAGACCTGCGGGCGCTCTCATACCGACAGACCTGCGGGCGCTCTCATGCACACAGACCTGCGGGTATCTCATGCACACAGACCTGCGGGCGCTCTCATGCACACAGACCTGCGGGCGCTTCTCATGCACACAGACCTGCGGGCGCTCTCATGCACACAGACCTGCGGGTGATCTCATAGCACACAGACCTGCGGGCGCTCTCATGCACACAGACATGCGGCGCTCTCATGCACACAGACCTGCAGGCGCTCTCATACCGACAGACCTGCGGGCGCTCTCATGCACACAGCCCTGCGGCGCGCTCTCATGCACACAGATCGCATGCGCTCCACTGCACAATCTGCGCGCTCTCATACCGACAGACCTGCGGGCGCTCTCATGCACACAGACCTGCGGCGCTCTCATACCGACAGACCTGCGGGCGCTCTCATGCACACAGCCCTGCGGGCGGCTCTCATGCACACAGATCTGCGGGCGCTCTCATGCACACAGATCTGCAGGCGCTCTCATACCGACAGACCTGCGGGCGCTCTCATGCACACAGACCTGCGGCGCTCTCATTGGCACACAGACCTGCGGGCGCTCTCATGCACACAGACCTGCGGGTGCTCTCATACCGACAGACCTGCGGGTGCTCTAATACTGACCTGTGGGGAGCTCGGGGGCGATGGGTGTC
Organism: Chaenogobius annularis; assembly: GCA_015082035.1. Taxonomy (NCBI): domain Eukaryota; kingdom Metazoa; phylum Chordata; class Actinopteri; order Gobiiformes; family Gobiidae; genus Chaenogobius; species Chaenogobius annularis. The sequence goes on along the minus strand of BJKM01000307.1, from coordinate 722,048 downwards.
CAGCTCAGCGTGCTCTTGGTCAGGAGGACATCATGGCTTTTCTTCCCCAGTCTGAAGATGCCACGCAGCAGCACTGCCTCACTGCAACACACAGACACAGTGACATGTCGAACGGAAACTAGAAAACTCATCATGTCAGGGATTTGATCAAAGTCAATGAAATGTTTAAGAGTTGTAATACATACAAAATATTGCTAATATTACTGGTCTGGTGCTCCGTAATGTTCAGTCAGAGTCTGACTAGAGGGGGCCAGATCCACATGTTGAGTTAAGATTGTTGGGATGTTTTGGGAGGATGGACCAGAGCCTGAGCAGAACCTCCAGGTAAGGACACGTGACGTGCATCCTTCCGTTAGCATTAGCAACATTTAGCTCAGCTCACTCACAGTAGCCAGTCAATGTGCAAAACAACTCCTGTTTACCTACGTATTTCACATTTGTGCTTCTGAACGCGCAGTGTGGCACAGTCACATGACCATGTAGTGGAAAAGTTGTGTCTGTTCGAAGATCCTGACCTGAGCTCCTCTGTCTGTCCCGTCAGCGCCGGGCTCTGGTCCCGGGACGTGCTGCTCCGTGAGCTCTCTTTGTGCGTTACCGTGTCGCGCGCCAACATCGTAAACAAAAGGTGGGGAAAAAGCGCACAGCGGAGTCCGCACTCACCGCGTCTCCTAAGCTGCTCACAGCGCACGCTCTCTCCGAGGACTTCCGGAGTCACGTCGCCATGGCAACCTTACTTAAGTACAGATTTAGGAGCCGAAAGGCGGCACAGAGCTCAGTCGGCACTGTGCGCTCTCCAAGCGTATGCCATAGCGCTGCTCCGTACTTTACGCACGTTTGTGCTCAGAGCTGTGCACATATACAGCTCCATAACAAACACTCAAGGCCCAGGAGAGACACGGGCTGAAAGCGCCCGGCTGTGCGTCCTCTGAACACAGACGTGAGGACGCTCCATGCGCAATGACGCACGCTCAAGATGTCGAATTACAAAAGGATCACAAGGACAATGCCCTGTCTGTCTTATCTAACCCCTTTATGCTCTTTGTGTGTGTGTGTGTGTGTGTGTGTGTGTGTGTGTGTGTGTGTGTGCGTGTGTGTGTGAGAGAGGTGTGTAGTGAGTGAGTGTGTGGTGTGAGTGCGTGTGTGTGTGAGTGAGTGTGTGGATGTAGTGAGTGTGTGTGTGTGTGTGCTGTGAGTGAGTGAGTGTTGGAGTGAGTGTGTGTGTGTGTGGTGTGTGTGTGTGGCGGTGTGTGTGTGTGTGAGGAGATGGGTGAGGTCGTGTGTGTGTGTGTTGTGAGTGAGTGAGTGTGTGAGTGAGTGGCGTGTGAGTGAGTGTGGTGTTGGTGAGTGCGTGCGTGTGTGCGTGAGTGTGTGTGTGTGTGGTTGTGGAGAGAGAGTGTGTGCGTGCGGTGAGTGGTGTTGTGTGAGTGCGTGTGGTGAGTGCGTGGTGTGCGTGAGTTGAGTGTGTGTGAGAGAGAGTGTGTGTAGTGCGTGTGTGTGTGAGTGAGTGAGTGTGTGTGTTGAAGTGATGTGTGTGTGTGAGTGGTGTGTGAGTGCGTCGGTGTGTGCGGTAGTGTGGTGTGAGTGAGGGTGTGAGTGAGTGTGTGTGTGTGTGTGGTGTGAGTGAGTTGTGCATGTGTGTTGTGTGAGTGAATGTGTGTGTTGTGTGTGTGTGAGAGTGAGTGTGTGTGTGTGTGTGTGTGTGTGTGTGTGGGTGGGTGTGAGTGTGTTGTGTGTGGGGGGTGTGGAGTGTGTTGTGGTGTAGTGTGTGCGTGCGTGTGTGTGTGTGTGAGTGAATGTGTGTGTGTGTGTGTGATGGGGTGTGTGGAGTGTGGTGGGGGTGTGAGTGATTGTGCTGTGTGTATTGGGTGTAGTGAGTAAGCTGACTGTGTGTGTGGGTGTGAGTGTGTGTGTGGTGTGACAGTGAGTGTGTGTGTGTGTGTGTGTGTGGTGTTGGTGTGAGTGTAGTGTGTCGTGTAGTATAGCTAATTTGTGGTGTGTGGTGTGTGTGTGTGTGTGGGGGGGTGTGAGGTGTGTGTGTGTGTGTGTAGTGTGAGTGTGGTGGTGTGTGTGTGGTGTGGTTGTGGTTTGTGATGAGTGAGTGTGTGGTGTGTGTGTGTGTGTGTGCGTGCAAAGGGAGCATCAGAGAAACCTCTGCATTTAAAACATTCTTTCATTGGTTTTCCCCTTAAATATAACTGCTCCTCTCACTGCCCTGGGGCAGAGTCGCATGTTTGTGCATTATTCTGGCAACTCTTGTCTCCTAAACCGGTTGTTCTCAGACTGTGGTGGGCTACACGTTTCATGGTTATTCAATTTGGTCAGAACCAATTTCCTAACCTTAAAAGTTAGAAAATCACTGCTGCCACATTTTCATATGATTCTGCCCTCCCTGCCTCCTTTCTCCCCTGCTCTCCTGCCCTCTGCATCTCTGCTCTCCTCCCCTGCTCCTCTCCCGCCTCTCGCTCTCTCCTGCCCTCCCGCTCTCCCGCTCCCGCTCTGCCTCCCTGCTCTCCCCTGCTCTCGCCTACCTGCCCCTCTCTCTGCTCTCACTCCTGCTATCCCTGCCCCTCCCTGTCTCCTCCCTGCTCTCCTGCTCTCCCTCCCTCGCTCTCACCTGCTTCCTGCCTCCTGCCCTCCCTGCTCTCCCTGCCCTCACTGCTCGCTGCCTCCCTGCTCTCCTGCTCTCCCTGCCTCCCTGCCTCCTGCTCTCCTGTCTCTCCTGCTCTCCTGCCCCTCCGCTCTCTCCTGCCTCTCCTCCTCCTTTGCCCTGCCCTGCTCTCGCCCTCCTGCCTCGCTGCTCTCCCGCTGCCCCATGCTGCCTCCTGCCCCCTGCCGCTCACCTGCTCTTCCTGCTCCCTCCTCCCTCCCTGCTCTCCCTGCCTCTCCCTGCCTCCCTGCTCTCCCTGCTCTCCTGCTCCTGCCCTCCCTGCCCTCCCTGCTCTCCCTGCTCTCCCGCCTCCTGCTCTCGCTTGCCCTCCCCTGCTCTCCCTGCCTCCCTGCTCTCCTGCCCTCCTGCTCTCACTGCCTCTCCTGCTCTCCTGCCTCCTGCTCTCCTGCCTCCTGCTCTCCCTGCTCTCCTGCCTCTTCCTCCCCTGCTCTCCCTGCTCTCCCTGCCCTTCCCTGCTCTCCTGCCTCCTGTCTCCTGCCTCCTCCTGTCCTGCCCTCCCTGCTCTCCCTGTCTCCTGCCTCCTGCTCCCTGCCCTCCTGCTTCTCCTGCCCTCCCTGCTCTCCCTGCCTCCCTGTCTCACCTGCCCTCCCTGTCTCCTTGCTCCCTGCTCTCCCTGCCCTCCCTGCTCTCTCTGCCTCTCCTCGGCTCTCCTGCTCTCCCCTGCCTCCCTGCCTCTCCCCGCCTCCTGCCTTCCTGCCTCCCTGCCTCCCTGCCTCTCTGCTCTCCCTGCCCTCCCTGCTCTCCCTGCTCTCCCTGCCCTCCCTGTTCTCCCTGCTCCCCCTGCCCTCCCTGCTCTCCCTGTTCTCCCTGCGCTCCCTGCCCTCCCTGGCAGTATAGTCAGTGCATATGGAGTGTGTCCAGATGGCTGCTCTAATCTGCATTAGGGTTGTAATCCGCTCCCTGTTCCGCTCCCCCTCGGCCCACGGCCCACCTGTGACCTGTGCTGGACTTAAGCCCCACCCCAGGAACAGAACCACGCACATATACCTCCACACTAATAAAACAGGCAGGCAATAGGCTATAGACTCAATAAATCTAGATCCAATGTCATTTTGAAATGAAATTAATCGCTTTAGTTTGTTAAAAGGTCCTGGTCATTAAGAGTTTTAACTGGAGACAACCATGGTCTAAAATAAGCAGTTGTGTTTTGTTATTGAATCATTATGAATAACTAAAATGTCAACGATATCTTCAATCAAGCAAGAGAATTTGTGTCTTGACTAGTACTTTTGCCCATTCACTATCAATAAAACTACGCACACACAGTTTTAGTAAAAGACCTTTATAAACATCTATGTTATAAAATATGACACAAAAGATTTCTACACCATCTTATCAAAAGCAAAGAAACCGCACAAAAATACACTTTTACAAATAGTTGCATAGTTCTTATGGACATTATTGCTTATGGATTTAGGCGGCAGAGACAAAGGACGGATCAGAGTACAGTCCCAGCCCGTAGAAAAACATCTCAGGTCTGCTCAGGTCTGCTCAGGTCTGCTCAGGTCTGCTCAGGTCTGCTCAGGTCTGCTCAGGTCTGCTCAGGTCTGCTCAGGTCTGCTCAGGTCTGCTCAGGTCTGATCCCATATCCCTGCGGGTGTCCTCCTCGTCCGCTGGGCTTTTTACAGTAAGTGCTTGCAGTCTTCTCCAGCAGTGGTGGACAGTAAACCCATACAAATATGTAAAGAATTCAGGATCTGATACTCTGCTGAGATTTTATCATGTCAAAATGTTTGTTCCTCATCAATAATATATCCGAGGTTGAGGTAGGCAGATCGAAAAGCTGAATGTGTATTTATTTATTTATTTATTTAATCTTGTTTTTTTTAAAGCTGCAATGCTGATAAAAATGTCATTTAAAAAATGTAAACATAAAAGTAAAGAAATATTTCTGTACTTTAGTGGTTAATTGGCCACAACTGGACAACAGAGCCAGGTTAGCTCACGGTCACTGTTAGCATCAAAATCACTCAATCCTGAAAGACGAGGCAGTGACAGTGAGCTGCAGCTAAATGTCACCGACAACATGTCAGACTTTAGAAAGTGAACGCTTCACCAGAGACACTTCTGTGTTTAGAAAGGGAGTGTGAATGCTAGCACTAATGCTAATTTTGAGGCATAATAAATATTAAGATAATGCCATAAACTGAATTAATTTACATGTAAAACAATCAAGGAGTCTATACTTTAAAGTTTAATAGTGTTTATTTTATATTATATTAAATGAAGTTAGCATTAGCATTGAGCTAGTGAGCTAGCCATTGCGTTGCTCCTGTACACTCCTGTACAGTCAAATCAAGCCCCCGGGAGACAAAATGGCGCCCAATTCAAGCCTATGGCGTGTGCTCATTGGCGCATGTCTCCAAAAAAGTTCCCTACTTCCGCGTTACTTCCTGAATAGGGAGTCTAGCACCTCCCCTTTTGTGACGACATCGCCGTGTCGCTTTGGCGTCGGGAACGAGCACGGCGACAGCAGAATGCGTGAAAGACTGAGGACAGTTAGAGCGGACCTTTGGAGTCTGTGGTCTTGAAATGGTCTGGTTACGAAATGTATAATGATGAATTGTTATATCTATCTATAAATATAAAGGTTTCATGTTGTAAAGCGAAAATAATGGTTTCTTTGCAGAAAGCATGAGCCGTGAACTCATGAATGCTTCTTTTTGTGTAGCTAAACGTTAGCTTTTGTTGTGTGAACTGTGTAATCGTTCATTTACACTTCATATTGAAATGACATAAAACACAATGTTCGTGTCTCGTTTGTCTCGTCTTCTTCTGTTTGGTTTTCGTCCCACACGCGCTCCTCTGATGATCGTTCACGAGGAGTGCGTGCGCGGTCAGAGCGCGTACATGTTTCGCCGTGACGTTAAAAATTTTGATTTTTAAGGATTTTAGAAACGGTAAAAGAGTGAAATTCCTTCTATTTTATTTTTAGACTAAAAAGAGTTTCGCACTTTCGGTATTTTACAGGCCGAACTGTTGAAATGGTTGGTGCCTGAAGCTGCAGTCCCGCGGAGCGGCCACTACTCAATTTGGATCGCGGACAGAGGGGGCGTGCCTTATCCAGTTATTATAATAGATCCATGAGTCAAATTCATATCTCTAAATCTAAGATTTTTTTTCCTATTCACATGCAGTGTCTCGCCTTTTTTGTGCATTATTAAATTTTATCTGTGAAAGTATTTTTCAAAGTATGACGGCGAATTTGATACTTGATGTACTTGAAGTTGAGGAGGTAATGTAAATGAACTGTCTCCACCACTGCTGTAGTAACACTGGTACAGTCGTAGTCCTGACAGTGGATGCATGCTTCTCCATCGTTTTTATCATTTAATATTTTTGAATCATTTTGAATATTTCTGCTTGGATTGTCCGCAGATGCCTCACTGAGCATGCTCGGTCCAGGCCACTCCCTCACGAGTCGTGGAAAATGGCGCTCATCTGGACATTCATGATTCGCTCGTGCTGGTGTCCATCAAAGGGCATGATCCCGTCGGTGTTGGCCCCACCCCCTGACCCATACAAAGGCCCGCCCACTGTGCCGTAGTGCCCTCCGTAGGGGTAGTCTCCGGGCTCGTGTTTGAAGGAGGCAGGGAAGTTGCCGTTGACGCTCAGAGGGGGGCTGAGAGGCCCGTCAAAGCCAGGGTCCAAGAAGGGTTCCAGGGGGCCGTATGGTTGACCTTTAACCTGCAGGACATAGACAGACATCATAGAGTTAATACAAATTAGCAAAATATTATGATGGTATGACACAGTGGCGCCTGCAGGGGGGACGCCAGTATTCACTGTGCGTACATTGAATTTTCCCATTGAATCCAAATGCATCTCTTAAGGCACGCATGGAACAGCAACCACACACAACAGCTGATCTTTAGTCAAGGCAGGGCTGTAGAACTAGAATCTCTTTGTTCCTCTCTCTCTTATCACTGCCATAATACGGGCCTGATTGTGGCGACATCAGCGTTGTCCGTAGCACTTCCATCCTTTCTTAACTCATTCTTGAACCGGCTGGGCAGATTCAGTCTCTCGTCCCAGCCATCTGCGGTTCAAGCCGCCATGGATCACCAGCGTCCATCTCACATCATTAAATAATTGTTACTTGCACATCTTGTGGTTGCGTGGTCCTTGCCAATGAACAGCTCTTTAGGACGCAAAATGAATATTGCTGGGTACGTGAGATGTCAGACGAGGAGCGCGGACAGCGAGCAAAAAGAGGGACACGCAGACCTCGAGAGCCCGTATGTCAGGTGAGTGCGTGGGAGAGAGCGGAGAGAGACTCCAAGAAGGGAGGGCACGAAAGATCTGTGACACTGAGCATCTGAACAGAGGAGCAATGATGGAAAACTTTACACTACATGACTGGTCTGCCTGCATGGAGTGCATGCGTGATGGTGCACTTGTGCCCCTGACATGACACACTCGGTGCTGCCATTAATTTGACAGAAGTCTTCAAAATGGACAGAAGTCTTCAATGTAAACGGAAGTCAATTTTGGTCAATTCAGCGCCATCAGGAGAGACCAGTGGACTCAGAGAAATCACTCCAGACAATACATCCATGCTCCAGACTGTGCAGTGAGCACTCTGTTTCAGAAGCTATTTTGCACAAGAAACTAGCCTCTTTCCCTACTGTTGAGGTGTATAGTTTAGAATCAGACACAAAGACTATGCTTTTGAAGGTTCTGGATGTAAATGTTAGCTACAGTTAGTTTTTCGGCTTTTAAGTGGTGTCAGCGATTTGCCTGCACTTGATATGGATCAAAACCCAAAGCTTCTGATGTATAGCTTCTTTCCATTTTCAATGCTATTTCATGATGCAGCATCCTGACTATCTAACAGCGGAGATGGGCTACAACATACAGTGACGTGCTCAAAATGGCAACAACAGCAAACATGTCATGAGACGGAAATTGCTCCTGACTGCATCAGCTCGGGTTTGACCATATTCACAAAAATGTGTCTTGATTATGCCAATAATGTGTATTTAACTTTTTTTTTTTTTTTTAGTAATGTGCTAATATTATAGTTTAAGCTTGTCTTGATTATGCCAATAATGTGTATTTAACTTTTTTTTTTTTTTTTAGTAATGTGCTAATATTTGTATGGGCTCTGTGGCGCAATGGATAGCGTATTGGCCTTCTAGGCAAAGGTTGTGGGGTCGAGAGTCGCTGTTGATGTACTACCCATGTTTTTTACATTGCAAAAGTCTGCTTGTGTCACTAACTGATAAAAGGAACTGCTGAACATGGTTCGATTGCCAAGTGTGCTTGAAAAAGTAAGCGAATACATTTACATGATGTCAAATAACATTATCTTGCAATCTTCAAGATCCAGATTAACTGCAGTATATTCAGTCCTTGTTTCTCAATAAAGTTGGCGAGACGATTGATGGAAAGACTTCCAGTTTTTCTATATCTACATTGATACAGGGGATTTAGGTAGAAGGTTGAAGGGTTGATGCCCTCGCTCTCCATTAAACACAGTTGATTGGAAACCGGCTGAACTTTGGAATGTTGCCGGATCGCTTCTAAAAAAAATGATATCGGGGCTTATTGAATCATAAATATTTGGTCAAAGGCGCGATATGTACCTGTAGCGCAATCGGCCGACAGTCTTGGCTGATAACCAAGAGGTTGGTGGTTTGAACCCATCAAGGGACTTTTTCCTGCTTTGAAAGAGCTATCGTAGGCAACATACAAGAAGTCTTCATTTGCCGCTAAATATCTACAACATCTATCGAGTATTTTGAAAATATAATTCATATTCTCGATTTTACATATCTTCAATATCAGTATCATCAAAAAATCTGGAGTGGGTGATCCATGCTTTCATCTGTAAATGCCCTGTACTCTGGTATCAGCCATCTAACCTGTCACACCTACAAAACACGCAGCACGTCTTTTAACTGGCACATGTCGTAAAGAACACATTACCCCTATTTTATGCTCACTGCACCCCCAGTTGATGCTTTTAAGTCTTGTTTAAAGTTGCACTTTTACTCACTGGCATTTAACCCGGCATGAGCATTGCTTGGTCCTCTGATTGTCTTTTATTATTTTACATAATATACACATATAATATAATCTATATTATATTTTCATTTGTTTTTATTTGACTTTTTGTCCTTTTTACATGCGCTTGTTTTGTACTCCCTGCAGCACTTTGGAGACTTTGTGTTGGCAAAATGTGCAATACAAAAAAAGTTGTATTGAATTATATCTATTTCAATTTTATATTACCCACGTTAACCAATCGCAGGCTGGAAACTTTTCCTCGAAACCAACCAAAAACCTCTCAAGTGTCCACATTTATCAATTCAGTTAAATCTTGATTCAAGCCGGTTGAGAAGTTGAGATGTTTCGCGCCGCTGACCTGGTGGAAGATGTGGGGGGGCTCCATAGTGCCATAGGGGGGGCTGGGCAGTCCTGGGGTCAGGCCGGGGCTCTGGTAGGAGTAGGCCCCGGTGTAGGCAGGCCCCGGGGCCAGGTGGGGCAGCTCCCCACTCTGCTCTGGGAGGAATGTCCTTGGGTTGAGCTGCAGACAGCCGGCCACCAGGTTCGTGGTGGGCTGGGACAGACCTGCGGACAGTGGACAGGTTAGTGGTGAGTGTCAACAGATTATTTTAAAACATTTTGTGAATGTGAACCTTTTTTCCTACCATATACCAGCCATACATTTATTTTGATATCAGTTTGATCACAAAAATACAAAATAAATAACTTGCTTTTTGCAGGCTGTTATTCTAAATGTGTGTAAAGTTTTCAACAAATATTTTCTTCCTATTTATGTTAATTCAGTACTACTTTATAATAGCTACAACTTAATTAGCCTTAATAAAGGATGAACAAATACTTAACTCATAATGAACAAACTGTTTATTAAGAATGATTCAGGTTTAGTAACTACTTCATTAAGGGATTAGGGATTAGGCTGGTGTACTATTTCACACAGTCGAGTTAGCCAAAACAAGGGACAAAGGCAGAATAGGGGACATGTTTACACAGCTTTATTTAGACAATAATGTAAAATGTTTACTTGTTTGTTGTAGCAAAATGAAAAAGTTATGTGAGTATCTTTGTCCTTTTTTTTTTTCTAAATGTGCAACCACTAAACATTTTCGATAAATGTAAAATGTAATTTTATAATAACATTTTCAAGGCCAGTCGTTTAAATAATTTACATTGACGAGATTGGGAATCTTCTTGTACCTTTGCACAATGCCTGGACGAAGCTCATGAGGTCTGGGGCCTTTCCCGAGCGCAGGATCTCGCTCAGGGCCCAGATGTAGTTCTTGGCCAGGCGCAGGGTCTCAATCTTGGACAGTTTCTGGGTCTTGGAGTAACAGGGCACCACCTTCCTCAGGCTCTCCAGGGCGTCGTTCAGCCCGTGCATCCGGTTTCTCTCCCGCGCATTAGCCTTCATCCTCCGGACCTTAAACCTGTGAAGAAAAATCTATTTAGTGTGAAGACCATGCTAGTGGAAATGGACTCTCTATACAATGTTTTCCACAGAGTTTCATCATTGTAGTCCAAAAAAAGAGTGGCATAATAGGTTTTGTCACACAAAAAGAAGAGGCCCAAAGATGTATCCTTGAGGCCACCACACGATAGCACAACACAAGCGCAGAACTGGCTATCTAGAACCACTCTAGAGAACATCCTCCAATGTTTTCCAGATCAGTGCAACACAGGTCCACTTCACCCTCCTGACCTCTCTGGTGGCTTGGTGATGGCCAGAGAGCATGTAAGTCCAGACCAGCTGCCACGGGTCTCTCAGTCAGTCCCAGGCAGCTGTGGCTTACCCCAGTGAGTGTAGCGAGTGATGGAATAATGTAAGACAGTTTGATGCAGAAATCTGTATAAGGCCGAAATATGTCAGCATAGGTCCAACAACAAAGACCAGTCATGAGAAACAAGAAAATATTGTTCAAAACCCCTTCATTTTTTACACTAATGCTAATCTATAAATGCCTTCAGCAGACTACAAATATTTCTTCCAAAGACAACAATAGGCAAACACAAATGAATCAATGGAAATAAATATTAATCGTTATAACATGGTTAGAAGCTCATAAAGTTAATTTAACATTCTACGTCTCCTTTAAAACCTGTAAACATTACTGAGCTACTTTTACCGTAGTAATACTGCAAAGGGAAGAAAGGCACGAGTGGATGGGAACATTGGATGATTCAACAGTATTCAGCAGTTTGAAATGCCTTATTTAAAGGTCAAATATACATGCTACTGTTTTAGCCTTGTTGCTTTGTTTTTATATATATATATATATATATATATATATATATATATATATATATATATATATTTCATGATAACCACATCAAAACATAGTTAAAGTTGTGTAACGTCCCATTGACACATGTGGGCTGGGATTTGATGAGGTGTAAAACTTAACGTTTTTATTGAGGAACACGGCCTGAAGCAAAGTAAATGAAATGTTGTGCACCGTGATTCTGCAGAACGCTGAGACACTTACCTTTGTAGACGAGCCTTGGTCATCTTCTTCTTTTTGGGCCCTCTTCGTTTGGGGCGCTCTTCCCCCTCCTCTCCGTCCTCCTCCCCCTCCTCATCAGGATCTTCCTCCTCTCCCTCTTCTCCCTCCTCCTCCTCCTCCTCTTCTCTGGGTTCGTCCATGTGGTCCTGATCCTGGTCCTGGTCCTGGTCTGGACTGCACACGTCCTCACACTCGTCCTGCAGTGAGCGTGTCATCTTCTCTCTGCATTGACACAGGTTATGTTTCATCGGACGGTTTGGTCTAAACAAAGCATTCCCTCTTATACAGTTCTGAGTGTAACACTGAATAACACTTAATAACTACACCTTAAAAAGCCCTCATAAAGCATGAAAAAGCCAGTCATAGCTCAGTCATAATTAACAAATAGTTTATTAAAAATGATTCAGGCTTATTAACTACTAAATTAAAATCCAAACTTTGAATAAAAATGTTTTCATTATGAATAAAGTGTCTGTTCATGCTTTATTAGGGGTTAAGTCATTAAGGTAATTAACGTGTAGGTATTATAAAGTATTAACTACATGCAAAAAAATATATTAAATTGTTTTAAAATGTGATTTGTTCAAACATGACATTACATAATCTGAATGGCTGCATTTATAAAAGAACAACCAGCTAATATACATATTAACTTGATAAAGCATGAACAAAGACTTCATTTGTAATGGACTAATACTTAATAAAGAATGATTCAGACTTAGTGTAGGGAAGAATACTGTAAAATAATATTACTCAAGTAGAAGAACAAAGTAGGGATCCATGAGAATTACTTCTCATGTAGGAGTAATTGTAAGAGTAAAAGCTGGACATAACATCTGATGAACATGAACCTAACTCTAGTATTTAAGTGAATGTAACTGGAACGGCAATATAATAACTTGAATAGCATGTTTGCCAAATAATTATTTTGAATAATGATTTGGATACTTTTATTTGTACCTGTTAGTTATAAAGTAAGAATGCTAATTACACCATCATTGCATACTATAGTCCACATTTATGTTTGTTTTGCCTCAGACGAGTTTATTGTCTGTTGGAAAGTGCATTTGTGAGTGTATGTCGCTGTCCAAGGCTTGTGGTGCTGAAACCACACCAAGGGGTTTGGATTCACCTAGAACTAAATTATAGGATATTTTATCTTATAGCAATTTGTTTAATTCGACTAAAAACTAGTCTGTAATGTTCTTTGTTTTTTTCTTGACTGTTCATTATGACTTTGTGTTTTTATTCTTTCTGATTTAAAAAGAGTTTTTTTGTTCTTGTATATTTGCTTTACTCTTTTTACTCTTGGCTTTGAGTTGGAGCAACGCACACGAATTGTGCTTTTACTGTGTTTGTATCAGTGCAAATGGCAATCATTTGTATTCTTATCCTTATCCTCTTATATCCTTTCCTTTATTATCCCCCGACAAAATACATTTTTGCATCTAGAAAATATTTTCCCCCAAAAATTCAGATTTTTTTTTTTTCAAAGACAATCAAGCTTATCCTTTTATATCACTGTTATGTATTATTATTAATACATTGATTTGTCAAAATGTTTTTTAATGCTTTCAAAATTTTTCAATATGTTAATATCTCATTTATATTATTGATGATTTACTGGTGTGATTATTATTACATGTAACAAGCAATAATCAAATGTGAAATGGAGCCTCTCGAACGAGTCAAATCTGGCCTCCAACAGTGCGCCATATGTGTCATCTCCGACTATTCTATTAGCAATTTTTGCACATAAAATGCCTTATTTACATATATAAACATTACAATGTATTTAACATTTATGTGAATAAACTACAGAAGAAGATTAAAATTGATATCTCTTAATTTAAGATTGTTTTTCTATTCACCTGACATGTCTCACATTCAAGAAAAATAATAAATAAAATATATTTCTCAAATTAGCTTTCAAAAAGAGTTTCCATGGTGCATTCGGATGCATACCTGACTGTGGCGTGCTGAGTTCAGGGTCCGCTCATGTCCACTGGCTGTAGTTTGTAAAAGAATAACAAAATCCTGACAGAGTTGGACCTGAGTATGAGGATGCGTGTGTGCGTGGGTGCGGTGCGTTTTATACACATGTACACAGAGACATGCCCCACCCCCCTCTCTCTCCCTCTGGTCCGCTGGGCCCGCCCCCTTTCACCCCCTTACCCCTCCTCCTCCTCCCAGGGCCATATGCTGAGAGTGTGCGCCATCTGTCACTGTACACTGTCTGTCCTCCGGCCCGGCCCTGCACGCTCAGACCTACTTTACAATCTACTTTCTTGATTTACAGCTAATTTAAACTTTTAAAACCTTTAAATGTCAGCAGAATGATCCTGATTTCGAAATGGAAGCTACATGAAGTGGACCATAATCCGTTCTCAATGATTAACTCTAATCGTATCAGATCTACTTTGTGATATTCTGAGGTTAATTCCAATTTCTTAATTGAAATCACACTATGTTATCTTCACCTTCACCATTCTGGAATTTAGAATGTTCATAAACGTTTAAAGAGTTTTAATCATGGGGTTTTAGTTGCCATTTTGAGGACGTCACTGTATATGTTGAAGCCAGAGAGTCCTGATGCTGGAAATGAAAAGGGACGATACATGGACTTTTGCATGTGAGCTTCCTCGTCCACAGTCGCTCTCTCCGTTCAAAGCATTCAAGAGAGCACAAACTTCTAAAATATAAATAACACCGGGACAGTAAGAAATGAGACTACGGTTAAGTCTGCAAGTATAATAATTTTTACAGCACAGCCATGCGATGAACATAGTTTTGTGCTACGTTTATTTGTTTATTTGAGCAATATGCAAGTTTTGTTACGTTGCTGTCTTAGTCTTATATTTATGCTAAAGGAAGGAAGTGTAAACTTACATACTCCGATCCCTTATTCTATTATACGTGGTGACAGCATTTCTAGTTTAATAGCTTTGAGACATTCATTAACATTTATTTAATGCGCAAACAAGCTCCTGAAACAAAGTGCTCACTGCGCAGTTTGGATTCTTTGGGGATATCATAGAGGAATAATCCTCTTTTGAGGCTTGTTGTTTGCCAAACCCCCAGCGCAGCAGCAGACGGCAGAGCGGCTCCTGAGTGTGTGATTTGGACCCACGAATTGTGTGCCGTCATGATTTTGCGATTTAAATATGTCAGAATGTGTAAAAGTACATTGGATATTTAAGTTTGATTTTACCACAGTGAATACTTTAGTGCTTTAACTTAAGTAATCCTTTCACTGAGTTACTTTTACTTGTACTGGAATAATACTGGACCAGGTGTATCTGTACTTTGACTCAAGTCATGAAAAGCAGTACTTTGACTACCTCTGACTAAAGGGTATTAAGACAGGCCTGATCCCATTTTTGTTTACACCTACTACATATTTTTTTTCAACTTGAGTAAAATATTTTTTGACAAAGTACCAGTGGAAGTTTTCATTTTGTGGCCAAACCTGGTGTGCCAATGCTCGATCTCCTCAGGACTCTGAAGCTAAGCAGGGCAGGGCCTGCTCAGTACTTGGATGGGAGACCACTGGAACACCAGGAGCCACCGCAGTGTGATTGGGCTGGCTAAAGCTAACTGTCCCTGTGCTCTTAGGCATGACACAATGTCCTGCCTGATACATGTGTGAGTGACAGACTGGTGGTGGTGGGAGGATCTGATGGCACAGCTTAGCAGCCTCACTCACTGTGAGGCATTCTTCCCCAGGGCAGCTGTGGCTACAGTCATAGCCTACCACCACAGTGTGGAGTTAATGAATAATGCTCTGTAAAGCCCTTTGGGTGTCATGAAAGGTGCTGTATAAAGCCAATGATTTATGAATGGATGGATAATGACAGAGCTTGCAGTTTGACGTGAATATGTTGTCAGGCAGAGCGAAGGTGGAAATCTGCAGGACTTCAAGTCCACCATCTTTATTATATTGAGTTGCTGGCTAGTCTGGTTAGTACTTGGATGGGAGGAGGAACACCAGGTGCCACAGTGGGGCGCTATAGGAAATGTGTCCTTAGGCAAGATAATTTACCCACTTTGCCGAGTAAAGCACTTTGTGTAACTAACTAGTAATGCACTGTAATAATAATAATATCACCTTTCTATTCTAAGATTATGGACCAGCTTGATTGCAAACCACTCTGAGGGAACCCCAATCTGTTGCGGCGATAGGAATCTTCATGTTCAACCCACATTAGTTGTATCAAACTGAAAGGGCACTGGAGGAGCAATAAATGGCAAATTCAGCAAATATATCACTAATTAATAGCTGGAGGGAGATGAACCACAGTGCTCGCCAGGTTACCCATTTTTCGACTCCATATACACTACTCCAGAATAGACTCCTTTTTTCTCCTAAAAAGACAAAAAAACAGATCAAAAATCATTGAGGTGGATGTCCACGTGTTTAAGTCATGTGACTTTCAGTGTTCACATGTTGTAGACATCACGTGTCGTTGCCTCTCACTGTTAAACAGTCATGAAAAAGCACAGCAACATAAAAGTGAAAAGTAAAAGGGTTGACTCTTGAAGAAGACAACATTTCTGTGGACATTTACATCTGCTCTTCCTCGTCCACACACCCTCTGCACCAGATACGCCCTCAAAGCTTTCAAGAGCACGGACTTTGTCTGATCCTAAAATATAACACTCAGACAGTTGGAAATGAGGCACCTTAAAACTGTATGCAAGTCGGCTAACGTTTATTAGCATAGCCACGCAATATTGTTTGTACATCCTACATCCTTTCGCTCCCTCCTCCCTGAGTACCTGGGTTAGGGTTAGGATGTAAATTGGCCCATCTCAGTTAGTTTCAAGTGAAACCAATAACTCCCTTTATCAGGAGGTCCCGCCCTGTGGGCAGGGTTTACACAGAGTAGCTTAAAGACCTGAGTTCTCAGTTGTTTCACAGATTGAGAATGACTCTTGGATGAGAGTCGAAACTTTTTGTTTTTTCTAAAAACAGAGTCCAGATGACTACAAATGGAACACTCCTGGACGAATGAGGGATTACACCAACATGTTTGACCAAAACAACAACTCCTTGGACAAAAATTAAGCAACAAAGCAAATTTTTTTTTTTATTGTTTAATCATACCTGAGTTGCTGGGGGGGTGTTGTAGCATCACCTAGCAACGTGCACTTAGAGCTGTGCACTTAAAGGAAACATTTAAAACACACCTGGAGTAGCATTTAGCTTCATTCATACTAGTTTTATGAATCCTGTTTTTTTTTCTGAAACTCCTCGACAACTGAAGTTTTCTCCATCTCTGACATGGCAGAATCTTCTGCTGTCCATAAATCATCTCCAGACTCGCACTATGAATTTCTCCCATTGGATCACGATCAGTACAATTGTGTGCTGAGATCAGGAAGTCCATGGCTCCATGGAACTGTTTATTTTAAACTGGATATTATAAATAAAACTAATAATATTAACTAATAATAATAAATGCAGGTTGTCCCAGTGGAAGCCTAATGTCAAAAATATTTGTTCTATAACATGAGATGCCAAACTCAAGGTACTCAAGAGCGTGTTTAAATGCCAATAACAATACAAATAATGCATATTTGTCCTTTAAATTGTAGGTAAGATGCATTAATTTGGGGTCCAGATAAAAGTATTAGTTTTTACTAATCAATGCTTTATTTTCTTTATCTGTAAATACTTAAATTATTGTAAATAAAATTTGAATTTATCCTTTTCTGAGGTAACCAAATCAAACTGCAAAACTGTTCATTTGCTACGTTTTTACTGTTTTGACTCTTTTACGTTTATTGAATGCATTTTTCTTATCAAAGAATACTGTGGGACCCTCTCGAACTTTGTGCAGTTTGTGCTTTGTGTATCTGTTACCCAGACTAAACCCTTTGAACCTGGACTGAGCCTCTGTCGTCTGCACAACACCCAGAACACAACGCAAACTTCCATTTGAAGGGGTGGACCGCTTACCCATAACTTCTATTGATTTCATAGTATAGGGAGACTGAGTCTTGGGTGTCTTTGGGTTATTAAATTAGCCACATTTCCACTGGATCACTTTGGAGTGGATTGGTACAGTCCCATAGTGTCTCGACTGTCTTGAGTGAACCATACCGGCCTGTTTAAATCTACACGTTTAATCTACACACATTTATTCTTTTTGTTTTATTTTGGCTCTAAATAGGAGCGCATGTAAAGGTAGCTCATACTTGTCTCGTATCCTCGTGTATTAGTTTTCATTACAGTGCGTTTCATCGGGTGACACTTGTGTTTGTAACAAATCTTTTGTGAAATCCAGTGTGTGGCGTGGCTGAGCATCATGTGAGACAAATCATTTATGCAAAATGTTCTGATGTCTGTGGTCTGCAAACTTTGTGGCATGTCTTAAAATTGCAGACCATTTGAAAATCCTCTAGCATCCAGCCAACACCAAAGCGCACCCAGAGCGGTTGTATTTTCTTCTGTTTTCCCCTATAATTTAAAGTAACATGTAAAACATGATATTTCGTGTCACCAGACATACAGAAAGTCACACTTAAAGTTAGGTAGCCTTTTCAGTGCCAGTTTTACACTAATGAATATCGAAAATAAAACAGTTAAAATAATTACACTCTTAACAGTGTCTTTTAACGAGACTTTGGTACGCCACATCTACATCATTTATATATCGAAGGTTCCTAGTACCTGCCTTTTGACCCTTGTCCTTTATCTTCTGTCCCAAATACCCGTCCTTTTTCCCCTCTACCTGTCTATGGTCCCCCATACCTGTCCCTCGCCTTCTGTTCCTCATTCCCATACCTGTAACCGCCTGTCCCCGCCTGTCCCCGCCTGTCCCTGCCTATCCCTGCCAGTCCCCGCCTGTCCCTGCCTGTTCCTGCCTGTCCCCGCCTGTCCCTGCCTGTCCCGGGGAGACGGTGAAGAGGTTTCCAGGCCGTCCTTGCTGGTTGCTGGGAGACAGAGTAAACCAGGTGTAATGTTTAACAGCAGACAAACAGCAGCTGGACACATGAGACGCACTGCCATTCTCAGGAAGACCAAATCCCAGCCAATGTTTGTTTGAGCTTGTCTCAAAATTACTGATTGGTGGGTCGATACAAAAATATCAATATATTTATAAATCGCAAAAACTTGCTGTTTTTTTAATCAGATTTGAATATACAGATTTAAAATACTTTGTTTATATTTTAGTTTACCTGCACAAGTCTTTATAGTAGAGGAGTTTCAATGCATGTCCATAAAAAACTCACTGGTATCAGAATGATAACACAATACTTGCATATATCACCCATCACCAGTTAAAAAGCTTTTTGGTCAAGATCAAATCAGTTGTTTTAGATTTAGTTTTAGCTGACAAAATACAGTATGTTTTAACCTCATCTTGAATTAATTATGAAACATCATGTAATTATTGTAATTATTTGCTTTTATTTTAATAGGTCTTGTTCCTATTATATGATTTTCCTGTTTTATAACTTAAGACCATTTATTGATTATTAGGCCTCAGGCGTCACTCAGGAAAACAATGTTTGTACATGAAGCAGCCACTGAATGGTCTGTACATTCAGTCAGGACAGTGTCTCGGGAAAGGGGCACACAGGAAAAACCTTTAGCCTCTGGCCGAGGTTACCTGTCGGGTCTAAAAATACAAATTTCATTACAGGGCGAGACTGCAGGAAGACACCACCTTACAGGAAAGGACCAAACTGACACCTGAACACATCTGCAAACTACTAGACATCTGTCTTAACACCACATACTTTCAATTCCGGGGACATTTTATGGAACACTCCTGGACGAATGAGGTTACACCACATGTTTGACCAAAACAACAACTCCTTGGACAAAAATTAAGCAACAAAGCAAATTTTTTTTTCTATTGTTTAATCATACCTGAGTTGCTGGGGGGGTGTTGTAGCAACATCACCTAGCAACGTGCACTTAGAGCTGTGCACTTAAAGGAAACATTTAAAACACACCTGGAGTAGCATTTAGCTTCATTCATACTAGTTTTATGAATCCTGTTTTTTTTCTGAAACTCCAAGGTCGACAACTGAAGTTTAACAGGAGTTCTCAGACTTGTTTCTCTGATTGAGAATGACTCTTGGATGAGAGTTGAAACGTTTTGTTTTTTCTAAAACAGAGTCCAGATGACTACAACTGAATCTTTTTCTACAATCTACCTTCTACTGTGCTTTTAGAGACTCTGGGGTTGAAACTCAGTTGAAAGCTTTTTATGGAGCTTTTTGGACACATCGCAAGCAGGGAGTTACAGCAGTCTAATCTAGATGTTTCAAATGCATGTTGTCAAGGGTTTAGAGCTTTTAGGTACATTTTCAGACTGAATCAAAACTGTAATTACACTGCATTTCAATATGCAACACTGCATTTCAATATGCAACACTGCATTTCAACATGCAACACTGCATTTCAGTAAGCAACACTGCATTTCAATACGCAACCTTTTTAATGGACACAGGGTGGATTGGGGTATAAAGAGAAAAAAAAATGCCGTAGTGTGCCCCACACATCAATCTGCGCACCACTAGAGTGACGGGCAACTTTCTCAAGCCTCTCCTCTCTTTACTCAGCCTCACGCTCTCTCTGATTTTGCTGGTGATAAACAGCTAAAACACCCTTTTAATCCTGTCAGGTGGGGTTAAAGCAGTTTCAAAAGCAGAGCCGTGAGAATGAGTCTGTAGTGGACAGTTCAGCTGATGCAGAAGGCGCTGCAGCTTGAGCAGTGAATTTACCCCGCATATGGACTGAACCAAGTGACCAAAAGGAGGGGGGTTTGTTATTTTGAAACATAAAATATCCAGATTTTTCAAACATAAATTACATGGAAGAGATTTAATTTAATATTTAGATGCATAGTTTAAACTGACTTAATTGTATGGTCAAGTCAGTGAGAGGATAAGGGGGGGACACTGTCAGAAAGGGGAAGATACCATAAGCCGAGGGGGGGTCGCTGCTGCCGAATTTATCTTGACAAATGCCATTTCACTCACAAAATCCCAAGAAACGAGGACCAAGAGATGAGCAAACAAGACTGGTAACGCTACGAGAACTAAACAAAACTAAGCCGACGGTCCGGTGGAAAGCGGCCCGCCTCACAAGCTAACGTGGCTAACATGGCTAACTGGCCCAACGCAGCTGCTGACAGCCCACAAGCTCCATCCCCGACATAGGGTCTCCAAGATCGCACTTGTCCGAAGGTGAAGGGAATATCACCTTACACCAACGGGCCCTTATGATCCATGAAATGAAAAATGAAATGCAGTGTGACATGGCGTCACTGAGAGCGGAAATGAGAACACCGCTTGTCGCGGCCCGATTTGACCAGATGGAATCCGACATAATGGAGATAAAAGCGGCAGGAGCGGATGAAGCACGCATTGATGAGAATGAGCAGATGAGTTGCTGGAGCTGTGAACCGAGGTACTGTGGAAGGAGGTCAAGAATATGAAAAGTAAGATCCTGGATTTGGAGTCCAGATCTCGCAGGCTACTGGAAGGAGAAGGTGAAAATACTGAACATCTTCTTGAGAAGGTCATCCCAAAAGTTAAAAAAGACCTCCAGTAGGCAAGGCAAGGCAAGGCAAGTTTATTTGTAGAGCACAATTTGTACACAAAGGCAATTCAAAGTGCTTCACACAACAGGAAAAAAATGCATTAAAGTCACAAAGACATTGCAGAATAGTTTAAGACATAACTACAAAGGCAAATGAGTGTTCTTCACCTGGATATTCCATAGGAGGTTCATCAACAACAAGAAAAGCTAATGAATTCAAGAAGCTAAAACTGAGACATGGGTTTCCTTTCCAGGCGACTCGTCTGGTGACTTTCGACAGTAAAAAGCATGTGCTCTGACTTCCGGTATGATGTAGAGTGGGACGCACTTTCGCTCCACCACTGCCAACGGTTTCATAAAAAGTAGGGCCTGGTGGCGCTACGGAAACCAAGCAAACAAAGCTGATGGTCCACGGCACCGGTGAAAAACGAAAAGCTGACGAGGCTAACTTGGCTAACAGGCCCGACTCAGTAGCTAACAGCCAGTCAGCTGGTAAACAAAGCTCCGTCCCCGAACTTGGGTCCCCAAGTTCGCACTTGTCCAAAGGTGGAGGGGAGATCGCCTTGCACTGATTGGCCATTATGATGCATGAAATTAAAAGTGAAATGCAGTGTGATCTGTGCAACTCGATTTGATAAAATCAAATCTGATATAAAGGAGATAAAAGAGGCAGGAGCGGATGGAGCACGTATGGATAAAGCTGAAAATTGTATTTCAGACAATACGGACAAGCTGCAGACTATGAAGGCCAAGATGTAGGAGCTGCCGGCTAAGGTGATGACTCTGCAGACGGAGAACAATAATATGAAAAATAAGATCCTGGATTTTGAGTCCAGATCACGTAGACCCAACCTCAGGTTTGTGGGGGTCTCAGAGGGAGAGATACTGAACGTGTTTTGGAGAAGATCATCCCTGAGCTCTTTGCAGGCTCGGGAGTTGAAGTCCCCCCATCACAATCAAAAAGCACATCGCCTGGGCAAACCAAGACCAGCATCTGATAAACCATGTGGTCTGATAATGAGGTGTGAAGGAACGTGTCATGAAGGCCGCAAAAATTCCACCACATCTGTGAGGAGCTCAGGAGGAGAAAACTAAGACATGGGTTCTCTTTCCCGACGACTCTTCTGGTGACATACAAAGATAAAAAGCATGTGCTCAGAACACCAAGAGAAGCAGAGGTGCTCCTCAGGAAGATGCAAAACACAGTGAACTTAACAGTGACGGAGATGGTGCCACCAGTGTGGGGTATGTGAGTTCAGTTTGTAGTCACATGGTGATACATTACTATTATTTGGAAGAGACTGATGATAGTGATGTGATTAATCTGTTTTTGACATCAGACTTTATGCTCCATGTCGGCTGTCTACTTTTGGATATAGACTCTGTGCCCAGTTGCCTCCACTCATCAGAGTGCCAAATATGGAAGATTGTATTGTTGGGAAAATAGGAAAAAACGGGTTGCGGGTAGTTCTTTGAGAGGACTGGAGCCAGGAGCGGCCGGGTAGCTTTGGGGGGAATGGACTTCACTCCACTTCTTGATCATCAGTATGATCAGGTTCATGGGTTCAGTGCATGTTTTACAAGTAGCATCCTTTAACATTAAAGAACCCATTATTGAACCCAATAAAACGATAACATTTTTTAACAAAAATGAGAAAAGAAAAAATAGACATTATATTTTTTACAAGAGACCCATATGAACGACATTGAACCAAATTTTGTTATAAAAATGGTATTATTCATAATACATAGGGAAACATAAGAGGGGAGGTGCAATATTGATTTCAAACCGAATAACTTTTGAACAAAGTTTTGAATGTAAAGAAAAAGAGTGCAAATATGTACTGGAACTATTAATGGAAAGATTTTTACTCTGATGAATGTGTATGCACCACCAGGGAGGATATCACCTTCTATACAAATATTATGAACCCGATTGTAAACCACTCTTAGGGAACCCTAATTTGTGGCGACGATTGGAATTTTTGCATCCAACCTACACTGGATGTGTCAGACTCAAGAGGCAATAAAGAAGTTCCATAAATTAATGTAGAATCTAGGACTGATTGACATCTGGAGGGAAATGAACCCTGCATGCCGGTATAACCATTTTTCTAATTCACATGTAATCTAATCCAGAATAGACCATTTCTTTATCTTCAATAAAGACAGATCTAAAATCACAGAGGCAAATATAGGCACAATAGACCTAAGTGACCATGCTCCTGTCTATAGTACAGTAGACTTGGAGGAAAGATGAAACACACTAGGTTCAATGCCAGTCTGCTTAATGACCCTTTGTTTAAGTAAAACATTTCAAACAACATTGAAACTTATCTTGAGGAAAATTATACTGGGGAAACTTTCCTGCCTATCCTCTGGGATGCTTCTAAAGCAGTTCTGAAAGGAAAAATTATAGCCATAGCCTCAGCAAAAAAGAAACAAAGGGAGAAAGAGCTAAATGATCTGCAAGAAAAACTAAAAATGCTGGCGATAGATCATGCCAAGAAGGGGAGTCCTCAAATGCTACAGGAAATTAAAAAGATAAGAGGAGAAATTACTTACCTTACCTTAATTATGCCATGATTTTGTTTGTTTATGTTTAGTTGATGTCTGCTAAATTTTATTATACTCTCTGGTCATTTTATTTTTTTCTATTTATTTGTTTATTAAAAACAAAGGACTGGATCTGTAGCAATAAATTATTTTTCTGAATGAATAAGCAAGCAAGCTTCTGTTCTTGTTTATACAATAGAATAGAAACTAATTACAAAACATAGGCATAGGCATTTACAAACAGAACTAGATCAAGATTTAACAAAAAGATTCTTAGAAACAAGTTGGTGTAATCCCTCATTTGTCCAGGAGTGTTCCATCAGATGACCACAACTGAAGCTTTTTCTACAATTAACAAAAATATGTATTTTACATTTACTGACGTATAATAAAAATGTATTCTGCTCTGGACCCTTATTTGGTGGAATGGCCAGTCACAGCAGTCAGAATGTGCCAGTGTCTGATGTTTTACCACCCCCTGGTGGACACATCAGAACTGCAAACACAAGCTGACCTCTGCTCTCTTGGTCATGTATTATTCAGCGCGTGTTTAAGAGACATCTCTTCTTGTACGTGTCTTATACAGTCTGCTGTCGCAATATGCACCTCCCCTGCGTACGCTAAATATTCTGCATATTAAAAGCGTAACAATCTGGAGCATTGGCTTTGCACATTCTATATAATATTCTTTATAATGGCCTATAATTTAATAATAAATTAAACTATAATAAATTATATTTTTCATTTTTTTGATATCATACAATGTTTGTCAAATTCCCGCTTTTCTATTAGAGTTGTCCACAAAACACAGGGAAGGCTGATGGATATACTATGCTAAATCAACGTATAACTTTCTAACAGTGTTTCCTCGTCATTAGTTCACTCAGAGTTGTATTTTGATCAATTCCTGCATGTTTGAGTTAATCCTGTATTGTTCTGCATCTGAGGCTCCGGTGCTCTGAAATGGCCTGTTTTTCCCTATCCCCTATCCCCGCCCATATCCCTGTACTAAGCATAATTATTTGAAATATTCAGACTCTGAGTGACACATGTAGACATTCTAAAATGTCACATATAGTTCTGGAGTATTGAACAGGAGGTCAATGGACCTGTTTCTATTACTAATCTGTTTTAGATACAGATTGTAGTTTTACAATAAGCAGAATGTAAAATGAGAATCTACAATATGCTATAATATGTCTCCTTTAAGAGAGCAAGAGTGTGGTGGCACATGTAGAATGGACATAATGAATTTAATTTGGTTCACCCTAAGGACAAGATGCCGACACAAAAACAGAGCAATGTAGTGTATTCTATCCAATGCAGTGAAGAAAGTTGTAAAGAGCGCCACATAGGAGAGACTAAACAGCCACTTCACAAGAGGCTTTATCAGCACAGAAGACACGCAAGTTCAGGACCCCAGAGCGCCGTGCATCTTCATCTTAAAGCCACAAACCACTCTATTGAAGACAGTGAGGTGGAGATTCTGAGCAGGAGAAAAGATGGTTTGAAAGAGGAGTTAAGGAGGCAATCTTTGTTAAAAAGAGAATCCTTCCTTAAATCGTAATGGAGGTTTAAGATTCAACCTTCCAGTTGTTTATAATGGTCTGCTGAAACCATGGAGACGCCCAGGGCATTCGGATGCTAAATAGGCACTCAAGGTGAGGCAGGGAACAATAGAACAATAGGCCCATCCCAGTTTCAATGGGCCATTAGCAGGAGGTCCCGCCCTGTGGGCAGGGCTCTCACAGAGTAGGATTTAAACAAGAGTTCTCAGACTTGTTTCTCTGATTGAGAATGACTCTTGGATGAGAGTTGAAACGTTTTGTTTTTTCTAAAACAGAGTCCAGATGACTACAACTGAATCTTTTTTGATAATGAATTTAAGTTAATATCATATAAATTTGAAAAGTGTCAGAGGTTTACATTTATTGATTGGTTTTCTTTCATTTAGTGGGATTTTAAATATCTAATATCAGCCTGTTAATGCCCACTGTCCCTGATCAAGCACGATTTGGGGTTTTGTTCCAATAGAGAAAGAGATTTCTGAAGCTACAGAGACATGCTATTTATTGTTGGAAAGCTTAATGTTCACAATAAAACTTTGTGTTTGTAAAATGACACTTGAATTACAGCACACCAGATTTGACTGAAAATTGGCATAAAATTTGAATTTGGCCTAATGTTTATTTTTGTGTTAAAACTGTAATAAATCACTTTATTAGATAACAACAACAACAACAACAACAACAACAACAACAACAACAACGTCACACCCGGGGGGTCTCAATATTTTAGTTTTTTTTATTGGGGAGAATTTATTCACTTACAATAGCTGCATGGTTACATTGGGTAAGCGTTAGGGCTAGGATTTGGGTTAGGGGTCGATAAACCAAATGGTTCAGCATGGCACTCAGCATGGCACTGCCCGTCGGCTGCATCCAGACTCTTCTCACCAGTTCTCTGTCAGAGGAGCTGAAGAAGCTACTCAGATGAGTGGACAAATGTATTTACTCTTTTGTCCAGTTGACAGAATGCAATTTTCTTTAAGTTCAGGTTGGACAATTTAGTTGTTTTAAATTGAAAGCTCTTATGTTGATAGCAAACTGACCAAAAACCTGGTTACGGTACGCTTTAGTGGTGTCTGCATTTGACCCTGGGGCAACCTGTCAGGAGCAGCATCCGGGGACCCAGCTCCAGATCTTTGTGCTCAGTATGGGCAGGATTTTATGTTTTAGGGTTGATCAGGGAAGGCGGAGTGCCAGGAGAAAACCTACCCAAACACGGGGCCTGGTCCTACTTGGGAGTACAACTTGCGACCTTCTTGCTGTGAGGCAAGAGTGCTGTCCACTCTACACCGTGCTGTCTGTGTGTAGTGATGATGGAAAGATTGACCAATTTGCATCGATACACCGGCACCGGCATCGATGCAAATCATGCGACGAAACGACAGTGCATTGGACTTTCTATTGTCGTCTCGGTTTATCTAGATACATCCAAAACTTGCATACTAAGTAGTTTATGCGCATATTAAGTAGTTTACTCTGTTACTTGTGCTGTGGAGGAGGAGGAATATTGTATAGATATGATAACAAATGGGCTATTTTAAGTTGGCCTATTTTATACAGGCAATAATTCACTATAGAAGGAGCCAAATTCAGCATTGCCATAAAGGCACAGAATCAGACTAAACTGTGTTAATGAAGATTGATTGTCAGATTGAGAGCGGTATCAGAGCAACATCGGAGATAAAAAATATAAAAATTGGATCTGGAGCCAAAAAATAATGTGTGAACTGTGATGCATCGTAATTCAGGGTTGGTTCAACTCAAATCACATCGTTGGTTGTAAGAAAAGCATCTTAAATGAATCGGATCGCAGCAAGTGTATCGGACATGTCGTATTGGACAGAGAGCTGAGATTCCCATCTCTTGAAGTTGGTGACCTCATTTTCAAACAATGAAATAAGCCCTAGTTTTTCATACATTGCTCTTGTTTTTGTTTTGTTTTTTGCCACTAGCACAGCTTTAGATCAGCTTTTTCAGACATAAAAGTGAAGCAGGGATGTCCCTGCACAGCCAACCAGCTCTCACCCCAAAGCAGCATATAGTGACTCTCGTGGCTCTTCTTACAAGTTTGAAACGATAAAAGGTTTAATAATAAGAATAAGACAAGAAGTTCTGATTTTACAGTACACTTTCTAGAGTGGAAACACAATTTTCTAATTTTTTTACAAGTTTGGTAGGCCAGCTTTGAGAGGGCCGCGGGACACGGGCCTATGAGACAATCAGCTCCTGGAGCTCCTCTGGACCTGTCCGGCAGATGGCGCTCTCTCGCTGTTTTCCACCAGCCCTTTACATGACTGTTTACTTTTTTCTTTTTTTGTATGTTTTTTTGTTAAGTCCCCGCCCCCCTCCGTGCGCTGCTCCAGGAAGCGG
Organism: Chaenogobius annularis; assembly: GCA_015082035.1. Taxonomy (NCBI): domain Eukaryota; kingdom Metazoa; phylum Chordata; class Actinopteri; order Gobiiformes; family Gobiidae; genus Chaenogobius; species Chaenogobius annularis. The sequence continues at coordinate 694,814 of BJKM01000307.1, read as the reverse complement.
AAGTCCAGCGCAGTTTGAGAGTTTGGGAAAAGTTTGTAGAAAGTTTGTGACAGCAGTTCGGACTGACGCAGTTTGACGCAGCGGACCAACATGAGGTGAGTGCGAGCCGAACCCAGCCTGTGCTGCCTCTGGACCCGGGGCAACGCTCCTGTGCCCCGGGCTCCAAGCCGCAGGGGCCCGGGGACTGCGCACAGGGACAACAGGAAGAACCAGTCCCGGAGAGAGGCGCAAAGTGACTTTAAACCAGGGCTAAACCAGGGCTAAACCAGGGCTAAACCAGGGCTAAACCAGGGCTAAACCAGGGCTAAACGAGGACTGAACCGGGACTGAACCGGGACTGAACCGGGACTGAACCCTAGTGTAAACCCTAGTGTAAACCCTAGTGTAAACCCTAGTGTAAACCCTAGTGTAAACCCTAGTGTAAGCGTGCAAACATTTGGGGGTGAAATTGAGGTGAGATTGAAAACTGTAGTGCAGTGTTTCTCAAACTGTGGTATGCAAGACCCTCTACAGTTGAACGGTTTCGACCTTCTCTTTTCTTGGTGGCACTTGGTGGCTCCAGCTCCACTGCAAATGGAAGTCCGTCCGTGGGAGTGTGATCTCTCCTTCACTGTGGATCTCCTCGAGGTCTCTACTTTCTCTCAAAGGGTTTTGTAGTTTTTCCTTGACAAGGAGGGTCTAAAACAGGGGAGCTTGGGTCATTTGCAAATTTGTAATGAACATTTTTTTAATCTGTTTTTCCCTGTCGCCTCTCGAGACAACTGTTGTTATGCTCTTCAATTTGTATGTGGACAAACTATCTGAAATACTAGTACAATGTAAGGAGCATCTACTATATGCAAATGAGCTGGTGGCAAAGGTGCTGAGGACAAAGGAGCATCTTAAGACTGTTGCCCGCTTTTAATTCAATTCAATTTATTTTTGTCACGCCCAAAATCACAACAGTAGTTGTCTCGAGGGGCTACAGTGGAAAACAAAATAAACAGTGTTCATAAGGACTTGGAAATGTCCCAGCGTCCTGTGTCCTTAGACAGATGTCCCAAGCTCCCCTGTCCTTAGACCCTCCTTCTCGGCCAGGAAAAACTACCAAACCTCTTTGGGAAAAAGTAGAAACCTGTAGGAGTTCCACAGTGAAGGAGAGATCCGACTTCCTCGGACGGACAGGCGGACCGCGCTCAATTTGCAGATACACGGTGGAGCAAGACCCACTCAGGAGGAGAAACCAATTCTTCAGGCCGATGAAGAACCGTTCATATGGAGTAGAGACCGTTTCTCCAGGCAGACCGTTTCTCCAGGCAGTTGAGGAGCATCTGCATCCACAGGTCTCGATGTGCCTGCTCCACTCCCGTCGGGGAAGTGGGAGAAAAAGAAGGAAAAGCGATGAACAAATTGCCAGTGAAATTAAATATTGGTTTTTGATAGAAAAGTAGTAGGAAACGGAGGATAGTGCTCAAGCTGCCATACTTCCCCCCAGTATAGTTGCTCCTAGGGCAGCAGAGCTGGGAACTCTAGGTTTTTATTTCTGTTCCTAACTGGCTCTGACCATAAGCCATTTCAAAGAGGCAAGGCAAGTTTATTTGTAGAGGCACAATTCGTACACAAGGCAATTCAAAGTGCTTCACACAACAGGAAAAAAATGCATTAAAATACACAAAGACATGAAGAAATCACAAAATCTTAGTTCAAGACATAAAAGAGAAGAGTGCAAAGAAAAGCATTTCAGTCATATGCACAGCCAACACAAAACAGTTTTTTAGTTTAGATTTGAACATTGCCAGAGTAGTGGCCTGTCTCACATCCTCAGGAAGACTGTTCCAGATTTTAGCTGCTTAAAACGCACATTCCCCATGTTTAGTCCTAACTCTGGGCACCAGCAGGAGGCCGGTCCCTGAGGTCCTCAGAGTCCGAGATGGTTCATATGGCACTAACATGTCCGAGATGTACTTTGGTGCTAGGCCATGGAGAGACTTGTATACAAGCAGAGCTGCTTTGAAGTCTATTCTCTGAGCCACAGGGGGCAGTGCAGAGACCTGAGCACAGGACTAATGTGATCGTACTTCCTGGTTCTAGTCAGGACCCGAGCAGCAGCGTTCTGGATGTACTGCAGCTGTTTTACAGCTCGTTTGGAGAGGCCAGTGAGCAGGCCGTTACAGTAGTCTAATCTACTAGAGACAAACGCATGGATAAGTCTCTCCAAGTCTGGTTTGGACACAATACTTTTGATTTTTGGCAATGTTTTTTAGATGGTAAAAAGCTGCTGATGTTATTGATCTGACGTCAAGCTTTTTATGGAGCTTTTAGGGCACACTGCGAGCAGGGAGTTACAGTAGTCTAATCTAGATGTTACAAACGCATGGACACGTTTTTCAGCATCGCTTTTAGGCAAGATTTGTCTGATTTTGGCGAGATGGAAATAGGCTGTTTTACAGGCTTGATTTATGTGCGCTTTGAATGAGAGTTCTTGGTCAAATAAGACTCCAGGGTTTCTTACAGTGGAGCTGGAGGCTACACTGACGTTGTCCAGTGGGACTATCTGCTCAGATAAAAGCGTCTCGTAGATGATTAGGGCCTAGTACGATGACCTCGGTTTTTTCAGGGTTAAGAAGCAGATAATTAAGTGTCATCCAGGTTTTTTAAATATCCTTCACACAAGCACCAAGTCTGTCTGCTTGATCGGTCTGATCAGGTTTCATTGATAAATACAGCTGTGTGTCATCTGCAGAGGCAGTGGAAGTTAATGCTATGCTTTCTGATAATGTTACCTAACGGCAGCATATAAAGAGTAAACAGAATTGGACCGAGAACTGAAGCAGTGATCGGTCAATATACCTTGGTCACATCATTAGGTGTGACCTCTGACCTCTGTGACCATGAGGACATTCAGAGGCAGTACTATTGCTTGTATGCTAAGAATGGGACAATAATGTTTATCGCATAAAAAGACAATAATCGTTTATGGTGAATTTTTGAATAATCATGAATAATCGGCAACAACAATTTTTTGCCATTATGCCACCAGATTGTGCAGAAAAAAGCAACTTGTGATGTTCTATTCTAGATCATTTGTTGTTTTTATTTTTAATCAAGTATAATACAAATTGGTTAAATATTCACATAATTAAAATGTTATCTAATTGTGACTCTTAATTTTCTCAAACGGTGGCAGTAACAGTCAAAAGAATAAGTCACATGGCGGCGTGTGTCCGGCGTGTGTGTGTCCGTGCGTGTGTGTCCGTGCGTGTGTGTGCCGTGCGTGTGTGTGTCCCATGCGTGTGTGTGTTCTTGCGTTGTGTGTGGTCCGCGCAGCTGTGTGTGTCGCGCGTGTGTGTGTCGGCTGCGTGTGTGTGTCCGCGCGTGTGTGTGTCGCGCGTGTGGTGTGTCCGCGCGTGTGTGTGTCCGCGCGGTGTGTGTGTCCGCGTGTGTGTCCGCGCGTGTGTGTCGCCGCGTGCATGTGCGCGTGTCTGCGGTTGTCGTCCAGGTGCAAATGTGCGCGTGTCTGCGGTTGTCCGTGTGCGTGTGTCGTGCGTGTGTTCGTGCGTGTGTCCGTGCGTGTGTCTGTTCCGTGCGTGGTGTCTGTGTCGTGCGTGCGTGTGTGTGGGTCGTGCGTGTGTCTGTGTCGTGTCCGGCGTGTGTCTGTGTCCGTGCGTGTGTCTGGTCTGTGTCCGTGCGTGATGTCTGTGTTCGTGCGTGTGTCTGTGTCCGTGCGTTCTGTGTCCGCGTCGTGTGTCTGGTGCCGTGTCGCGTGTGTCTGTGTGTTGTGTGTCTGTGTCCGGTTGTGTCTGTGTTGGTGTTCTGTGTCCTGGCGTCTGTGTCCGTTGCGTTTTCTGGTGTCGTGGTGCTTGCGGCCCGGCGAATTGTGTCTGCTTGTGTCTGTGTGGTCGTCTTCGTGGCTCTGGCCCGTCTGTGTCCGTGGTCTTGTGTCCGTGCGTCTGTGTCCCGTGCGTCTGTGTCCGTGCGTCTGTGTCCGTGCGTGTGGTCTGTCTGTGCGTGTGTCTGTCTGTGCGCTGTGTCTGTCTGTGCGTGTTGGTCTGTCTGGCGCGTGTCTGTCTGTGCGGCGTGTCTGTCTGTGCGGCGTTGTCTGTCTGTGCGCGTGTCTGTCTGTGCGCGTGTCTGTGCGCGTGTCTGTGCGCGTGTCTGTGCGCGTGTCTGTGCGCGTGTCTATGTGTGTGTCCGTGCGTGTGTGTGTCCGTGCGTGTCTGTGTCCGATCTGTTTATAATGATTATCTGTCGTACACTGGCGCGCTGGACGAGCGGTCCGTTATACACGGGGGTCCACACTCGTGCGAGCTACCGTCAGTGAGTAGTGTTCTGGAATAAAAACAGACTTGTCGACTCTGTGTAAACCGGCTTCTCATGCTCACGCACAACTGAGAATTATGCACCTGTACTCTGATATTTTTTTGATCAAAGACCAGTTTCTCTCCATCCAGGGTGGGCCTCTTTGCATGAACATCTGGCCAGAAGCATTGTCTTTCTAAGGATCAGACGGTCAGGATGTAAATGGAATCAACTCTGTTTTTTGTTCTTGTACCCAGCATTTGTCTGCTCAAGTGTAAACTATATAAGAATTTAACACTTAGACTAGAATAGGGACAGATGATGCTTGGATTAGGGACAGATTGATTCAGACTTCACACTGAATTAAACCATTCACGTTTGAGAAAAAACAACTCTGTTTTGTTGTTTTATGCCGCTGCTTCATGAGTTTATATGGGGCAGAGCGAGGGACCGCACCGCTTATGTCGCAGGAGCGCGAGCCAAATGTGGTGCCACGGAATGCAGTTTGAATGAGAGAAGGAGGAAGAGGGAGGAGGAAGAGAGGTAGTTCCAGAGTGCAGTCTTACCTGTACGCTTTTTTATTCTTCACAAATCTGTTTGTTGTTGGTGTGAGCCAAAGGACTTTCTCAAAGTCTCAAGCCCCTCCCCCGAGCGTTACCAAGGAGCTCATCTCGCTAATAAATTATATAATGCTTAAAAGAGCTATAATGAGGGGCCAATAAACTTACATTTATATTATGTAATCCATTTGTGGCCATTAAATCTTATTTTTAAATGAATATGCTGTATTAAAGGGAAGGGGCGTTCATTGTTATAAAACCAAGTTTTCCTCTCATATTTGCAAACATAAAAACATACAATATAAATGCTTCCTTTCTGATAATTGTGAATAATTGTAAAATTGCGATATGTCTCCTCATTGTGACTCTAAAATTAACATCGTGACATTCCTACGTGCAACTGTTCCCTAGTCTCAAATTATCAAAATAGACTCAAGTCTGACTCACTTGTAAGTCCACACCTGTTTGTGAAGATATGATGCCTCACAGTCTCTGGATCACGTCCCTACTCTGTGGCCAACATTACATTATTATTGTATCTTTGTGCTAATTGTGTGATGTTGGGCCCCCGCTCGTAGCTTGTGCTTCAGAACGCTGATGGGAGCAGTGTTGACGTTTAGGCCTGGTGTGACGGCTCTATAAATAACCCTGAACAGGAAGTGGTGAGCTTTATCCCAAATGCAGACTTCCTGCATCACACACACGAGTCCTGGCTGTCGTCTCTCATCTCTGCGCTGGATGTGTCCTCTCGTCACATTTCTTATGTCCGGACAGTTTGGCTGCCACATCTCTGTCACTCTGCCCCAGGGTGACTGATGTAGCTTACCACTGCCTCCGCACTGCAGGATTGTGGACGGCCTCAGAATCTCGAATACTTGTCATCGTCATTGAAATGATCATTTGAAACAATTATTTATTTGTCGTCAAATCGACCTTACAAGGACTATAGACTTATGGTCTGATATTATTTGTCTTATCTGATATGGGTATCAATCCAAGTTCAGCTGCAGAAACATTTTGACTTTACTTCCCAGATGCCTTTGTGTCTCAGTCAAAGGTCTCAGCGTAGCTTTAGCTGGAGAATTTTTCACATAGTCAGCAGATTGTGTGTTACTGCCGTTTGACAAGAGTAAGGGTCCTGCAGCCCGTGCATTCAGGGGGATACAGAAAGAGTTTATTGCCATTGTCAATGAACAAAATTCACAAACATAGGCACTTGTCTCGGCCTTAAGGTGCAACATAAAACACTGAGCAATAATAAAATAACATATAATCAATCAAAAAGGGCATGCATTGAGAAACAATTTAAAAATTACTATAAAATAAAAAAAATAAAAATAGGCATTACTATGTACACAAGGTATCTGTCACACCACACTGCACCACATCAATTTTAGTCTTGTTGTTGTTTTTGTGAGAAGAACCCTCACGATAAAACGCTTATTCAGGATTATTCTGCTCAGTGGCCTCTCCAAACGAGCTGTAAAACAGCTGCAGTACATCCAGAACGCTATACTGCTCGGTTGGTCCCTGACTAGAACCAGGAAATACGATCACATTAGTCCTGTGCTCAGGTCTCCTGCACTGGCTCCCTGTGGCTCAGAGAATAGACTTCAAAGCAGCTCTGCTTGTATACAAGTCTCTCCATGGCCAAGCACCAAAGTACATCTCGTTACCGGTATCATTACTCATTTTTGTCAATAATATGGTTGGTGTAACCATCACAGTGCAGCTTTGTGGTTTGGGTGGAAGGCCCACAAACACAACACAACACAACCCAACCCAAAACAAACATGGTGACGCTGACAGCCATACTTCGGTCTATTAAAGTAGAAATATAGAAATACGGACTTACGTGCAAAATACGTGCACACAATGGCATTTTGTACATTTGTGGAGGACTGTGCGTTTCGGAAGACTGAATTTAACACAATTTAGATTTTTCTGCTTCTTTCGTTGTTGTGATGCTTTGACCAAAAACATGGACGTTTTTTTTTTTAACAATCCAGACGGCTTTTGATGTGAAGAATTAAATTCAACAGATCGATCTGGCGTGCGCCAGGTTAACGTCTGGGTGTTCTTATAACATGAAATGCCAAAAACAAAGGAACTCAACTTGCCCTGAAAGTCCATAATGAAATCTCAGTATTGTTTTTTTTATACAGACTAATATCAATCTGGTGTTCCTCCTAAAGGGATGGTAAACATGCCTCACATAGGGTTGCATTTTCCTCCAAGGATGGTTTAATGTACCGTCATTATTTATTATTTACATGCACCCGAAACATTACCTATTTTTATTATATATATATATATATATTATATAATTATATATATATTATATTATAATAATATATATATATATATATATATATATAATATATAATAGTATAATATAAAGCAGTATATAGCCTATATAGTGCCTAATAATATTCTATTAAGTATAGATGTGCAATATAAAGCAGGGAAGAGAAACTCTGTTAAACTTGACTGGACTCGACCCATTCATACAGATGACTATTTTGAAAATAAAATAATAACTAGACTAATTATTAGAATCACCTCTCTTGAAGCTCTTTTTAACTATAATATTAGTTATTATAATAAGACAAGCTCCATGGTAACGCTGGGAGGAGGGGCTTGAGACGTGTTGTCGCGCCTCGGTGTGCTCCTTCCGAAACTCACTGAGAATGCTTGCCGTCGAGCGCCCACTCCAGACCTGGCTCCAGGGTGGGGCCTCGGTAACGCCAATCCTGATGACGTAACCTGCCTCGTTATTATGCTCGTCATAAGGGGCTTCTGAATGATTGGATGTTTTATCTGTGTATTATTCTGCATTGTATGCCCTATTCCTCTGTTCTTTGTGCTGCTGCCTTTTGACAAGGCCATTGTTATAGAATAGAATTGATTCTCAATCAACCTACCTGGATAAATAAAGGTGAAAAATGTATAAAAATAATTAAGTTATCAATTACCTTTTAGATTTTGCATGATAACTGCCAAGTTGTATACTTGGTATTGTGAAAGTGGTGATTGGACTGTCTTTTGTTAGTTGTCTATGTCTTGTGCCCAATGCTTGTCCAACACAAATTGTTCTCCCTAGCAGACAATAAAGGCTTTTATTATTTATTTTTTAAACAAATGGATAATACTGAACATAAATAGAACAAAAAAACAGCCAGAGTGTACAAATCAAAAGAAAACACAAGCAGAATTCAACTTAACAAAAGTTCAAACAAAATCATGTCTTCATTTAAATTAAAATAAGAGTCCCATTTGGTCCAAAGTTGGTCAAATTTGTCTATATCCAAATTAGGTCTGAATGTCATTTTTTCCATTTGTCTGATATCCATCACAATGTCAGTCCAGTCCTTGATCGTTGGCGCCATTTCCTTGTTATAAATGAATATAAAGTTGAGAGGGATGTCAAAAACAGTCCCAGAAGTAGTGGTTTGTCTCCTGGCTTGATTATAATAGCTCCTTATTTGTAAATATCTAAAGTGCTGTTTCTCCAAGTCAAAGGATTCTCTCAACACGTCTAAACTTTTAATGTGATTATCTTTTACAATCTGGTAATAGACATTTATACCTTTTTTGTTATCCAGATTTAAAATCTCGGATCTGTGCTATTACGTGCAAAATCTTGGTCATAACCCATCCAGTTTAAGATTTTAACATCTTTGTTTAGGATTTGTGTTTTGATTAGTTCTTTCCATGATGTAGGCACAGATTTTACCCACCGATTCTTAACCACCTCCATATGGCTCAACCGTCTGTCATCTGCCAGTAAGGCCTGTACAGGAACCCCTGGCGAGCGTCATATTCTGGATCGCACTAGTACGGCAATACTCTGATCTGAGCTGAAATAAAGTAATTTTTCAGACTAGCCAAACCCCAACTTCCTTTTCCCTTTGATAGTTGTAGAGTTTTGAACCGGATACATGTTTTTTTGCCTTGCTGTACAAATCTTGAGATAGTTTTATTCCATTCATCAAACAGCCGGTTGGGGATTAGGACTGTGAATGTCTGGAAAAGGTAAAGACACCTAGGCAGAACATTAATTCTTAGAGACTTAGGCTCAAGAATCGGATGAGATAAAAATTTTTATACTTTATAACATAACAAAATATAATATTTATTTTTCACTTCTCTATAATGCCTCTAAGCTGCGTATTAACCTCTCTTTTTGTAGTGCATTGGGCTTTTAATAATGGTAAAAGTATTATTCACTGAAAATATAATACCCATTTTTGAAGGAATTGCATCACCTTGGGGAATGGAAATTTCTGGTTTGGTCAAATATAATAGAACATCATCTGCATAGCAGGCAATTTTCTGTTCCACCCCATCGATTGTAACACCATTTTTGATTGTCTAATATATTGGGCCAGTGGTCCCAGATACAAAGTAAACAGGAGGGGGGACCAGGCACAGCCCTGTCTCTCCCCTCACTCCACAGTCAGCGGATCCGACAGTTGGCCATTGAATTTAATTCCTGCTGTTGTACAATCGTAAAGAGCCGCTATACGTTTTTAAGTCCATTCGAAATTTGTTCAGCACCTTAAATAAATGAGGCCAGCAAACGGAATCAAAAGCTTTCTCCGCATCCAAACTATGTGTTGTTTTGTGCTTGAATTGACTTGTATTTTCTGTGTTTTTCCAGGAGGCCAGCTGACCCTGTGCAGTGATGCAAGGACCAGTAGACAGCAGCTCAGGGGCCCGGGAGCCCATCCCGCCTGCAGGTGAGACGAACAACTTTATGAACATCCATGGATGGAACTCACTCACCAGTCTCTAAGCTTGTTTAGTCCCGGGTTTGATCCAGTTTTGAGCTGGTTTTTAGATGTGGTTGAGACTTGGTTGTGTTCCAGTTTAGAGTTCGTCTTGGTAGATTCGATATTTCTACGTGGGTGATCTCGCTTCACAGCAAGAAGGTCCTGGGTGGTGCAGGGCCTTTCTTTGTGGAGGGTCTTTGTAGGTTACCTCCGGGTACTCCGGTTTCCGGCGTGTTTACATCATGTGTTTCATGTATGTTCATTAACTTGCACTGTCCTGACCAAATAAATATAACAAAATAATTGTCTTGATTTGACTAATTAATGAATGCTTTGAAACTCTAGTCCACACCTGGGCATTTGCGGCCCCAGGGGCCGGATCAGGCCCTCGGCCTGTTTTAATCCGGCCCTCCTCCCCCCGGGGATCATGTGTTTTACTCTTAGTTTCTCTTATTTTTAACTGTTTACGCTGTAACATGTGTCTGCACTTGTGTCCTTAATAAAGATAACATGAAATTAATGAATAATAGATTCAGTAGACAGTATTTTACAGAAAAGTGCTTATAATGATAAGAATTTTTTACACCAATGATCGCGGGCCGGCCCTCCGCCACTCGCCTGGATTCCAATATGGCCCTTGAGGAAAAATAACTGCCCACCCCTGCTCTAGTCGAACAAATCACACAAATCTAAGAAGAAAAGTTAAATTGAAAAACTTTTAACTGGGCCCTTAAAAAAGCTCAGATCCCTCAGAGTTGGAAGGAAGCCATCATATCCTTAATACTTAGAGGGGAAGGATCGATTTGACTGTGCCTCATACAGATGCATCTCAATTCTGAACGTGGACTATTGTGTATACACAATACTCAATTATGTCCAAAAGAATGGAACAAATACTCACAATTTAATTCACAATGATCAGACAGGATTTATTAACAAACGACAAACACAAGATAACAAGACGATCTTTACACATAATGAAACTTATACAAAAACAACAAAGCTGTAATAAGTCTGGATGCTGAGTAAGCTTTTGATTCTGTTAGCTGGCCTTATTTATTTAAAGTACTGAGCTAATTCAAAATAGGTTATTTATTAATGAAAAATATTGAGGCCCCTTACAATAGCCCAACATCTGGAATAAAAATGGAACCCATTGACTTTGGAACGAGGAGTGAGGCAGGGCTGTGCTTAGTCCCCCTATTGTTTGCGTTGTACCACTTGGAAATGGATGGAACAGGTCATAAAATTGCCTGCTACGCAGATCATATCCTACTATATTTGACCAAACCAGAACTTTTCACTAACTTTATTAACTTGTTGGATGAATCCTGTTTGTGAGGTACTCTTTCCCTTGAGTCTCCCAAAAACACTTGAGTGTGATGTGCTTACAAAAATCCTGATGCAGGAACGCCTGACTGATGGAAAGTAATTCATGTGTTTCATTACATTACGCAAGGAATCGCAGTGTTGAAATAGGGATGAAACGTAAACCTTTTTTTTGAAGTTCTTAAACATGAGATGCTAAAGTAAAGGTACAAAAGCATGTTTAAAGGACAAGAACAATACAAATAATGTAGAACGTTTCCTTCATTTCCTCTCCAGAAGCTTCCTGGCCAGGCAACAACATTCCCACGGAAACAAGCAGGTGATGGACCCCAAGAAAAGTGACATGCATCAGATTGGGAACCTTAATGTTTTAACAATAGTTGGGCCTAAGCCCAAGGATGCGAATTGACCCAGTGATAAAATTTTAATGAAAGCCAGAAAATCGCAGAAATTGAGTAGTGAACTAGGATGAATATACCCGTGAGTGGCATTGAAAATTAGAACTCGGTGAGCTCCAATTTTGAGTGAAGACCCCGTGAAAAAATATTGAAAGACGGCTCAGTATAGGTTTAAGAAACCTATAATAATATACGTTTCTTAAAAAAAAAATATATATATATATATATTGGAAAATGTTAGAGGGTATGTGAAGATTTCTAAGTTGAACACAATGATATGCAAATGTGGTGGGTATCTATTAAAATGGCTCCATATTTGATTTTTTTAAAAATTCATAAAAGACAATTTATTTGTTGTAGACAACAGAATAGCATTACAAGGGGTATATTTGCAATGGGGCACAATGTGACAAAATCACATGACACTAGCTAGAGCAGAAAAAAATTGTCGAAAAAAGAGTTTGTTATTATTATTTGGAAAATTATTTTCCTCCCACAAACCACCCCAATTTTGACCCTGAACTTAAAAAAATAAATAAAAAAAAATAAAAATCCATCCAAAATTCAGGATCAGTGACAAAACATTTTTTTTTGGGTGTCTGAAAAAATGGATGGCGCAAAATGACTCGCTGACGCCACCTCAAATTTCAAAATACATAATGGCAATGATGGGCTATTTTCATTGTAGATTTATGAAAATGAAAAACATACAAACAAATCATGTCAGGACAAGTAAAAAAATATATTATGAGCCCACCCTAAACCCCACAGGGAGTCTGCCATTGTAGGCGGAACACTTCATACTTTATTTTTTCCACCTCGGATTTTCAGTCAAAAGGCTTGACAATTTGTCAAAATGAACTACACCCATGTGCAATTTTTTATACAATTCCAAATGTGGGCGTGGCAAGCTCTTTAACAAAAATGGCAATTTGTTTAAGACATTCTTCTTAGCATTTTGAACAAAAAAGTCAATGACTGCATACATCTATCTCCAAGCATGTTATTGTGGCAACTATTGTAATAGACTTGCATGCGTTCTGGTTTACACATATTTTGAATGTGATGAAAACATTTACTTTGACGTAGACAAATTAAATTTGGCACAGATATCCTTCACTAGCAAGGATCACAACCTCAGCTACGACGCAAAGTGTTTATTGAAATACGAGAAATATGAACAACAGAGTGTACAGAAATGGATGCGGTTTTGGGGCTTCTGGCGATGAGGGCTGTAGGCTCCCGGACCTCGATACCCCAATTTGAGAGATGAATTAGAATAATAATTAGAAGGTGGGAGGGGCACAAAGTAACGCACGCTTATGTGTGTGACCTGCATGCCTAAATAGTGTAGCCACAGGAAGGGGCGTGAAAGGGGTGTGGTCCTGCTCCCGAACTTAAGATAACAAACTTATCTTCATCTCTTGCCATTCTAAACAAAAAAGCCAATGACTGCATACGTCTAGCTGCAAGCATGTTACCGTGGCAACCTGACAAATACTGCCATAGATTTACTTTACATGTGTTTTGGTTTACAGGCATTTTGAATGGGATGAAAACATTTACTTTGTCATTAACAGTTAAAATTTGGCACACTTATTCTCCGCATCAAACCGAACATTAAAGCCAAGGAGGACATAACACTAATGTTGAAAATGTTGAAATCAAGTAGTATAATCAAGTAGTATAAAGTTGGTACCGTTTGTGAGGGAGGGGTGATGTAGGTGGGGGGATTAGAGGTGTCCTCTTCGCGGTGGCTTGTACACCGCGGTTGCAAGCAGGGCGATGGCCTTTATTGCTGCGCGCGGCTTTAATTTGTTTTATTTTTGCCTTCGCTAGTTGCAGTTGTAAATTTTCTTTGAAAAGTAATTTTGCAACATACAATGCAGTCTTGTTTAGTCCTTAGAAGTCCTGATTTAGACCTGGTGTTGTTGATTTTAGGTATAGCCGTTCTCCGAATATGTTGAGTGAGAAAGAGGCACAAAGTTGAATAATCCCTGTATGAGTTTTAGTAGAAGACGTCTGTTTTATTCCAGAACGCAGGCGCCATCTGTGGGCTCAAAGCAAGGACTCCACATGGCAGTCCTCCTCCAAACCAGAGCCGGACCGGGATCTCAACCAGGATCTGGACCAGGACCAGGACCCAGGCAGCATCCAAAATGGTCAGTCCTAGATCAGCCCCTGTGCTGCTGTAGGACAATGTTTCTCAAACTGTGCCACGAAACTTATTTTAGTGATAAATGATTTATTCACAGTTTTGTTCTCCTGTGTGTTAGCTTTAGCCCTTTGTTGTATGTTAGACTGGATTTTACCCTAAAGCAGGGCTATTCAATTTAAGGCCAGAGGGCCAAATCAGGGTAGAACACATTCTAGTCTTAATTTCACATAAGTATGTCAGAAAAACAGCAACATTTCAGTTAATTCCAAACTGTTCTGTTTGTATATATAGAATACATATAAACAGCATAATATAGGATTAAAGATCCTATATTATGCTTTTTTTTCCCTGTTTCATAGTCGACCCTAAGGGCATAGTTGATTATACTAAGTGTTGTGCAACACCCAGAACATAATAGTTATAAAATATCATCCATATCTTGGACCCGCACACAAACCCGGAAGTGCAGACGGCTTATTTTGAGATTCGCCCCCACCCTCTTGAAGCGCGATCTGCATCCCCCGGCTAATGCGTAACGTAGTCTCGAGTGGACTGTAAACAGAGGCCGAGATGTGCGCTGGTCAGCGCCGGTACACAGAGGCCCATGTCAGCGCTGCAGCGATGGAACAAAAGAAGCAGCGTTTGAAGCTAACTGTGGCTACATAGCCGCGGTTTCTGTCGAGCGTGGGGGCGGGGGCGGGGCGGGGGCGTTTTACAGGTACAGAGGGCTTCCTGGAGGATGGGCTGAATGAGCTTTAAGTCTGCATTTTGCATTTTGTCATTTTGCAGCATTAGCTCCGTGTGCCGTTCACATTAGCCTCTGTGTCATCGCAGACTTTGTTTCACACGCAGCTTGTTCCGCACTGATCTGCCGCAATTAAAGCACAACAGAGGAGAGAGTGACGTGTTTTAAACGTTCGAGTGGGACTGGGAAGCAGAGTTCTGTTGTGTGAAAGGCTAAAGTTAACGGCACATGGAGCTGGTTACGGTAGTTGGAGTTACAGCTCAAAACACTGTGCTCTTTCACAAACAAAACTCTGCTTCCCAGTCACACTCATGAATGTAAAATACGCCACGCTCTCTTCTGTTGTGCTTTAATTGCGGCAGATCAGTGCGGAACAAGCTGCGTGTGAAACAAAAGCACCACAAGTCGTTCCGTGCGCTCCGCGCGCCGCTGATTCACGCTTTTTTAATTAAATATGTAAATTAAATGAATCATCGCTACAATAAAATAATAATCAAAGTTTTTTTCGAATCAAATCACTCTATTTGCTTGAGTAATCGTTGCAGCCCGACAAACACTGACTTGATCTTGTGATAAATCACTGTACTTCCACTGATGCCAATTTATATGTTGAGCCCACATGCTTAGTAAAACGAAGCTTGCGTCAAGACTCAAAATATTATATTTCCAGGGAATAATACTTTTACCATTATTAAAAGCCCAATGCATTACATAAAGAGAGGTTAATAGGCAGCGTAGAGACGTTATAGAGAAGTGAGAAGTGAAAAATAAATATTATATTTTTTTAATGTTATAAAGTATAATTTTAAACACAATATAGTATTTCTGAAGGGGTTGTGGCTTTAAACCTCTGACATAGATCAAGACCATTCTAAAACTATTCACTTTCAGAAAGATCTAAATTTGCTCCATTTATGTGAATGTTTTCAGTTTAACATTTTGTTCAAATTAGTATCTAGTTTTGATATTAGTTTTAGTATTGATCAGTATCTATTGATCTTTTAGGGCGTGTCCCCCACAAGATCAGCAGCTGGCTCTCTGAATGCAGGTACTGTCTTCACACTGCACACTACAGTTCAGATCAGGCCCAAAAAAATCCAGCCTGACCCAGTCCGAGCCCGTGTACTCACTGTCAGAATCAGACCCGGATAAGTCCTTGCATGTATGGGCCGTGCACTCAAAGAACCAGAGTTACGCAAGAGAACTGACAGAAATTAGGGCTCCTGGTGAGGTTTCATGTGTTCACAAGTTTTAGGGTTCTACCTGCAGGTGTCCCTGGTGGCAGAAGTGCTTGTCCCCCGTCCGCTGATCCACAGCATCTCTCTCCCACACTTCTTTTACTCTTTAAGGACATCTGCACTCTTTTCTTCTTCTTTAGGTACCATGCATTAGCCACACACTTTCATTCACACACCTTCTCCCTCACGTTGTGTTGCTACCATATGTAGCCTACATGGGAGATAATCAGAATCAGAAAGGGTTTATTGCCATTGTCAATGAACAAAATTCACAAACATAGGAAGTTATCTCAGCCTTAAGGTGCAATCATAAAACACTGATCAATAATAAAACAACATGTTCAATCAAAAGGGCATGCAATAAGAAACAATTTAAAATTACTTTAGTATAAAAATAAAAATAGGCATTACTATGTACACAAGAATTACAGTTAAATTTAACAGTTGTAGTGCAGAAAGTGACAGTGCAGTGAGTGATGAATAGTTGCAGTTAAAGTGACAGGTGTTTGAGAAGTGTTCATGAGTCCAACTGCAGAGGGAAAGAAACTATTCTTGTGGCGGGAGGTTCTGGTCCGGATGGACCGTAGCCTCCTGCCTGAAGGGAGTGGTTCAAATAGACCCAAATAGGCCCAAATAGACCCAAAATGTCCAGGGTGAGAAGGGTCAGCTGTGATCCGACCTGCTCGTCCCAGAGCCCTGGAGACGTACAGGTCCTGCAGAGATGGAAGTCTGCAGCCGATCACCTTCTCAGCAGAGCGCACAATGCGCTGTAGTCTCTGTTTGTCCCTGGCTGTGGCGCCAGCGTACCACACGGTGATGGAGGAGGTGAGGATGGACTCAATGATGGCCAGTGTAAAACTGCCCCATCTGCACTGGCAGCTTGGCTTTCCTCAGCTGCCGCAGGAAGTGCATCCTCTGCTGGGCCTTCTTGATGAGGGAGCTGATGGGGGCTCCCACTTGAGGTCCTGGGTGATGGTGGTGCCAAGGAAGCGGAAGGAGTCCACGGTGGTGATGGGGGAGTCTGTCATGATGCTGGGGGGTTGTGGGGCTGTGACTTTCCTGAAGTCCACGATCATCTCCACAGTCTTCTGAGCGTTGAACCCCAGGTTGTTAGCGCTGCACCAGGACACCAGCCAGTCCACCTCCCTCCTGTAGACAGACTCATCCCCGTCCGAGATGAGCCCGATGAGGGTGGTGTCGTCCGCAAACTTAATCAGTTTTACGGAGTTGTGGCTGGAGGTGCAGCAATTTGTGTATAGGGAGAAGAGCAGAGGCGAAAGTACACAGCCCTGTGGAGTTCCTGTGCTGATAGTCCGAGTGTCTGAGACATTCTTCCCCAGCCGCACGCACTACCACCGATCCGTCAGGAAGTCAGTGATCCACCTGCAGGTGGAGTCAGGCACGTTGAGCTGGGAGAGCTTGTCCTGGAGCAGAGCAGGGAGGATGGTGTTGAACGCAGAGCTGTGTAGTCCACAAACAGGATCCTGGCGTAGGTTCCCGGGGAGTCCAGATGGTGCAGGATGAAGTGGAGTGCCAGGTTGAAGGTGTCGTCTACAGGCCTGTTGGCTCTGTAGGAGAACTGCAGGGGGTCCAGCAGGAAGGAGGTGCGGGATTTGCGCGGGATGGTACGGGATTTTTGGAAAATAATTTTCCTTCCAGCTCCTGATCCTTTTTTGGATCAGACTGTGGGCTCTTCACATGTTTTTTTTAATCAAAAGTTTATTTGTTTTACTATGTTACAGTGAGGAAAGTGAGCATTTGAACACCCTGCGATTTTTGCAAGTTCTCCCACTTAGGGGGCTAAAATTTTCATCTTAGGTGCATTTCCACTGTGAGAGACAGAATCTAAAAAATTTTAAGATATTTAAATAATGTATCTGTATGTTATTGCTGCAAATACGTATTTGCACACCTGAGAAAATCAATGTTAATTTTTGATACAGAAGCCTTTTTTTTTTCCAGTTACAGAGGTCAAATGTTTCGTGTAGTTCTTGACCAGGTTTGCACACGCTGCAGCAGGAATTTTGACTAACTCCTCCACACAGATCTTCTCTAGAGCAACACTGAGTTTCAGATCCCTCCAAAGATTTTCTATTGGATTTGAGACTGGCTAGGCCACTCCAGAACCTTAATATGCCTCTTACAGATCCACTCCTTGGTTATCCTGGCTGTGTGCTTCGGGTCATTGTCATGTTGGACAACCCATCTTCAATGCTCCGACTGAGGGAAGGAGATTACCCAAAATATCACTCCTTGATACTGTGCAGTCGTCCTGTCCCCTGTACAGAAAAGCATCCCCAAAGTATGACGTTTCTCCCCCATGCTTCACAGTAGGGATGATGTTCTTGATGGTACTCATCCTTTTTCTTCCTCCAAACACTGTGTGGAATTTATACAAAAGAGTTATTTCTTTGGTCTCATCTGACCCCATGACTTTGTCCCATGACTCCTCTGGATCCTCCAGATGGTCATTGGCAAACTTCAGACGGGCCTGGACATGGGACTTAAGCAGGAGACCCTTTTGTGCGGGGCATGATTTTAAACCATGATGGCGTAGTGTATTACCGACAGTAACCTTTGAAATTGTGGTCCCAGTTCTCTTCAGGACATTGACCAGCTCCTCCCGTATAGTTCTGGGCAGATTCCTCACCTTTCTTAGAATCATTGAGACCCCACAAGGTGAGATCTTACATAGTCGTCATTAACCTCTTCCCTCTTCCATTTTCTAACAATTGCTCCAACCGTTGATCTTTTTTCACAAAGCTGCTTGCCAATTGCCCTGTAGCTCTTTCCCGCCTTGTGAAGGTCTACAATTTTGTTTCAAGTGACGGCTCTTTGCTCTTGCCCATGGTTGTAGTTGGAGTCTGACAGATTGTGGGGTGGACAGGTGTTTTTATGCAGCTAAAGAGCTCAAACAGGTGCTACTAATTTAGATTAATACGTAGAGTAGAGGTGGACTTTTTAAAGGCAGACAAAGGGGTCTTTGAGAGCCAGAATTCTTGCTGATTGTCAGGTGTTCAGATAGTTATTTGGAGAAGTCCCCACTTAGTGAGGAAAGTAAGTATTTGAACACCCTGTGATTTTGCAAGTTCTCCCACTGTCTATTCATCTATTTTGTGTTTGTGGGTTGGGCTCGACCAAAAAACAAAAGTAGATTAGCAAGAACAATCTTAATACAATTATACAATGACATGGAAAAAGTGTAAAAGCATCCTTCAACATTAATGGCATATTGAGCCCAATTAAGTGGTCAAGGATACTAGCAAAGATTAGAAAAGAGAAAATAGATATTATATACCTACAAGAAACACATTCAAATGACTTGGAACACCAAAAACTAACAAGAACTGGTATGTAGGGGTAAACATAAGAGGGGAGTGGCCATATTAATCTCAACCAGAATAGCCCTTGAACAAAGTTTTGAACGCAAAGATAAAGAAGGCAGATATATACTGGTCAAAGGAACTATTAATGGAAGTGTGTTTAACTTTATACTTTGATAAATGTATATGCTCCTCCAGGAAGCGACCTCATTTTCTATACTTAATGTTATAGTCCTTATTGCAAACCTCTGAGGTAATTGTTATCAGTGGCGGCAACTGGAATTAACATATTCAGCCGACGTTTGATGTTTCAAATTCACAAAGTACTGGTCAATCTATTTAGCACATTTATGCGGCAACCCCCGAACCCGGTGGTGGACACCGGAAGTAAGGGATGCCGTCAGGCGGAAGAAGGAGGCCCATCAGGCCTCTTTGGCTTGTGGGACTCCTGAGGCCGTTGAGGGGTATCGGCGGGCCAGGCGTGCCGCAGCTCGTGCTGTCGCAGAGGCAAAAACCCGGGTCTGGGAGGAGTTCGGGGAGGCCCTGGAGGAGGACTATCGGTCGGCCCCAAAGAAATTCTGGCAAACCGTCCGGCGCCTCAGGAGGGGGAAGCAGTGTTCCACCAACACCGTTTACGGTGCGGGTGGGGACCTGCTGACCTCGACTGGGGACGTCGTCGGGCGGTGGAAGGAGTACTTTGAGGACCTCCTAAATCCCACTGCCACGTCTTCAGAAGAGGAAGTAGAGACGGAGGACTCGGAGGCTGACTCATCTATCACCCAAGCCGAAGTCACTGAGGTTGTTGGCAAACTCCTCGGTGGCAGAGCTCCGGGGGTGGATGAGATACGCCCCGAGTACCTAAAGTCTCTGGATGTTGCAGGACTGTCTTGGTTGACACGCCTCTGCAACATCGCGTGGCGGTCGGGGTCGGTGCCTCTGGACTGGCAGACCGGGGTGGTGGTCCCTCTGTTCAAGAAGGGGGACCGGAGGGTGTGCTCCAACTATAGAGGGATCACACTCCTCAGCCTCCCTGGTAAGGTCTATTCCAGGGTACTGGAAAGGAGAATCCGACCGATAGTCGAACCTCAGATTCAGGAGGAGCAGAGTGGTTTTCGTCCTGGTCGTGGAACACTGGACCAGCTCTATACTCTCCATCGGGTGCTCGAGGGTTCATGGGAGTTTGCCCAACCAGTCCACATGTGCTTTGTGGATCTGGAGAAGGCTTTCGACCGTGTCCCACGGTGTGCCCTTTGGGGGGTGCTGCGGGAGTACGGGATCCGGGGCCCTTTGCTCAGGGCTGTCCGGTCCCTGTATGACCGGAGCAGGAGCTGTGTTCGCATTGCCGGCAGTAAGTCAGATCTGTTCCCAGTGCGTGTTGGACTCTGCCAGGGCTGCCCTTTGTCACCGGTTCTGT
This sequence comes from Chaenogobius annularis, assembly GCA_015082035.1. Lineage (NCBI taxonomy): Eukaryota > Metazoa > Chordata > Actinopteri > Gobiiformes > Gobiidae > Chaenogobius > Chaenogobius annularis. The sequence continues at coordinate 674,596 of BJKM01000307.1, read as the reverse complement.
TCATTGTTTTTTCATGGACAGAATTTCTAGGCGCAGTCAGGGGGCGGAGGGGGTCCGGTTTGGAGAGCACAGGATCTCATCTCTGCTGTTTGCAGATGATGTTGTCCTGATGGCTCCATCAAACCTGGACCTGCAACATGCACTGGGACGGTTTGCAGCCGAGTGTGAAGCAGCTGGGATGAGAATCAGCACCTCCAAATCTGAGGCCATGGTTCTTCGACCGGAAAAAGGTGGCTTGCCCTCTCCAGGTGGGTGGGGAGTCCTTGCCCCAAGTGGAGGAGTTTAAGTATCTCGGGATCTTGTTCACGAGTGAGGGAAGGATGGAGCGTGTGAGATTGACAGGCGGATCGGTGCAGCGTCTGCAGTGATGCGGTCGCTGCATCGGACTGTTGTGGTGAAGAAGGAGCTGAGTCGAAAGACAAAGCTCTCGATTTACCGGTCAATCTACGTTCCTACTCTCACCTATGGTCATGAGCTTTGGGTAGTGACCGAAAGGACAAGATCGCGGATACAAGCGGTCGAAATGAGTTTCCTCCGCAGGGTGGCTGGGCGCTCCCTTAGAGATAGGGTGAGGAGCTCAGTCACACGGGAGGAGCTCGGAGTAGAGCCGCTGCTCCTCCACGTTGAGAGGAGCCAGCTGAGGTGGCTCGGGCATCTGTTCCGGATGCCTCCTGGACGCCTCCCTAGGGAGTGTTTTCGGGCATGTCCCACCGGGAGGAGGCCCCGGGGAAGACCCAGGACACGCTGGAGGGACTATGTCTCTCGGCTGGCCTGGGAACGCCTCGGGATCCCCCCGGAGGAGTTGGAGGAAGTGTCTGGGGAAAAGGAAGTCTGGGAGTCCCTGCTTAGACTGCTGCCCCCGCGACCCGGCCCCGGATAAAGCGGAAGAAGATGGATGGATGGATGGACATTTATGCCTAATATAGGATTGATTGATATCTGGATATACGCATTTTTCCAACCCACATAAGATCTATACTAGAATAGACTTTGTAATTTTTTATGAATACTTAATACTAAAAACACAGGTAGACATAGGTACAATAGATCTAAGTGATCATTCCCATATTTACATGTAGATCTCAATGACCTTCAATTTATAAAGATGATGTCAAAGGACATTAAGACGTATGTAGAGGAAAACTACAAAGATGAAGTTTCTCCACTTTTTTTTTTCCCCCCACTATTGTCTGGGCGGCAGCTAAGGCAGTTTTGGTGGGTAATTGCTGTCGCCTCGGCCAAACAGAAACAAAGGCAGGAAAAACTAAACAATTTACAGAGCAAACTTAAAAAATCAGGTGTTGAAATAACAACGACTGGAATTCAAAGTGTAATCAAAAGACTAAAAAAACAAATCTCCGGGGAGTGACTGGTTCACCTCAGAGTGGTATAAAGCTCTAAAAGACCCTCTCTAAAGAGGTGAAGGATCGACTTGACTGTGCCTCATACAGACCAATCTCAGTTCTGAATGCGGACCATCGTGTATACACCTCAATTATTTCCAAAAGAATGGAACAAATACGACAAAATGTAATCCACAATGATCAGACAGACAGGATATAGTAACAAACGACAAACAGAAGATAACAAAGACAACCTGGTCCAATGTCTGGATACAAATGGAATGTACAAAAACCTGAAATCCTCTCTTACTGGTGACCCTTTTGTCCTTTAAAACCTATCCATTTAAATGGCAAATGGAATCTCTTAAATATTTAGGTGTAGTTCTCCATAAAGAACTAGCAACAATCTTTGATTAAAAACTACTACTCTTTTCTCCACTATAAAAAACATATTTCGAAAAATGGACTCTGATTCCATACTTAAGTCTAAATCAATGGATTGAAACTATAATAAAATGTGTGTTTTAGCCAGATTTCTATATCTATTCCAAACTCTCCCAAATTCCATCCCCAATGAGTGGAATAAAACAATCTGAAAATGTGTATGGCAAGGCAGGAAACCTAGACTCCTATTCAAAATTCTACAACTATAAAAACAAAACGAGATTGGGGTTTGCCTTGTCTGAAATGTTTTTTTTATTCAGCATTGCTGTATTGGTGTGACTCAGAATATGAACCTTAATGGAAAAAATATTGAGAATAATGCTGTGTCAGGGGTTCCCGTACAGGCCAAGGCAGATGAAAAGAGTCATTTGGAGGAAGTTAAGAATCCCTGGGTAAAATCTATGCCTACAACATGGAAAGAGCTAATCAAAACATACAAACAAATGTCAAAAAAAATAAAACTAAAAAATGTTGTACCAAATAAAACTGACATGAGATTCAAGGTCTGGATTATAAAAGGTATAATAGTTTTTCATCAGATTGTGAAAGATAATCGCATGAAAAGCTTTAACATGTTGAAAGAATCCTCTGGCTTGGAGAAACAGGACTTTTATAGGTATTTACAAATAAAGAGTCATTATAATCAAGAAATTAAACACAGTAATGACCATTATAACCCTTAGGCTTATAAATCAGAACTTTCAAGGGGAATTATATAATAATTATATCAGTGCATTGCTTATCTGGATAGCTACCTTCTCTTTCCCATTTGTTTTTAAAATATTTAGTAATCTTGTTTTGACAGAGGACGAGTGGGGAGGTGTGTGTGTTTTTGACATCAATTTTTGAGCCCAAAATTCCTACCATGAGCACATGTCGGTGTAATCCCTCATTCGTCCAGGAGTGTTCCATTGTAGAAAAAGATTCAGTTGTAGTCATCTGGACTCTGTTTTAGAAAAAACAAAACGTTTCAACTCTCATCCAAGAGTCATTCTCAATCAGTGAAACAAGTCTGAGAACTCTTGTTTATATCCTACTCTGTGAGAGCCCTGCCGGAGGCAGGAGGCAGGAGGTCCCGCCCTATGGGCAGGGCTCTCACAGAGTAGGATATAAACTTTTTCTACTACCATGAGCGCACTAAATGGATAGCTGTGGAACATACTTTTGGTGGCAGGAAAAAAGGCCATCACTAGGAAATTGATGACACAGACCTCACCAAAAAAGGACTGAACTAACATTGTAATAGACATGGGACAAATGGAAAAGATGACATTTTGACCAAATGTGACTTTTATTTTAATTTAGCTGTGCCATGATTATGTTTCTTTTGTTGTTTGGTTGACTTCTATTTATAATTTTATTTAAAATGAATTGCTCTTTGGTTCTGTTTGTTTTAATATTTTTTTTTAATTGAAAAAATAAAAGTAATAATTAGGCTTGTTGTCATTAAGGTTCTAAAAATCAAAATTATTCACTTCAACATTGATATGAACTTTATGAGCGAATATATAAGCCTGCAGAACTTTCCCATTTCCCATAATCCCACATTATTGTGACGTCGTGGACAATGTACGAGGCAGTATGTAAACAACTGCAGCATGGAGAAAGCACTTGGCTTGAGTCATACGCGAAGGGAAAAAGCAACTACAACTGCTTTGCCAGTGGACCTAACATAAGTTTGACTGGAATATTCTACTGTGTGTATTTTATCTGTTATCTGGACTGAAGAGGGAGTACTGTTGTTTGGATAACACTAACACACCGACATCATTCTGTCAAGGCAGGTGAGTAAAAAAATACTTTTTGGCATATCTTGTCTTATTATAGGCTCTGGCTGCTGCGGCCAATCACTGAGAGGAGACTGATTCACTCCCGCCGCGAGGGGGGTGGACACAATATGTTAACTTCATCTTAGGTTAAAGACAAATATAACTCGCTTAGGTCTAATATTAGCTTGCTTAGATAGTACTTTGCATTCCCTCAGACACTATCAAAGTTCCATTTGTGGTTTGTTAAGGAGCTAGACGACTAACTTTACATATGCGTGTTATGCGCGAGTGTCATTTGTAATGCTTGTGGTGCTTTCAGGTAGTTGTTCCATTTAGCCATTTCAGATGTTGCATTGGGGATCTCTCGAGGATCGATGGGGAAATAGGACTGCACTGCAGGCTTCTCACATGGTTTGTTTACTGAAGTTGACAGATCACTGAGACAGTCACCATTAAACAACTGTGCTGTCCTCGGGGGACCCCTTCAGCTCGGGGGACCCCTTCAGCTCGGGGGACCCCTTCAGCTCGGGGGACCCCTTCTGCTCAGGGGCCCTAGGCAGTAGCCAGGCTTGCCTACCGTATTGTGGCGGCTCTGGGTGTGGGCCTGTGTGTACAGTGCAGCAGAAACGGAGCAGAGCAAACACATGAAACAGGGCAGGGAACAGGTCGAGTGAGTGTGCGTGTTAGTGCGAGTGTGTGTGCGTCTGTGTTCTGAGCAATTTATTGATCCATTTGGTGGAATACTTGCCATGACTGCTACTATAAAAAACTTTTAAAATAACACGGTACTATTTTGATTTATATTGGGGTAAAGGGTCTTGTTCTCGTGATGCCCCCTGTGTTTTTCACCCAAAAATGATACAAATTAAATGGGTAACACATCAACTGTTACAATAGACATTTTTCAAATGTTTGTTGATATTGGTACATTAATGATAAAGCTTCAACTAGGGCTGCAGCTATCGATTATTTTAGTAATCGAGTAATCTATCGATTCTTTTCTTCGATTAATCGGTTAATGTTTTTGTACATTCAGTAAACCATTTAAACACATTTAAAATCATTTTTTAGATAAACGTTATAGTTCATAGTCACAAACAAATACAAAATAAGGAATTTCTGCTTAAAATAACACAAACACATTTTATTCTTAATTTCATATAAATTTGTCCCCAAAACAGCAACATTTCACTTCAGTCCAAACTGTTTCTGTTTGATATATAAGAAATATATAAAGGACTAATTAACTTGTCATAGACTGTAAAACAGTTACAGTAGCTCTGTCACATCACTTAAAATAAGACATTTGTAAAACGTATATGTTGGTGGGCCCGGTGGTCCTGGCGTTTTGAGCATTTTGCGTTTTGCCGTTTTTGGCTCCGTGTGACTTTGGCCTCCGCGTTCTCGGACTTTTCTGTTTCACAACAGATTATTCTAACATAATCGCGTCCTCCCGCGCTGTTTCCATGTGCATTGGCTGTTTAAAGTACGACTGTGACTGGGAAGCCAGAGTTGTTGAGTGGGAGCGCGGCGGGTCCGCGCGGTGGCGTGTCGACGGCGCGGGGCTGGGTGGGCGGAGCTAGATGCGGTGTTTAGAGTTGCAGCTCGGGATTATTTTAATAGATCCATGGCTCTTTCACTCGTCAAAACTCTTTAAAACTCTTTCAAACGCGCCGCTCTCTTCCTTGTTGCGCCTTCGTCAGAGCGGAACAAGCTCCCGTGTGAAACAAAAGCGCCACAAGTCGTTCCGTGCGCTCCGCGCGCCACAGATTCACGTGTTTTTGATTAAATATGTAAATTAAACGAATCATCGAAGCAATAAAATAATAATCGAAGCTTTTTTGTAATCGAATCATTCGATTTACTCGAGTAATCGTTGCAGCCCTAGCTTCAACACTTTCGGTTAGATCAATACAAATCTATGCATCTTGCTTCGGAAGCCTTAAAACAACCATGATTAAATTGAATGTCATCGGTGTAACGCTGATGTCTTTGGGAATTGTGACGTGAGACACTGACTGAAGATATAAATTCTATTATGCAGTTGGGTCCCGAGGTGGATTTTGGGGTCCTGGCCTGAAATGTTTGAAAAGCCCTCCCTTACTGGAACATTTCAGGCAAATAAATGACTTCTCATGGAGACCAGGGAATACATAATAACTGTACTGTTTGAAGATGATATTAGACTTTATTATATGCTTTTGGAGAAATTAGTGTTGGACAAGCAATGGGTACACAGACACACACAACAGACAATAGACAGTTCAATTTGCTACACATTCACAATCCCAATACCAGCACATGTCGAAAAACTAATCTCAGTAAGTAATCCAAATAGTACAAATAAATTGGCTCCGCAACGCACTAGTATTCATAAATGTTTCCTCATCACTATCAATTGATACATGTAGTACATGCACTACAAAAAATTAATGGCAGTTTTTTATGGTTTAGTAGAGAGATTGACATGGGGACCATGGAATGTTTATATATTTTCTAACATGTGCACTGTACTCTGTATTGACATTGCATTGTTTGTTTTCATTTTGATTTTGGATATACCTTCTACTTTTCTGTGTTCTGTACTTATAACTGTAACAAAATGAAGACCGGTTAGCTTTAGCAAGACTCCTTAACTTCATTTGTGCATTTAGTTATTCAGTCAGTCCCTTTGTTCTGTCACTGGCGGAAGCTTTCTAAGTGCAGCGGTGTGTTACTGTAGCAACAGGTGGAAGGCCTGGGGCCAAGATGGCAGCCGCACGCGCAGTGTCTGCAGAGGGACGTGAGGGCCATAGCAAACACAAGTTACACAACACTTTGTGTGTGCTCAGCGCTGTCCGAAGTTTGTCCTGTTGATAAGAGCCACACTTGTGTAAGAGTTAGCAAAGACGGAGCTTCAGAAAGTGTGCTGCTGTCAACACATACAAGGAGACCAAACTATGTCCAGATTTGCTCCTGCTTGGGTCTCAGAGAGGTTCTTCAGGGCTGGACAAGGAGAAGCATAAACACAGGATGGACTTTGGAAACTTTAGATTTTACGTGCTCCTCCTGCCTGGACCTGGACTCTTACCGTCTGCTCATCCTGCACCTTGTTCTTAAAGCGCCGTGTCTTACATGAGCCTTACCCTGCCTCTGTTTGTGTGCAGGACACCCATTGGAGCCTCTCTGGACGAGCACAGCAGCTCTCCAAACAGAGGTAAGGAGATTGCTCACATGTATCGTACGGGATAGACTAGTGTACCACTAGTGCTTATATATATTCCTATATTCAGAGGTGAAGGAGATTTCCTTTGTTCTACAGACATTACAGGAGTCTGTTCTCAAGTCTGCCCTAAATGTTCTGCTGCAGGTCTGAGGACTGGCTGCAGTTTTGAAGATGACCTCTCTCTGGGAGCTGAAGGTCAGTACGTGCCACACACAGCTTTGTTTTTTGTGTGTGTGTGTGTGTGTGTTTAAATCAAAGGTGTCCAAACTATGGCCCAGGGGAAAAATGTGGCCCACAGACCAATTTTTGTTGTTGCTGTATTGGGCCAAATTATCAAAAGTACAACTTTTGACTGCAAGTTTTTGAAAACTAAATAACAAACATTTTGATTCGACCTGACATTAATGTTACAAGTCTTATTTAAGGTATGGATGTTCAGTCAAACCTATGTCAAACGCAATATTTAGAATGATTCACTTCATTGTCCTGTAGTCTGTGGCTGTCCGCTCTCGCAATATGCGGTTTCAATATGCAACCCTCAGTGATAAAAGTTTGGACCCCCTGGATTTAAATGTGTAAACAAGGTACAAACGAAAAACTACAAAACTACTGACCAAACGTTCCAAAGCATTTGTCTGATACCGGATACCTGGGCTTAGGCAGCGGACATGGAGGATCTGTCCCATTTCTTAGTCAGTTTTCAGTGTAAATTCTGAGCAGAGCAGGAAGTGGTAGGAGTCTGTTTTTTTCTGTGTGATCTTTTGTCCATTCAAAACACATGAGTCTTTAAGTCTAGGCTGGTCTTGTTTAACATGCCGTGTTGCTTTGCTATCGTCTGTCCGATCTTTGCAGGGCAGTGGTTACTTCCTGTGAAACACTGGTGTCAGGCTGGCGACGTGCTACCAGCTAGTGGAGCTTAATAATAATTCTTTTGTGTCCTTTTTTTAGAACCGATTTGTATCATAAGTGTTAGGTCGGTAATAGTTGTAGGTATTTGTTGATGCCAGTAAATATATTTATTTATTTATTTGGATTCTTCCAAAAACAATAATTTGTTGATATTTTTTGCACCAATCACAAATGTGCTGCTTGAGCTTGACACATTGCACAGAAAGGAAAATATGAAGCCTATTTTGTGTTTTATTACCAATGCTTTTATTTTTCACAGATTTTATGTAATTTGTGTTTTTGTTGTTGTTTTACAACATCTTACAACATCTTTTTTTTTTTCTCATGTAACCCAACCAAACGCCCCACTTAATCCATGGTCCTTCAAATGTGTCCATTTTCAGTTCAAGGCCAAATGTGGGTTTTTCCATTTTATGAATATCCAAATAATGTCTGTCCAGTCCCTGATTGTCGTGCAATTTGTGTCATCCACACATTTTTGTGATTGCCTTTTTTTTGCCACTGCCAAGAGTATGTTTCAGAGGTAACTGTTTATTGTGTCCATGGTAGGGGTCCTCAGGCCCATGTACATAGTTCCAAAATCGGGTGGAATGGCAAAGTCAAAAATTGTCTGCTGTGCATTCTTAATTTCAGTCCAATACTTTTGAACCACAGGACAGTCAGAATACATGATAGTGGCTTGCTTCCTTGCTGCCACTATTTCTCCAACAGTCTGTATTTCCCTGTGAGTAATGGGCACTTTGACATGGTGTTATGAAAAAAATTGACACATTCTTCCAACAAAACTTTCTCCAAACATTTGAGCTTGTTGTCCTCCACAGGGATGTACAAACATCTTCCCACTCTTATCTGTCAAAACAAGACCACTCTCCCTCCCACTTGTTTTCAATATAATTATTAGAGTAGCTGTCCTGATTAGAAATGCATTGATATAATTTAGATATAATTCCCCTTGAAAGTTCCAATTTATAAGCCTTGATAAACATCTCAGTCAGAGGGCTACAATGGTCATTATCCTGTTTAATTTCTTGGTCATAGTAACTTTGTAAAAACCTATAAAAGTCCTGTTTCTCCAAGTCAAAGGATTCCTTCAACATATCAAAACTTTTAATTTGATTATCTTTTACAATCTGGTGAAAAAGGTTTGTACCTTTTTGTAATCCAGACCTTGAATCTCAGGTCAGTGTTATTTGGTACAAAACCTTGGTCATAAATTAAAGTGTTGGAAGCACAGATTTTACCCAGGGATTCCTACCTTCCTCCAAATGACTCAACCGTTTGTCATCTGCCAGTAAGGCCTGTACAGGAACCCCTGGCACAACATGAATCTCAATATTTTTCCATTGAGTTTCATGTTCTGGATCACACCAGTACAGCAACGCTCTGATCTGAGCTGAAATAAAGTATTTTTTCAGACGAGGTAAACCCCAACCTCCCCTTTCTTTTGATAATTGTAGCATTTTAAATTCGGGATTTCCTGCCTTACCATACAAATCTTGAGATTCCACTCATCATTGGGGATGGAAATTGGGAGAGTCTGGAACGGATAGAGAAATCTAGGCAAAACATGATTTTTTTTATAGTTTCAAACCTTTGACTTAGACTTAAGTATGGGATAAGATTACATTTTTTAATAGTAGTAAAAATGGTTTATAAGTCTCACACCTAAATATCTAAGATATTCTGTTTGCCATTTAAATGAGTAGGTTTTTCTAAAGGTCAGAGGGGGTTGCCAGAATGAGATCATTTCAGTTTTTTTGTACATTTAACTTATATCCAGTCAATAAAATGCATGACATTGAGTATGGAAATTTCTCGTTTGGTCAAATACAAAAGAACATTGTAAGTTTGATGTTCCATCTCATCAATTGTAACACCAGGATGATATATCTATTTTGACACACACACAGAGGCTAAAATCAAGCAAGCACGGAGAGAAGTTAGCCAACTGACAGAGGCTGAGAGAGGTTCAATGAAAAAACAACCAGATGCCCATACCTGAAGCACTCGAACCTGCCAAACAAAGGCTCCAAGCCTTGGCCAGCCGCCTCAAGAGGTACACAAGAGATAATGAAGCCAGACAAATAAACCAGTTGTTCGCAACTCAACCCGCGAAAGTTTAATCTCAATGGCCGGGTAATAACTGCAGAGCAGACCCACCAAGGCTGGAAACTGAAAGGTACTGGAAAAGTATATGGGAAAAAGAGGTAACGCATACAGCAGTGCACAGTGGCTGATGGATCTAAGAGCGGAACACAGCAACCTCCCTGAGCAGAATCCAGTTACCATCACAGTGGCAGACAGCCACGAAAGAGTCTTAGGTATGAAAAACTGGACAGCACCGGGCCCTGACATGATTCACGCATACTGGCTAAAGAAACTCTCAACACTCCATGAGCGCCTGGCAACACAAATAAACCAGCTGCTAAGCTGCTGAATGTCTAACCGAAGGGCGTACTATCCTGATCCTGAAGAATCCCTCCAAGGGTACAGGCCCATCCAACTATCGGCCAATAATCTGTCTCTCCACAACATAGAAGCTCATGTCAGGCACCATTGCAGCTAAGATAAGTGGGCACATGGATCAATACATCAGAATCAGAATCAGAAAAAGGTTCATTGCCAATGAACAGAATTCACAAACATAGGAACTTGCTTTGGTGATTCAGTGCAACTTAAAACGATGAACAATGATAAAACATATACAAAATCAAAACAATTTAGATCTACTATAGGATAAAAATAAAAATAGGCTTACTATGTACACAGTTTTTATTGTAAAATTTACAGTTGTAGTGCAGAAGTGAACAGTGCAGTGTGTGATTGGTTAAATTAAAGTGACAGGTGTTTAATCAGAATCAGAAAAGGTTTATTGCCATTGTCAATTAACAAAATTCACAAACATTCACAACACTGATCAATAATAAAAACAACATTCAATCCAAAGGGCATGCATTAAGAAACAATTTAAAATTACTATAGTATAAAATGAAAATAAAAATAGGCATTACTATGTAAGATTACAGTTAAATTTGCACTTGAAATTTACACAGAAAGTGTTCATGAGTCCAACGGCACTTGTGGGTCCATATGGACCGTAGCCTCCTGCCTGAGGGGAGTGGTTCAAATAGACCATGTCCAGGGTGAGAAGGGTCAGCTGTGATCCGACCTGCTCGTCCCAGAGCCCTGGAGACGTACAGGTCCTGCAGAGATGGAAGTCTGCAGCCGATCACCACCTCAGATCACCACCTCGCACAATGCGCTGTAGTCTGTTTGTCCCTGGCGGTGGCGCCAGCGTACCACACGGTGATGGAGGAGGTGAGGATGGACTCAATGATGGCCGTGTAGAACTGCACCATCATCTGCGCTGGCAGCTTGGCTTTCCTCAGCTGCCGCAGGAAGTATATCCTCTGCTGGGCCTTCTTGATGAGGGAGCTGATGGAGGGCTCCCACTTGAGGTCCTGGGTGATGGTGGTGCCCAGGAAGCGGAAGGAGTCCACGGTGGTGATGGGGGAGTCTGTCATGATGAGGAGGGGCTGGGGGGCTGTGACTTTCCTGAAGTCCACAATCATCTCCACTGTCTTCTGGGTGTTGAACTCCAGGTTGTTACCGCTGCACAAGGACACCAACCGGTCCACCTCCCTTCAGTAGACAGACTCATCCCTGTCCGAGATGAGCCCGATGAGGGTGGTATCGTCCGCAAACTTGATCAGTTTTACGGAGTTGTGGCTGGAGGTGCAGCAGTTTGTGTACAGGGAGAAGAGCAGAGGAGAAAGTAGCCGTGTGGAGCTCCTGTGCTGATAATCCTAGTGTCTGAGACATTCTTCCTCAGCTGCATGCACTGCCTCCGATCTGTCAGGAAGTCAGTGATCCACCTGCAGGTGGAGTCGGGCACGTTGAGCTGGGAGAGCTTGTGAAGTGTTCATGAGCACGTGTACATGAGCAAAGCACAGATGGGCATCGGCAATAGCTGAATACCAATGAGTAAGGCAAGTCCTAAGAAGCCAGCTCAATGGCAAGAACAAGTCCAGGCACTAAACGGCTACGCCCTGATAGTGATCAGATGCGCTGCAAGAATAATAAGGTGGCCAAAGGAAGAGATTCAGACCACAGATGTGAAGATGCGAAAGCTGCTCACCATGCATGGAGGGTGCCACCCAAAGACCAGCACCCTGAGACTGTACACTAGCCGTAAGGAAGGAGGCCATTGACTAGTGAGTGTGAGAGCCACTATCCAGGATGAACCATCCAAGATCCACAAGTACGTCAAGGACAAGGCCCCAACAGATGGCATGCTCAGTGAATGTCTCAGAACAAGCCCCTACATGGGATGTACCACCAGACGATAACTGAAGTGGCTGATATCAAGAAATCCTACCAATGGCTAGAGTGGGCCGGACTGAAGGATAGATGACTATTCCATCAGTCAAGTAATACAAAGTACAAAAATACAGGAAGTAGTGCTGACTTTTGAAACAGAATCCCTTTATTTACTGTAAGTCATAAACATGGAAAATTCCATCCAAACTGCAGGGTAATTTATGCACAAGTAACACATTTTTCTGGCAGTTGAAACAACCATTTCATAAAATAAAGGTGTTGTCATATATGTGAATTAGTCTTATCATAACTATTGGGTATTACATTATGGTTGCTTGTAATTATGGAATTACCTCTACTGGATTGAAATTAACTATAGGCACTGTTTTTGACATTGCCATCCCGCTCGATTTCAGATCTATGCACTTGGGCCTCAAAACTCCTGCCTTGGACACAATAGATGGATACCTTTGGGTGGCACAAAAAAGGCCATCAAAGGCTGACATGGCTGACACAAACTTCACCAACGATCAAGGACTGTACTGACATTGTAGGGGGACAGACCTGGACTTTGGACCAAGTAGAACTGATGAGTAGCAAGTGGTTTTGTTGTGATTTTGTTTTTTATTTTTTATTGGTTGTTGTTTTCTGTCTGTTCCTTTAAAAAAAAAAAAAAGGAATTACCTTCAAATAATTATGTCTAGATTATGTATACTCGCAATTAAGCGATCCTTCAAACAGCCCTTTTCAATATTGGTTGATATACAGTAATGTGGCCCAAAATCTATCAGTGCAGTGTGTAGTCCTTATTACACTTCAATTGACAAAAAGAGGGACACCTACTGTGTGCGTTTCGAGAGTCAACACAGAAATGCATGGAGCCCAAGCAACAACTGGGCCCTGATGAGGAGCCAGGTCCCTCTGCAGCGGAATGTCCCCCACCCACACGCTCAGGGGGCTGGACCGCAGGAGAGGTTGTTTTTTCAGGATACCACCCGATATATTAAAGTCTTTCTAAACTACAGCCAGGATTAACTTATACTCAGACTTTCCAATAGAGATTTCAGTTGTTTAGTTATTCATGAATATAGCTGTCAAAATGTAATTAGATAGAAGAATAGGGAATTGACGCAAATTAATAATGCAGGTCTGTTCTTATTAAAGGCGCTCCTCTAGATTAGGCATCAAGGCTTTACCCAAGCAAATGAGGATGGTTCAGGAGCAGTGTAGTTTTTCACCTACCCCTATCCCTGGCCACATCCCAAGTGAAACATTTAGAGAACATGTATAACCGTAATTTTCTGCACTATTAAGGCGCTCTGGATTGTAAGCGCGCACTGTCAATGAATGGTCTTTTTTGAACTTTGTCCATATATAAGCGCACCGGACGAGTAAGGCGCATTTTAAGATAAACAAAACAGTCCCAACCTTGTTCAAATGGAAACACGTTCTGACACAGTCTGATACGCTAAATCAAACGTTAGCATATTCACAGTAACTCAAAATGGCTCAGGTAAATAACACGTAAAAAAACACGGTCAGATACCGGTGAATCAAACGTTGGCGTATTCAACAGTACGGCCAACTCAAAATGGCTCAGGTATAACACGTAAAAAAACACAGTCAGATACTGCTAAATCAAACGTTAGCGTATTCACAGTAACTCAAAATGGCTCAGGTATAACACGTAATAAAAACACAGTCGAATACCGACTCTAAATCAAACGTTAGCGTATTCACAGTAACTCAAAATGGGCTCAGGTATAACAGCTAAAAAAACACAGTCAGATACCGCTAAAATCAACGTTAGCGTATTCACAGTAACATCAAAATGGCTCAGGTATAACACGGAAAAAAACACAGTCAGATACCGGTGAATCAAACGTTAGCGGTAATCATAGTACGGCAACTCAAAATGGCTTCAGCGTATAACAACGTAAAAAAACACAGTCAGATACCGCTAAAATCAACTAGTAGCGTATTCACAGTACAGTAACTCAAAATGGCTCAGGTTTAACACGTAAAAAAAAACAGTCAGATACCGCATAATTAAACGTTGGCGTATTCACAATAACTCAAAATTGTTCAGTTAACACTATATCACGTAAAATAAAACATAATACACTCACTTTTTCAGTTTATTCCTCGTCCACAAATCCTTCAAATTCCTTATACACACACTGTAATGTTATGGTGAAGCACAGTATTTACTCGCGCGACGCTCTCGCTACGGTAACCGTAATGCTGGAAGTGGTGCGGCTCTTTGTAGTTTACCAAAGTTGTGATAAAACATTTTGACGGATTTTTGAGCACAGTGTACCACATAAAATCGGTTCGAGATCAGTAAGCACAACCAGAATTAATCCATATATAAGGCGCCTCTGGGTTATAAGGCGCACTGTTTTTTTTGAGAAAAATAAATGTTTTTTTAAGTGCGCCTTATAGTGCGGCAAAAATACGGTACCGTTTTTTACTTAGGTGTGCTTGTGTAAACCAGCACACCTAAGTAACAGGACAATTGATCTAATTTACTTTTAGATCAAGATTTTATCATGGTGTAATGGCACGGTTTTTAGAGAGGTCTAGGTCTGGAGAATTTGGAGTTTGGAGGAAGAATATGGGCTGTTTTTTTGTGTTAAATAGCACTGACTAAATGTTTATTTTTTTTATGTTCATTAAGCTAATATTTAAAGCCCTTTTTATTTCTTTTTTTTTTTTTTTAATGTATGGCCTATTACTGTACATTTCAAACATCTTGATCTTAAACAAACTGTTCCTCAAAATGTGCTCAGTGTCATCTTATCACAATAATCCTGACATTTTGATTAGACTTGGTGACGCCGCTACAGTTCATCACGGCACGGGACAAAAGAGGACGTAAAGCCAGGGGGGAAAGAAGAAAAAGTAGTGGGATTAGAGGAAACCCCTGTCGTGTACCTGGAGAGACAGAGGACTGCATTAGTAAATGAGACCCCTCTTTAATGATTGCTGTTGAAGTGGGCTTAAGTCAGTATCAACCCTCCAAACAAAAGCCAAGAGCTAAGCCACCTCCTGCACTCTGCCCCTCTAATGGTGCACATTTGTGGACAGAATCTGAGGGAAACGAGACCAAATGTAAAGGTAGATAAAGAGTTTTGTGTGCTTGTCAGTGCTCTTGATCACTAGTCACAGAGGCTGACTGCTGCGTGCAGGTGCTCCTGTTGTCCTCATGCCTGTGTCATACTGAATAAAAGCTGATGATACTAAACTTTAAACATTTTCTCAATTGCCTCGTGCCAGTCCATTGTGTGATTAAAAACTGATTTGAATTGAAACATTTAATCGATTACATTACAGTTGTACAACTATCATACGAAAGTAATATGCAAAAAGGCTACATTGCGGAGTTAAGTCTAAAGCATGTACAAATGCTGTACAAAATTGTTGAAAGTAAGACTATGCTCAGGTTTTTATAGTGGTTTCACTTTTATTAGCATGTATAAACAACAGTAACAAATTGTATATGAATTGTATCTTTCAATGAGGAAATATACTATATTTAAAGAAAAGTAAATTTCCCCACTTTTTAAATAAACTCATATTCACCATTGCACATCAGTTTAAAAAGCAGGCACATCGAGCAGAGCAGCTGACAAGACTTAACTCGCTCCACAAAGAAAACATTGGGATTTCTCTGAAGAGGTGTAGAGGAGGTGCAAGTCCACATTTCAGAAAAACCAACCTCAGAAAAACACCTGCACCGGCAAAACCAACAGGCAGACTTAGGCAGAAGGGGTTTACATTCACAAAAAAACAATAGGGGATTTTTTTTATATTAATAGAAACATTTGCTTCAAATTTGATTACCGTATTTTCTGCCCTATAAGGCGCACTGTCAATGAATGGTCTATTTTTGAACTTTTTTTCATATATAAGGCGCACTGGACTATAAGGCGCATTAAGCTAAACAAAACAACCTTTATCAATGGAAACACGTTCTGACACAGTCTGATACGCTAAATCAAACGTTGGCGTATTCACAGTAACTCAAATGGCTCAGGTATAACACGTAAAAAAACAGTCAGATACCGCTAAATCAAACGTTGGCGTATTCAGTCACTCAAAATGGCTCAGGTACAACACGTAAAAAAAAAACAACAGTCTGATACGCTAAATCAAACGTTAGCGTATTCACAATAACTCAAAATTGTTCAGTTAACACTATATCACGTAAAATAAAACATAATACACTCACTTTTTCAGTTTATTCCTCGTCCACAAATCCTTCAAATTCCTTATACACACACTGTAATGTTATGGTGACGCACAGTATGGTACTCCGCGACGCTCCTGGCTACGGTAACCGTAATGCTGCAAGCGGTGCGGCTTTGTAGTTTACCAAAGTTGTGATAAAACATTTTGACGGATTTTTGAGCGTACCACATAAAATCGGTTCGAGGTCAGTAAGCACAACCAGAATTAATCCATATATAAAGCGCTCTGGGTTATAAGGCGCACTGTCATTTTTGGAGAAAAATAAAGGTTTTTAAGTGCGCCTTATAGTGCAGAAAATACGGTACATTGATTGGCTATAAAACATATTCTAAATGTAAAAATATAGTTACAGATGCATTACTGGAGTTTTACCATCTTAAAAACATGAACATATAAATACATTTGCAGCTGTCCAAAATAATCATTTTCCTAAAGTATGTTTAGCATCCTAATTGTTCATCGCAATGAGTTCATAAGCGCTTCTCACAACTTTTAGTGACAGAGTGGTTTTGCCGTCATAATAATGTTAACAACTAGCATGCTAACTGCACATTTCCTGGTTCTTGGGCAATAAAATGCACTATAACGAGATGCAGACAACTCAGTTGTCTCATTTTGACCCCGAAAGCTGCTTCTACAATATATCTGTACCAGTGCAGGTTTTTACCAAACTACAATGTTTAAAAATCAAGTGTACCCTTTTAATACACGATTGAATCTGACGATAAACACTAAGTATGTCTCCTACTGTAATTTCTACTTGTATAATTATAATTTTTTTGTCTGTCCTCAGCCAACCACCTGCAGTCCAGCCCCAGCCGAAGCGAGCCTGGGTGAGTATTGTTACCTGTGCCAGTGTATTACCTTCTCCAGCCTGTAGAGGGGGCACTCATGTGGATTATTTGTGTTTCAGCTTCGGTCTTGTGGCGGACCAGAAGAGGACGCAGTTCAAAGAGCGTACCCGCAGCATGAACTCCACCGGCTCCGGCAAGAGCAGCACAGTGTCCAGGTGAGGGTTTACGGGTAAATGAGTCTGAAAAACCCACATTCTGCAAATCTGGCTTCTCTAAAACATTCCTGGATTTGAGTTTTCTGTCATTCTTGCATTTAACTTGATATTAGTCTGGTTTTTTTTTGCATTTATTCCATTTCTTTGTGCCACTATACAGCATTTTGCCATCTCTTTATGTAATGCATTGGGTTTGGACAAGGTTAGAAGCATTTTGCAATAGAGATGTAATGCTTTTGATCTTGACGCGGGTATTGTGCACCGATAATGGGAAATACCAGTTGGTAACTAGGGATGGGTACGGAGTCATAATGGCACCGGTGTCAAGACTTAACGGTCCAATATATCAATAAGCTTAAATGTGCTTTGAATTAATTAAAATACAATTTGTTCCATAGGTCAGGTGCAAAGTTCCTGAACGCCTTTTCCCCAGCTCCGTATTGACTGAGATTCTGAAAATAATAATGAATAATAAATAATATAATAATAAAAATGTCCTGTGATCTTAATTGGCGAATACCTGATCTGATGTTCGGCGAACTTGTTAAATAATCAGACAAAATAGCAATAAGAGCTTTATAAATAAACAAAATGCAGTGCTGTTCTCTTCTTACGTCCCGTGAAGCATCAGCTGTTCATTATTACGTGCTGTCCGATGCTGTTAGCCGATGCTTTTTCATCTCTCCATTTGTGTTCGTTTTTTACAAGGTGGCAGGGGAGGCCTCTGATTGGCTGGCTTTGCTGACCTTACGCAGGAAGAAAGGCCAATCAGAGACTGCGCTCCCCCTGCCATTCTGTAAAAAATGTATTTGCGTGCAGCCTTAGCTCAGAGCGACACACTGGGAGAGAAGCAAAGCGCTCAAAAAGTAAGACGCTACGCTCCTGGAAATCAAAACAGAGATGTATCTTATGAGAGGAGAAGTTTCATGCACGCATTTGCGCACATGACATGCGCTGTAACGTGTAATTTGGTACATCATTTCACCAAACAAGAGTCCAGATTACCCCGTGATCACAACATGATTTTGCACCATTTGTTTAGTTAGTTATATGAAAGAGGCTATTGCAATGTCCTAAATTGTTACTCTTTTAAAAATAAGTTTCAATGGGAGGTGGATGGGAGGGCATCTGACACAAAAATAAATTGTTTATTATTATTATTATTATTATTATTCCTTTAGCAGTAAAAGTACCTTTTCAACATATCGGATCAATAAGCAGAATGTACTATAAGAGAAGTTAAGTGAACCTGGGGTGGCTGATGTACTGCTGCTGTGGTGGTTATTCTGTGGACAAGGGGTTGTTGCTAAAATGGAAGAAAGAGTGGAGACGGTCCGTTTTTTATTTTAGGCCGCCTGTCCATTTTTTTAACATGAGATATTTACACAGAAAGACGGTACACTGTAGTGATCTCCTCGGGTTGGGGGTCATATCAATACTTACCGCACATCACTCGTTTCTCAGTGAATATGAGTGGGGTTGTAATAAAACACTCAGCATTTTGAAGCCTAACACATAGGGAACATGTCTGAACACCAACTGCCCCCTCTGTCCTTGATTACTCTGTGTGAGCTGATTTACCTGTGTCTGCGTCTCCACGTCTGGCTCTGCCCCAGCGTTTGTACTTAGAGAGTAAGCCTGAGAGCGTGTGCTTGCTGCCAGAGCACCCCTAGAGCCTGTTAGCCTGTAAAAATCGATAAATTAGCCACATTGTTGTATAGGCCGCAGGGTTCAAAGTGTGTAAAAACAATGTAGGTACAGGTTAGAACTAATTGGCAACATCCGCTTGTGTGTGTGATGTGTCAACAGGAAGAGAAGGTACAAAGTCAAATACCAGCAATACTACCCAGTTTCTGGGGCTGTAGGCTTTTTTTTTTTTTTTTTTTTTTTTTTTTTTTTTTGTCCAGGAGTTCTCAACCACTGGCCCCGAGGTCATCTGCTACTGATTTCCAGAGGAAAATGTACATCTTTTGAAATATATTTTATTTCTCTTTTATAGGCTATTATGTTCCTGTGTTTTTTATGAACAGCTAGAAACAATTAACTTGATAAACTGAAAACTGGAGTAATAAGACATTGAAAAAAAGAAAAGGAGTTGTACGCATTGCACAGCTTTTGGACTACACTAGAAAGAAGGCATGGGGTGAGTTAGTTGAAGTTTCGAGAGTGAATATAATGTCCCTATTTTAGATATTTATGTAAACATGTTTAATGTTACTACTTTCTATCCACGGTCAGATAATGGAGGTTTTGACAACACAGCACAACTCCCCCTTTTAGACAACTCGCAATTATTTGGGTCATAATAGATTATTTGATGTATTTTTTGTGTGTGAAATATCTTACCAAGAGAGGAAAACGAAAGTTACTGTAACTACAGTTCTATGAATCCTGGATGACCACCAGAGTCTGTGCATCAAGCACTGGATTATCATCCTTGAGCAAATCCAGAGTTAATTACAACAAGGTCACCGGTGACCTGTCACGTTAGTATATATCCAGTAATTTATAACCTATAACTTCTCTATTCGTTAATACCAAATGAAGTGCTTTGTAAAATGCATAGATAATATATTACAGTCTCAATTAATGTCTTATCTTGTATCTTTCTTATCTTGTATATTTGTCCAGATATGACACACTCAGGGTCACAGGGTCATAAAATAAATTTTACCCCCATTTTAGCTTTGATGTCGTTACAATCGCAGTTCATCGTTGGTCATACGACAGTTCTAATCTAATGCTGTGTTCCAGCCGTCCTCGAAGATCAGAACTTTGTGTTGCAGTCGACAATTACCAGTATATTACAGCAATGACTCAATCGGGTCTATTTAATTATTTTATTGACCTGGACATTGTTATTACATTTCCAGTGAAAACAAAGATTGACCGTGAATATTTGCTTTTGTTTACAGTATCTCTCTGTAGATGTTAGCAACATTAGCATAACTGTGCGTTTATAACTGCAGAGGCTCAGAGGCAGCACAGGAGCAGGTTCACAGACAGCAAGGGGCAGTAGAGAGCAAATAAAGGTAAAATAACACAAGTTAGTATGAATGTGTCTGCTGTCTCCCTTTCTGAGTAGGAATTCCGAGTTGGAAGGGTGTTCACTGAAAATGTACAAGTCAGAACTCGGAAGGTCTGAGCCCCAAGGAGGACTAGAACGCACTATAAATTTAATCTTAACTGTGTCACCATGAGACCTATGACCAGCTACGACACAAGATTTCTCCCACTATCAGTAATCTTACATCGTAGACACCCAGCTTTAAATGTAAAGCTCAAAAATACAGTGCCATTCCGTGATAATGGATTACAACACACCATTCTTGCACGGTTAAATATAACTACTATCTACTACCACTACCAATATTGTAAAATCCAGAGAGCAAGACACTGTGGCCCAGATACAATATTAATAACTGTTATCAAGCTTGTGTGAATGACTTGTACCACCCACTTTTTGACACTATCATGATAGAATTTCAGCAATTTGTTGTAACATGAATGAAATGAAAGTATTGAAAAATCCTGTAAAACTGGATGTTATGGAAATGCATTTTGGGGAATAAGTGAACGGGTTTGTTTAACACCATGTATTTTTTATTAGCCAGATTTTATTTGTATATTTGAAATGTGCACGCAGTGTGTCGGAGCTGCTGGACTTGTATGAGGAGGACCCTGAGGAAATCCTGCTGAACCTGGGCTTTGGTCGAGAAGAACCGGACCTTGCCTCCAAAGTCCCCTCACGCTTCTTCAACGGCTCCTCCTGCGCCCGCGGCATTGACGTCAAGGTACAATCACACATTAAATATTTATTTAGATCTGCTCCTCATTTCTATCCAACACACTGTCTGCAACATACAGTGTGCACTACCCCCTCCTGGTGAGTGGTGGTACTGTGCCCCCAGTTCAGTTTGATTGAACTCAAACATGAACACGACCCTAGAGATAGTGTGAGTGTCCGAATTGCATATTGTTAGTTTAGTTTTAGTTAAAAATTTGTGCCAGGGACCATGTAAAAAATGAATTAGTCATACAAAAGAAAAGGTGGTTTGTACCAGATTTGGCTCCGGCTACTTTCTCCCTGCAGCAGGGGCACACAACAGTAAAAACACATTAAAATAACATTTAACTAATTAAAATGTATGACTGAGTAGACGGGCCATTTAAAATTAAACAAAATACTCTCACAACGAGAATAAAGTCAGAACCTTTCAACATTAAAGTTGTAATTGTATGAGATTTTAAGTGGATATTTAAATGTCAATCCAAACAAACGCAGAAGAGGAAATCACTTTTGCCACCACAGCCAGGACGCAAATGACGCTGTATGAGTTATACGTTTACATCAAAGCCTGCAGTAGAACAAAACTGCAGTCATGATGTGCACATGGCATCAGAGCAGCTCCAACACAATGCAAGACCCACCCACACACACCTAACACGACAGCCAGATCACTTATTTTAACTATGAGGCTCCTCAGACTTGGCCAAAGTAACATTAAGTTCTTACCTTCTAACTGCTCTGCTGTCCTCTTTGTACATACTTACTTAGCTCAATGTGCAGAGCTAAAACTGGTTATAGACCCTGATCTCAAATTCTTTTTTACGCACTGCTCCACAAACCTATAAACAACTGTTGTACCAGATTTTTCTGTGGAGGTGGAGTCTTTATTAATAATTCTTAGATTTGAATATAGAATATAGGTCCAATATTAAGTACTTTTATTGGCTGTATGTTTAGGCCCTAATATTATGGGATATTCTTTTTTTTTGCTCCATCTTTGAATATTTAGTTGCGATTGGCTAAAATCAATTGTTCAATCTTAATCCAATCAGATGTGAATACTCAGTTAAGTGTTTGCCCTCTTCAATTTATTTTGGAACTCTGCCATACTACTTGTGTGTAGTATGACTACACTTTCAAGTACTGTAGTGTTATTCCTCCCACTTCTGAAAAAGAGTGACATTCAAGTCACGAGTTGACATCGATTGAAGAATTGGATCAAGATTTCAAACATGACACACTGCATGATTGTGGGTATGTTTATCATATTTTAAGAATATATTAAGATATAAGATATTTAAGAGATTTCAAACATCTAAATGAATTATATTTAAAAAATGAATAGTTAGTTAATCTGTAGGTTATGAGAACATAACCGTGACGTTGACCCCTTTTCTGGAAATGATTGAACACTTTACCAAATGTGGTTTATGAAGATTTACTGACCAAATGATTGAATAGATAAATATGAATATGGAATATGCAAATGAGTCGTTTACAGATGGAGACACTTGTTACGATTGTTCTAGATCTATCTAGTTGTGTGTTAAAGTTAAAGTTGATTCTAAGATGATCAGCCAAACTGTGAAATAAGTGCGTTCATACAACCAGACGCAGGAGCTGTGTTATCCAGTGGAGATGTGTCTGTATGTCCATGTTGATGGAGCTGAAGCCTCTAGGGATCACGCTGGGGAGGATATGGGCTACTCAGTTTGAAGCTCTGGCTCTGACAGCATTTGGCTGAAGAAGCGCTGGATTCTCTCTTCCTTTAGCGGAGCTAGCGATGGTCTTGAAGAAATGGTCTTGAAGGTGCAGAGTTATCAACAATTAAGGCTCAGTAAAAGTTGTCCAAAGATGGGCACAGAATTACTTATGGGGGAGAGAGTGAAGTTGGCTTCCTTGGGTGTTGTCCTCTCTGGAATGTCTTTGTGCCTTGTTTTAAGCTAAGATAGCTAAAATAAGGTAGAAGGAGGAGTGTTGTTTTCTTCTCCCCCGGGGTGGATCGAACTGCAGGAGGTTTGGCTTGTGCTGTAGTTTTAACTGAGCCAGCTCCTAGGTTTTTGAGCTAATGTTCAACCAATCAGCACACATGCTATTGTACTGAGTCAGAATTTCTGATCAGATGTCCTGAGATGGAAGTGGGAAATTAATTGTCCATTATGTAGAGCATTATTGGGGATATTACCAAATTTCATAGATTAAAACGTCCACAAGACAATTTACATTTGCTTATTTTTAAGCAAAATAATGTAGTTTTCAAGGTAGTTTTGAGATGTCTGCTCATGGCAGAGACTTAAAACTACTGAAGGGGATGGTGAGCCATCTAGCAACAAACAGCTTAATGTCCGGCATTCCTGCCACCATGGCAAAGCTCATTCATTCATCTGTAGGTTACTTACATGTAGCACAAATAACTGACTGTGGCTTTTGCCAAACTAAAAACAATGTCTACTCTTTGAATAATATAAACAGTATTTTTAAAGTGCAGAAATCAATCAGTCAATGTATCATTGGATTATTCAGATTGTATTTTCCATACATATGCATCTTGGAACATAACATGACGTATTCTGTTTTGCAGGTGTTTCTGGGAGCTCAGCTGCAGCGCCTGGAGCTGGAGAATCCCAACTATGCCCTGACCAGTGAGTGCCGCCCCCTGTCTGAGGGCAGCCCATATTGCATGTCTACACCTTTTGTGGGATGGATCACCTCACAACATCCCCAGGGGGATCAGTATTGAACGCATTAGTGATAAATCACTGTAAACGTGTGTCTGCCCTCCAGTTCATGAACACCTGGAACAGTGATGTTTGGTCCCAGGAACCCCAAAACTACATTTTTTAACCAAGCCTCAGATGGAATTTTGTGAGGTGAATAGTGACATGATGAGGAATACAGCAATATAAAATGATAGGGGTTTGTGCTTATTGAGTTCCAATTATTTGACTTTTTATTGAAAAAAATATCCAAAAATCTTCATAGACAAATCCAAACCACAATCCTTTTTGTTTCTATATGCAAATAGAAAACTATGTAGGGTATGGACCTTGTAACATGAATTTAAAACATCATCATGCAGAGGCATGTTCAGTCGCTAATTCTACTTTTCAACCATTGACATCACAAATCTGGGAAACTTCAAACCTGTGTTTTTGTGAGGCCTTTAAGGTTTCATTTTTTCAATATATTTTTGTAATGCCCAAGAAGGGTGACTGTGACGAACAGATTAAACCATGTTCATGGGAAATTTGCAAATGGAGTTTTCATTCTCCATCCATCCATCCATTATACATATCAGATACTGTGGGGCCAGAACCACTCAGGAGGAGAGGGGGTGGTTCCTCTAGCAAGACGGTCGATCTAGGCAGATGAAGAGCAATTCATCTAGTCCATCTAGAGCAGGGCTTGCCAAGCTTTGTCACTGGCCCCTGAAGTGCAGCTGGTGAATTTAAATGCCCACTTTCACTGATGACATGGCAATAATACCGTCTGCGATGGACTTTTCACTGTGAGATGAAAGAAAATCCCTACAGGATGTATCTGGAGTGATAAAGGATTAGGTGGAGCTGTGGAACATGTCAGACTGACAAGTGTTTGGACTCTTTTTCTTTGTCCTGTGTCTGTGTGTCCTCACAGCTGTCACACACTGGCACATGAGACCAGGTAAAGTCACTCTAATCAGAGAGCGAGAGAGAACTGCTTATACGCTGGAATTATCGGCTGCTCCAAAAAAGAAATCTGGTTGTCTTCGCCTACATCTCAGGTTGGGTTCATGGGACATCACAACAGTCTCAAGATACCATAGTTTAAGATTGAGCTGGAGAACAGATCAGGGATCTCATTTATAACATTTGACGTGGAAAATGTAATAAAAACGTGGACAAGACACAAACTTCCTTAAACTTGCTTATTTAAGTAAGAATCTCGTCTTTTTTAGCTCACATTGTCATCTGTCAAGTCTCTGAAACCCCCCCCACAGGCAGCGTTCAGAACTTGCGGCCCTGACGTCACATTTATACATAAAGTTTTATGTGCAATGTGTAGGTACGTCACGGGAGCGTAATCTCTGATTGGTTGCTGCGCTGCTTCGGCCGCAAAAGGCTCAGCTTTGTCCAACTTTTCTGCCTCGGACGCTCTGGCCGCTTTGGACGTGCGTCCAGAGCGTATTATTGAATGTTTTATTTGTGTTTTAGTATCCTGTGTTTGCTTGTTGTTTATTCTGGGATGTGTTTTTACAAGGACCCAGACAAAAAAAAAAAATTCTCATTGGGTTTTCCCTGTATAAATGAATAAAAATAAAAAATAAAATAAATGAATTGTTCAATCACAGTCTAATGTCTAATTGTGTTTGTGTGTGTATGTGTGTTTGTGTGTGTGTGTGATTTTTTGTTTTGTTTTTTAGGTCGCTTCCGTCAAATTGAAGTTCTGACCACTGTCGCCAATGAGTTTTTCCAGTTGTACAGCCAGGTGTCGGGTCAACCACTGCACCGCATCACCCCCACAGACACAGGTCAGTTATGCAGCTACGTCTGCCCCAGAGACGGGTCAGTTATACAGCTACGTCTGCCCCAGAGGCGGGTCAGTTATACAGCTACGTCTGCCCCAGAGGCGGGTCAGTTATACAGCTACGTCTGCCCCAGAGGCGGGTCAGTTATGCAGCCACATTTGCAAGTTGGCCTGCTGCTTTTTTAAACTTGAATGGAGTTTCAGAGTTTGATAATGACACGCAAGTACTGACAAGTGGCATAAGCCAAGTCTGAACTGATTTGTTTGCTGTGTACAGGATCAGAGGGCGACACGAAAGAACCTCCATCTGTGAAGAAGAGCTCCTCTGCCTTGAACGCCGCCAAACTCCTGAAGAGAAGCATCAGCAAACACAACCTGCTTGCACAGGCTAACATGCACAGGCTAATGCCAAGGCCAAATGCACAGGCTAATAATGCACAGGCTAATGCACAGGCTAATGCACAGGCTAATGCACAGGCTAATGCACAGGCTAATGCACAGGCTAATGCACAGGCTAATGCACAGGCTAATGCACAGGCTAACGCACAGGCTAACACGCACAGCAATGTATCAAACAACACAAATGCTACAGCACTACCCAACACCCCTGGCAGCCCACAGCCTAACACAGACAATAGTGCACAGGCTGAGGAGAACAAACACGCCAAACTCAAGATGGACGCCATGGTTCTGTCATCTGTGTCAGAGGAGAGCACCAGTGAGGGCGAGCTGGACAAGGATGCTGCACACAGGTGAGGCACAGAAAAGTCAGACATTTCATACTTTAAAAGACATTTCATACTTTACTTCTTTTTTTTAGCGCTGAGCAGACCTCAGGACTGGCAGCCAATCGGAGCGCAGAGGTGGTTGAGCCGATTACCAATCACAGCATAGGAGAAATGGAACAAACACCCAATCACAGAACGGAAGACGTAGAACTAACAGCCAATAGCAGGACAGGTGTGGAGGAAACGACCAATCACAGCACTCGGCCAGGGGAACAGGCAACCAATCACAGCACAGGAAACGTGGAGCAGATGACCAATCATGGCACAGGAGATGTGGAGTTGACAGCCGATAGGACAGTGGAAGAGCAAACAGCCAATCAGAGCGCTGGAGTGGAGGGGAAGGCAGCCAATGAGACATGGGCCTCAGGCAGAGCCGTGAACCCTCAGCTCGCGCTTCTGCGCAACGAAAAAGCAGATTCCTTCGAAATGGAAGAGGTACTTTTTTTATTAATTTTTTTGTAAACACAATATTAAGTGTTTGCAGTAAGTACCCAATAAAAAGGATTTTACATACAATATAATATTAATAATATATATAAATCTCCTAATTTTAGAGTTATCAGTTTGAAACTTCTGTAGTTTATTGTTTTCATATAAAAATAAAAGCCAATACACATCAGGACACTCTAATTCAAGCCCGCGCCACGATTGGATCTGAATTGGGATGCAGCGTGGTGTCTGAAAACCCATGATTTTGGCTCTTCTGCTGTGAGAAGAGACCAATGTCAGAGAAGGAGCATGTAAAACTGGAGGGAAGGGAGCTGCAGCAGAGGCAGAGAGAGCACCTGCTCCTCTTGTCTTCTCTCAGTGCAGGTAAACTCCTGTCTCGAGCTAAACTTACTCTAACCAGCTCAAATCAACTGCTCCTCAAACAGCCTTGCGTTATAACTAATTTCTTTAGTAATCTGAAGATGAAACTCTATTTTAAAGCCCTCCAAAAATATATTTTTATGATTTTTTTGCTATGATGACAGTGTCGATGCATGAGCTTCACGCGCCGCGCTCCGGTGTGTGTTGCCTTAAGGCATTTTATGTGTAAAAATAGCAAAACCTGCACATATTTGGGACATAACAATCTGAAAAATGAAAAGAGCCAAGTTAATTTTAATTAGATACTCTTAAATGTATTGAGGGGATTTTGGTTAACTTTATTCCGTATTTGAGTAAACTCAAACTGACTGAAAATTGGTGTAAGTTAAAACTTTAATAAATCAGGCTTAGAATTAAACATAAACAAATCTTTCAGTACAATCTGTCAAAATCTTGTTACGTGCAAGATTGTAAAGTAATGCTCTTTGAAGTCACAATAATGTTGAATTAAATATTAAAACGTTAGATTGGACAATATTGCTGTTTCCAGGTGAAAATGTGACCCAAAAAAAGGTTTCACTTGTAGTCTTGCCATACCTTAAACAAAATTAATGGTTTGTCTTTATTAATTCCAACATTTTGTACAAAACAGATTCACAGCGGTGAGGATGATGTGCCTCCACAGCACAGCTCCAGGAACGCAGGTGAGCTCCTTCTCCTCGTCCAATCCAATATTTTTGTATTATGTGCGTTTGCATTTCATCGCCCACTGGGTGGAACCCTCCTGATAATAGCCCGTCATGTTTGTCTATTTGTTTGCACTGATTTAAGTTTCCCCATAAACAAATCTTCTTTGTTACCCTAACATCCCTGTAATGGGCCATCGAAAACCTATTGTTACCTGGCTGTAGCGGTCCAGACACATAAAAGATAGGGACTCCATTTCTTCTTGGTTCTGTTTCCTTTTTTCTCCAGCTTGTGGACAACAAGGAAACATATTGTGCTGTAGGGGATGGTTAGAGTCAAAGAGCAGTTTGATCCGTGTGTTGTTTCCTCTATACTTCTATCTGGAGCTTCCCGTTTCTTGATTGTTCCACAATAAGAGGAAAGGCCTCTGCATTGATATGCTCTGAGAACGCTTCCAGTTCTTTTTTTTCTTGATTGTCCCAAAGGTGATTTAGGTAGCAGTACCAAAGACTTTGAGCCAAGGTGGTTGAACTCCAGGTGGAGAACAAAAATATGAAATGCAAGATTCTGGATTTGGAGTACAAGTCGTACAGGAACAATCTCAGACTTGTGAAGGTCTCAAAGGGTGAGGAAGGAGACGACACGGAATGTTTCTTCCAGAAGATAGTTCTGGAGCTTTTATCCAGTGCTGGAGTTGTGGTCATTTCCATCACTACAGAAGGAGCACATTGCATGGGCCAATGAAGACAAGAAGCTGATAAACCACAAGGTCAGATAATGATGAACTTGGTCAACAACGAGTTTTGCCACGTCTTTGAGGAATTCAGGAGACAACTGAGGTATGGCATCTCACATCCAGAAACTCTTCTGGTGACTTTTGAAGGTAAAAAACATGTGCCGAAGAACATCAACAGAAGCAGTGCTTCTCAGAAAAATACAAAACATGGAAAACTGAACAGCAACAGATGGAGATGGATCCATCAGCGTGGGGCATATGAGTTCAAGTAATGGTCACATAATAAGTTATGACCATGAAATGTTTTGAAGAGACTGATGGTTTTTGCCTGACAGAGCTTGCTTGGAGTAGTTCTAAAAACGGTGCCCAGATGATTACATCTGAACCTTCTTTCTACAAACTACATGTTGGATGCATTATTATGGCTAAGAAGGTGCAGAACAGAAAAACTTTCGTTGAATAATTGTCTTCCTTTTAACTTATTTTAGTTATTCAAATATCTGTCACACTGAGGTTAATGTCACCAAATTGAAGATGGTATTTACATACAATGTCTAGTTACATGCACTCATCAGAGTGCTAAATGTGGGAGAAAATTGACAAATATATACAGAAGATGGCAGAGGAGGTCCAGTTCTTTGAGAGGATTGGTACCAGGAGCAGGCTGGGACACATTTTAAGGGGCCCTTCATTAGGAAGGGACTTCTGGTATCAAGAAATAAAGTAAAATAGAACAGAGTTGTCTTTCTCAAAAGTGGGTCTTTAATTCTGCTGTACATCAGAAACACTTTCCCTGACTGAATCCTTTGGAAGGGACCAGACCAGTGTAGGGCTAGGAAACAATTCTGAGTCATTTTAGAGATTACAGGTCGAGCAGATGGTCACATGACCCACTTCAATAGAAAATTTACATTCTTACAGGCAGGAAGGCAAATGGCCACAGTTACAAAGATTACACTCTCTGTACAGGAAAAAGGACAGTTGGCCACATTTGCATCAAGTCAGTTCACACCCTTACTGTCCTTCCGAACGATGCCCTAGTGTAAAGATCAATACTAAGCAGGAAAGGGGGCATCCTGGGCACTCCAAGGTATCCCCCATGCAGATCGAAAGGAGCCTCTGATCAAAGGGATCACAGCACAGACCCGCAGTCATCAGCTAGCTGCTAATCGATATAGTGCAAATGACATTTTTCCACAATACTTCCCTCCATTTTTTTCTTTTTCTTTTTACGTGATCAGGTTTTAGGTTCAATGCGTTTTTTTGGCATTAACCTTTTTGTTTTCAGTTTATCCTTTCTTCTGTTTCAAGTTTATGTAGTTCTTGTGTTTATGTGGTTTGTTTGACCAGAGAGTTTTTTTAGCATCAGTGAATCAGTAAAATCAACACAGTCAAACCAATGGCATAAGACAAGTTACAAGTAGCATCCTTTTAATGTAAACGGCATATTGAACCCAATCAAACATTCGAAAATATTCACAAAAATGTGATTTTTTTTTTTTTTAGATTTAAGCATTATAGAACACAAAAAACTAACCAAATGTTGTTATAAAAAATTGTACAAGTCATCATTCAAGGCAAACACAAGAGGGGGGTTATATCATAGTGTGTTGAAGCCATGGCGCGGGAGAAGCCCTGGCCATTCTGATGCTAATAGGCACTCGGTGAGGACGGAGCGAAAGTCAATTTACAATAGGATTTGATAGTCCATTACAGGGCTGTTTTAGAAAACAAAGAAGAGTAGTCTCTAATGAAACCGTAAACAGCCTTTATCAAGAGGTCCCGCCCAGTGGGCAGGGTCTACACAGTAGGATAAATATCTGAGTTCGCAGATTTAGAATGACTCTTGGATGAGAGTCGACACATTTTGTTTTTCTAAAAACGGTGTCCAGATGATTACAACTGAATCTTTTTCTACAAGGGAACACTCCTGGACAAATGAGGGATTACACCGAAAGATGGCAGATATGTACTGGCTAAAGGAACTATTGGAAAGGTTTTTACTCATTACTTATTGAATGTGTATGCTCTCACCTTCTATACTGATATTACAGACCTCATTGCAAACCACTCTGGGAGAACCCTAATCTGTGGCGGCAACTGGAATTTTCAATGATTAGATGCATCAAATTCAAGAGGCACTGGAGAAGCAATAAATGCCAAATTACTTAAATTAATGAATAATATAGGACTGACTGACATCTGAACCCCAGTGCACGTTATTTTCAATAAAGACGATGTAAAGATGAAAAAACACACCAGCCAACTTAATGAATCTTTTTTTAAGAAGAAAACTTCCAAATACATTAAGACTTATCTGGAGGAAAATGACAATGGCTAAACTTCCACGCCCATTTTCTGTTTTGAGAGGAAAAATTATAGCCATTGTTTCTGAAAAATGTTAACTAAATCTAAAAGCTGAATTTCCATCAAGAAAAACTAAAATTGCTGGAGGTTAAACATGCCAAGAAGGGAATGCTCGAGTGCTACAGAAAATGAATGAGGAGAAATTAATGATGACCTCACAAGAAATGATTAAGAACATTTTCTTTACCAAACAAAGGTATTATGAAAGTAAGTCAAAGTCTTCTAAAATATTAGCTTGGAAACTTGAAAAACTACTGACAGAAAGAGCAAGAGACAGAGTAATCTAATCTTTCAAATTAAGTCAATTTTTGATGTTCCAATTCATTTAAATGGGTTTCTTTGAAGTACAGTATATAATATGATTTTATTTTATTTTTTTCCCTCAGCTTTGTCAATATCTTTGACCACTTAAATCGAACCCAGTATGCCATTAATATTAAAAGATGCTGTTTGTAATTTTTCTGATGTCATTGTATTAAACATGTTGCGCATAAGAAGTCCGCTCATCTCTGTAAACACTCCACGCTGGGTGACCACCATCATCAGGGGCTCAGAGGCCTAGCACCGGGAATAATGCTCGTGATCACAGCAGTCTTGGGGTGTGTGCTTCGGGATCATCTGCGCCCGTGGCTCTGCTGTGGCCTGCCCTCGTTTATGGATCACAAGTCTAGTTCAGAGACGTGTGCGTGGACTGTTCTGGACCTGGTTTAGTCAGGGTTTAGTCTGGGCACCTCAGAATGACGGCAAGCTCTCTGCGTTAAAACAAATAAAGGTGAATTAAATAAAGAAACAATGCACCGAGGCTGCGTTTCAATATTTAATATTCATTTATTTCATTTTCAAAATGTTGCCAACACATTGAAAAACGGGAAATCAAACAATGTTATTGCTCACTTCTTTCAATTGTCTGTGTATGAGGCATGACAAACGCATCTCCCACCGGTGGTGCTTTTGAATGCCACAGTTATCAGTGATTGGATCAAACACTATCACCATATATGGACTGGCACCATCCCACGCCAGCCTCCAGAGGCCAAGTCCAGCCTCTTTGCGCCAGCGTCAAGGTCGGCAAGGTAGCAAGATATCAAAAAATTACATACTCTCTTTACTACCGTTAAAAAACAACAAAAAACCAGGAAAAATGTAAGTCTAAATCAAAGGGTTGAAAGTGCAAGAATGAAAGTTCCAACTGCTGGAGAAAATGCGGTTGCCAGTAAGGCCAGGCAAGTTTATTTGAATTGCCTTGTGTACAAATTGTGCTCTACAAAGTGCTTCACATAACAGGAAAAAAAATCATTAAAATCACAAAGACATGGCTGAAATCACAAAATCTTAATTTAAAAGTGCCATTTTCAGGCTATCCGTCAAATAGTTCAAGACATAAAAGAGAAGAGTGCAAAGAAAAGCATTTCAGGCATTTCAGTCATATGCACAGCCAAACAAAACAGTTTTTAGTTTAGATTTGAACATTGCCAGAGTAAGCCCACCCATACCACATTTTTGGGGCTGCCTTGTTGTTAAGAAATAATGGGTAAGTGCTACAAACTGTTTTTGACACTTGATTTCAGAACTATGTATTTGGGCCTCAAAACCCCAGCCATGGACACAATAAATGGATATCTTTTGGAGCGTACTCCTGGCAGCAGGAAAGATCGCCATTACAAATAAATGGATACTCAAACTGCACTGACAATCAAGGACTGGACCCAAATAATTAACATTTGAAAAATGGAAAAAAATAAAATATTTGGACTCAATTTTAAAAACAATTGTTTTTAAAGACTTTGGACTAGATGGGACTCATTTGTTGTGCTGTAATTTGTTTTCAATTTAATGGATGCCTTGATTTTGTTTTATTTTGCTCTTTGTGTTTGTTCTCTGTTCTGTGTTCTGTGTGTTTGAATTATAAAAAAAGAGAGAATGACTCTTAGATGAGTTGAAACGTGTGTGTGTGTGTGTGTGTATATATATATGTGTTTTGTTGAATCTTTTTCTACAATAATATATGTGTGAAATGTACGCATGTACTTGCCTGACCAGCCAAGATTATACACGTCCAAAGTCTGAAGGATAAACGCTGCTGTGTGTCTTAAAAGCTGTTGTTGTGTGTCCTCAGACCTATCCCGCACTGTGAGTCAGCAGTCGGACAGCAGTGGCTTTGCAGAAGAGCCCTCGTCTGACTCCTGCGGCTTCTTAAAGGTCCACACACCTCACCCTCACACCTCACCCTCACTGCACTCCAAATAAAAAGTATAAAGAAGTTTATAGTATAAATTAAAAGTACAGATGTAATTGCTTTGCTTGGAACGTTTCACAGTATGGCATCCATCTAGTTTTTATTCAAGTAATATTCAAATGTTTTTATTGCGTAAAAACATTTGAAAAGGGTGTTGAAAAGGACTAGTCTATTGTCTTAAAATATATATATTATTTTATGATCATAGTGGCATCAATATCGGTATCGAAATCAACTTTTTGAAAT
This sequence comes from Chaenogobius annularis, assembly GCA_015082035.1. Taxonomy (NCBI): domain Eukaryota; kingdom Metazoa; phylum Chordata; class Actinopteri; order Gobiiformes; family Gobiidae; genus Chaenogobius; species Chaenogobius annularis. The sequence continues at coordinate 641,177 of BJKM01000307.1, read as the reverse complement.
GTTTGTGCTGTCAAGCAAGTGAGCCATCCTCTACCATAAAAGTTACGTATTGTACCTTTTAAGGAAGGCTGACTACAAGATGATTTATTTGGTCACAATAGTGTAACAAGTTAATCAATCAATTGCAACGAATTTAGTATTTGAATAATTGTTAACTGGTCTATACGCAGACTCCAAAGTCTGAAAGATCAGGTTTTATAACTCACACAGGGCAGGAGTTCCATGAAAACTCCACAGGATATGTGCACATTTTGTGTTTTTAATGAAAACATTATTTTCTCAGTAAATATACTCAACCACTCAAGCGGCATCACTTCTGCTTTATATCTGGGTAAAATGTTAATTGAAAGAATATTTGTTTTGATTAATCAATTGGCAAAATAATCGTTAGTTGCAGCCCTAGTGTGCTGTATTTATTATTTTAATATTTGTTTTCTTTTTTCATAAACTGAAATGAAAATTCAATTGCTACATTATTGTTGCATTTTTTTAAATATATTTTTGATATGGATCTTGCTGTTGGTGATAAAGCAATAGAGAAGATGGTAACAATATCTCATGATCATTTGACGGGTATCGGCATGTAACATGGTGCTGATTGTGTGCAGGTCCAGGAAAGCAGCGACTCCTGTGACAGCGAGACCACTGTGACCTCTCACCCTTCCCAGGACCCAGCCACGCCCCTCGCTGTCGACCAACCAGCTTTTGAGCTGCTCTCCGGGATAGCAGCAGCAGAGGAGGAGAGCAAGCGACTGGAGTACGATGAGCCGGACCGAGGTACAGACGCCATACCCCAGTACACGGCTCATCAGCTACCCAAAAACCGAAGCAACTGCCAAACCCAGCGAAGCCCCTCACCGACAAGTGAAGACCTGCCAGAAGCAGAGTTACAGAACGGACTATTGAATCAGAAGACTGTAGAGGACACATCAGAGACATCAGAACAGGAATGGAACGTCAAACCAGTTGCAGAGTTTTGCGATGTCATGAGTGAATCTTTGGACTTGGAAAGTTCCCGTCCCCGGCAGGCAGAGTCTCCAGATTTTGTGTCAGACCGGTCGGAGTGTAGCCTCCCCCCTGCGCCCACCTCGCCAGTACTTAGCGCTCTTCACCGCGCCAAACTCTACCAGAGAGTTCAAGGCAGGGGTCGCGCGCGCTGCGTCCCCCTGCAGCGATCCTCCTCGCTGCCCACCACCATTACCTCATCCATCCATATCCAGCTCGGGCGGGGGAAAGCGCAGCACACCTTCAACCCACCGCAGGACAGCACCGGTGGCCAGCACACGGTAACTCGTATCAGCGCCATCCCGCGCCATATCACGCACCCACCACGCTCAGTCAGCTCCAGCCCGCTCCCAGACTGGACGATGGGAGGAGCCTCGCACTCGTGGAGCACCCAGAGTGTCCCGGAGCTCTTCGTGAACCCACAGCAAACCACATACCAACATCCTCCAAGGGTAACATATCCACAGGCGGCCCCGCATTTGTACAACTACGGGAACCCGTACGGGAGCATGCCCAACCTGGCGCCGCACAGCTTTTCCACCAGGCCTGACCATTATTCCACTGTGAACTTCCCTCATGGCACTCCTAACATGTCCATGCCTTGGTTTGGAGGCTCCTACTCCGCCCACACTGCGCCACAAACGTTGGCTCAGAATGCTGCGTACTCCTCTTATGGTACTCCAACTCCTTCCATGTCGCAGTATGGTAGCCACGGCCATCTCCATCATATGACTCCGCCCCCTCAGCCTGGGTTTAACCTGGGCCACTCTGTGTCTCCGTTTGGCGCTCCCACGTTTTTTCCAGATGCAGTGCTCTATCCTCACGTCACGTCCAGCTCAGAGATGCAGCTTCGCAGAGTTCTCCAGGAGATCAGAGGGACCCTGCACAGCCTGGGCCAGGTGAGCAACAGGGACATCCTTACATTGCATTATTCTTTTTTGTGTATTTTATTTAAACACATTTTACACAAAGTTTAATTTGGTTGAGCGTTTAACCCTGTTCTATCATTGTTCCCTCATCACAAACACAGCTGGAGTTGCATTTAGCTTCATTCACACTTTCATTCAAAAACACTTCTGCATTGTTTCCAAGTCCCTATAAACATTGTTTATTTTGTTTTCCACTGTAGCCCCTCGAGGCAACTACTGTTGTCATTTTGGGCGTTACAAAAATAAATTGAATTGAATTGAATTGTTTTTATGTCCATAAATCAATGCTAGACTTGTTTTGCGCATTTCTGCCTCAAATTACATTTGTTTATCAAGTTAGAGCCAAAAGTCAATTCTTAGCGTGGGAAACGCCAGTGATGTAAAGTAATCAGTTGTAGTCATCTGGACACTGTTTTTAGAAAAACTAGATATTTCGACTCTCATCGAAGAGTCATTCTCAATCTGTGGATTGAGTCTGAGAACTCTGAGTAAGCCCCACCCACCGGGTGGAACCTACTGATAATAACTTGTCTGTACCGACCGGTAAATTGAACCTTAAACCTCAATTTTTGTTGAAAGAGATTCTTTTTTGTATTTATTTTTTCATTTTCCTCCTTAACTCCTCTTTCAAACCATCCCTTCTCCTGCTTAGACTCTTCATCTCACTGTCTTCAAAAGAGTGGTTTGTGGCTTTAAGATGAAGATGCATGGCGCTCTGTGGGCCTGAATTAGCATCTTCATGATGACTAATTATTTTGCATGTTTTTTCACCACAAAAGTAAGAATAATGACATGAACATTTTCATTATTTTAAGAATCGTGATAGAATCGTGATGAATTGAAACAGGTCCTGAATCGTGAATCGAACCAAATCACCCTAGTATGACAGACATGGTAAAGTTATTCTAACAATTTTGTTGAGTTGTTAAATGGGTTCCTGTGAATCATTTTTATGCAATCATTTCCCGTAGGACTGGTTTGAGCTGGAGCCACAGCCAGTTGAAAAAAGCATGATGTGAAAACCACCAGTTTAAGTTATCAACATTTAACAGGTTGGGTCAAAGTAAAACTGTGCAGCATGACATGGAGTTTAGTTTATTTTTCATTGTATTTCCTTTTCTGGGTTTGTCATTTGTCTATTCTATTGTACAAAATAGTGTATAATAATATATAAATAATATAAAAAGTGTATAAGCGACAAATCCTAAAGTACCCTGTTGTTTATGTAATTAAAATGTGTTTTGCTCCTGCAGATATATTGTAAAAGTAGCTATTTGGGTGAAAATTAGACAGATGTGCACCGTCTTCATTTTATTCTCTGTGAAGCAGCGGATCTGTTTTTAGTACAGTACATTCAAAGTGTGTGTATCCAGGTGCAGCACGACGCACAAGTTAATAAAGTCAGAATCTTTTCACGTCCCAAGTCCAGCTCTACGTGCTCCACATATTTTTCTCATTTCTCCAAGTCCATTGTTAAAAAGTGATATTCCTCTTTCTTTAGACAGCGCTGTTTGAGCCCCAACTGTTGTTTTGGCATGCAGGAGAGCAGTGGGATGATGAGTTCAGGTGCGCTTCGCAACTTTATAAACTGTTGTAGAAAAAGCTTCAGTTGTAGTCATCTGGACACAGTTTTCAGAAACACGAGACGTTCCGACTCTCCTCCAAGAGTCAGTCTGTGGATCTTGTCTGAGAACTATATTTATCCTACTCTGAGTAGGCCCTCCCCACCGGGCGGGATGATGGGTGTTTACAGTTTCACTTGACACTACTCTTCTTTGTTTCCTATACCAAAATCCTATTGTGAAGTGACTTTTGCTCTCTCATCATTGGGTACCTGATTAGCATCAGAATGGCCAAGGCTTCTCCCACTCCATGGCTTTGAAGAAATATGCCCAGTTCTATTTAACTCGGACATCTGCGTGTTCAGAAACAGGAAGAGGAGAGAAAGTCAACAAGATCTACTCTATCAGTTACTAATACATACCAGCTATAGATGACCAAGATTCATGAGTTTCATTACGCATTCTTTTATTCTTAACAAAGTCATCTAACACACTCGTTACTCGCGTCTTCATAGTCCGGAGAGCCACAGTTTGCCAGTATTATAGACACAGAAAATGAATATGCATGAGCCTACAGGAAGTCCGTGTGGTAGGGCTGTGATTGGCTCCGTGCCTATCTGACCTCCACCATGGTCTCCACCTTTTTCTCTTTGTCTGCTCGTGTAACCTGAGACTGGTCAAACCTTGGGGTGAGAGTGGAAAAATACAGCACCACAGACCAAAGAGCAGCATAACATTGTATAATAGTGAATACAAGATCAATGCATTGTACAATGGCGAATATATGATCGATGCATAATATGTAGTTCTCTTCAGTCCCCCTTCTGAGGTCAAGGAACTCACACAACCGACAGAGGAGTAATCAGAAAAATCCTGAAAAACAAAGCATAGAAAACACACCAAAACATAATCATCTAGAAAAATTTTACCCGACGATAAACTAAAAGTGTGTCATGCAATCTTCATTCAATGCCTCCCGAGCTTTCTGGGCAAAGACATCTTCTTTGCCCCCTTCAGGCATCATCCTCAAACCTGATTCTAGATCATTGGAATTGCCTTCTACATTCACAAATACTCCAGTGGTTGTGCTGCTCAAGGCTTTAGAGACCATGCTTCTGAGGAGAGGAACAACACAACAAAACAAAACACCAAACAGCAACAAAATAACACCTATAAAGAGAAAAATCTTCTAAAGGATTTATCGGGTTTTCCAACTATTTAATTGTGCATATTGGGCATAGGACTCGCAACCTGCTAGAGTGGTATAATTTTGTCGCCCTTAAATACTTTGCCATAATAAACAGATTGTTTCTTGGGTCGAGACAGTAATCGCCACTGAAGTGGGCATCTCCTCGGAGTGGTGGGGTCTGAAGGAACAGACCCAACAGGGACTCTGAACTTGTGTCGCATTTGCAGTTATTTTAGCTAATTCTAACCATTTGTTGTTACCAACATGATGCTCTTTAATAAGTGGTCGTCGCCTCCTAGATCCATTTCCTTCTGAAAGAGACATATTAACATTAGACACATTATAAACCATTGTTTCAGGGCACATTTCTCCGTTTTCCTTTTTGACACTGAAAGTCTTCTTTGCCTTTTCTGTACATAATTTGACCCTAGTTAATGCATATCGTGAGGAAACCTGAGTTTTCATCTGAACCATCGGATTACCTCCTTCATTACAATAAATCACAGTCTTTGTGCCGTCATTCATTTCCCCACCCCTTCAGTAGGGCCTTTGGACCTACTTTAGCCATAACAAGGTTTTGAGTGGGACCAGTGATACCAGTTGTCCTCATAAAGGAAAGCTTGAGGTTGATCATTCCAAAAGCTTAAATCATGAGTCTATTGTGCAGACAGACTGTCTGCAGTTGTCATTAAGCATTGCAAGTTCCACGGAGTCGTGGTCCAGTAAGAGTCCAGGTACAATCGCAATGAATGCGCTTGTCCTGCAGGAAGAGAGTCCATTAAGGACTGCAAAGAGTGCCAGATTTCAGTGGACATCCACAAAAGACCAGATTCAGAATATATAAGTTCATGCTCAGAAAGAGTGAAAGCTTTGATCCATACATCATGTTGCAAGAGAGTTTGATATGACTGGATCATTTGTAGAATAGGTAAAGCATCAGGAGTGTGATCAGATCAGAAAAGGATCCAATAGGTTGGACACATAGAGAATAACTGACCTTTGTCCTGTCCCTGTCTTTGTCATAGAACCCCATGTCCTGAGTCACATGTGATGGAAGTATCAAAATGAGACGGTTTGGTGTAGTCTGGGATGGCTAAGTCAGCACAGGTGGCGAGTGCCTTCTTTAAGTCAGTGAAAGCTTGGTCAGCTTCCTGAGTCCAGTCCAATCGTGCTTGTAGTTCTCTGACGCCAGCTCGCTTAATGATTGCCCTCAGTGGTGCCGTCTCACCAGTGTAGTCAGGGACATGATAGCGAGAATAGTTAGCCAATCCTAAGAAAGAGAGTAAATCTTTAACTGTTTCCGGTCTGGGAGCGTTCAAAATCGACTGTTTCTGGCTTGGAGTAGGTTTTACACAACCAGCCGAAATAATTTTCCCCAAAAATGTAACTTGTGGTCTACAGCATTGTAGCTTCTTTTTAGAGACTTTGAATCCATGTTCATACAAGGCAGACAGAACACGACAGGTCATTTGCAAGCAATCAGCTGCTGAAGCGGAACCAACGAGAATATCATCCATGTGCTGAACCACCACAGAACCAAGAAGCACGTCAATACTTTTCAAACATTCCTTAAGAACCTGATTGAAAATGCCGGCCGAGTTTTTGTGGCCTTGCGGCAAAACTTTGTACTGGAGTTTGACCCCACCATGAGTGAAAGCAAATTGATATCTGCACTCAAGAGCCAACGGGATTGTAAAGACGGCTTGAGTCAGATCAATAACTGTGAAGAATTGCATTTCAGGTTCTAGAACAGAGAGACACTTGTGTGGGTCCGGCACCGGTAGCAAGGGAGTTGTTGTGACATCGTTAACTTTTCTTAAATCATGTGCCATTCTGTACGTACCATTAGGTTTGGGTACTGGATTTAAAGGAGTGTTCCAAGATGAATCAGAGAGCTCCAAAACATCTGCTTCCCACAGATGAACAAGAGCCTCCTCAACTCCCTGAGCTTGTTGTTGAGTGCGAAATGGTCTTTGAGGAATGTAAACATGTGATCCTGGTTTTACTTCCAAAATGACAGGTTTCACTGTAGTACATTTACCAATATCAGTAGGGCCCTGGGCCCAAAGGGATTGTGGAAATTTGTTGAGCATTTCTTCGGAGCACTCATGGTCTGTCAGCTCTCTGCCATGTGATCTGGAAATATACTCCTCCTCAGCCACCACCGTGTCTGTTGTTTTGTCAATTAGAATCTTGTAAGCCTTTGTAGAATGGCTGTATCGAACGCCCTCTACTTGTGTTTGTCCCCAATCGACAGTTTGATTTAGCTTGTATGTCAATGGTCCTAATTCTCGTGCCTCGTGTCCTGGACCGAGGAAAAGTGAAATATGTGGGTCTGTCAGTGAATCTCTTTTGTAATATGGCTTCAAATCATCAGGCAAAATAACTGGGGCAACAACTCCTGATTCATGAACATAAAAATGAGTAGATGTAATTGTGTATAAATTCCCTCTAACATGTTCATTGAAGTCTACTTGGTATTGTAAATCTGTGTTGCGGTCATAAAAGAGTGTAACATGTAATGGGTCAGCAGGAGGAGCATATGGATGTGACATCATGAACCATGGCTTCCATTGAAGCATTTTGACATATAGTCCGTTCACTTCAAGTGTTCCTGGTTCCAACAGTCCCCAGTAAATGGTCACACAGGGAGGATCTGTCAAATCTGCTTGTGCCAGAAAGAGTCCAGGTGGTCGTGAATGAGTGCACTTGATGGAATGTCCATTTGGCCAAGACACGATCATGTTGTCAGTGGTGCAATGGATTGTGGCACCAGTGGCTTGTAGAATGTCTCTTCCCAGTAAATTTACTGGAGTTTGTGGTGAGTGAATCAATCTCGTTCGAATCCACTGTCCAGCGTTCTGTCCACCACGGTTCCAGGGAGGACGACTTCGTCCCTGTCCTCCTCTATTTCCAAAGTCTCTCTGTTGTGGAGGGCCTTGATTTTGACTGTGTGGGCAAACACAAGCCCAATGCTCTGGACTCCCGCAGATGTAACACACGTTGAAGGACTGTTGTTGGTTATACTGTGGATTGTATTGTTGTCCATAGTTTCCTCTTCCTGCTCCTCTGCCTCCCCTCTAAAGTAGCCTCTGTTCCTTGGTTACTATGTACTTGGACGTGTGTGTGAGGGGATGTAAGAGACCCTAAGGGCTGAGGAGGTGTCGCGTATAAGACGCTTGCGGGTGTAGGGGTCTCTGAGAGTGTGGGTGTGATTTGTGAATCAGCCGTTGTTGCCATCATTTGAGTTTTAACTTTTGTATTATTATGGTTTTAATTGAGTCTGGGAGTGCATCTAGAACTCCTTTTAAAAAGAGGCAAGTGGTTTGTGCATGGAGCTGACATATTTTTGAATGCAGCTTTCCATGTATGTGTTGGGACAATCACCAGGTGAGAATAATGGGAAGCTCGGTGGTGTAGGCTGAGGTGGAGGATATCTGGCATCTGGCTTCTACCTGAACCAGAAAAGCAGCAGAATGTGTACATAGTAATGCTATTTTTATTGTTATTTTATTTTTATAGTCATTTTTTAATTATTAAAATTGTTTCTTAATACATTACCTTTTCGATTGAACATATGTTATCCTATTGTATTATTGCTCAGTGTTTTATGTTGCACTTTAACGCCGAGACAAGTTCCTATGTTTGTGAATTTTTGTTCATTGACAATGGCAATAAACTCTTTCTGATTCTGAGAATACTGATCAAATGGGTCTTGTACCAGTGTGGCAGTCATATCCATATCTCTCCAAATTCCTCTTGCTACATGTGCCGGAGCGCACTCTGCCAAAAGGGCTTTCACGTCTCCCACTGCTAATGTCGCATTTGAGGTCGCATTTTGACCGCCTCAAACCAAGCTCATCCTTCTTGTTGGAGCATTGGAAGTTTAGCTTTCAATAGTGCCAGTTCTGCACAGGACAATGGTTGATAGGTCATCCTCGCATTCCCGTCGTTGTCTGCCTGTCCGGTTGGAACCAATGGGTAGACGCTGCCCCATGATGTCTTACTTCTGTGGGGGGAAAGTCCCTTAATAATCATCTGTTGTTGGGCTATTTGTAAGTCCTTGAGTTTAACTTTATTTTTCGCGTCTTTGAGTCTTCTGTTCCAGTCCTCGTCACTCTTGTCTTCACCTCGTTTTATTTTAGCTAAGTCCGCAGCTAATGTACTTCGTTCCCCAGATAATTTCAAAAGTGTCTGTCTAGCCTCATGAGATTCTGCATTATCTGTGTCTTCCTCTTCGCTATCTGAGTCATCTGTAGATTTTATGTAACTTCATCCATCATGTTTCTAACCTGAAACACAACTTCTTTAGTGACCGCTGCAGTTTGTCCTGTGGCAGCGGCTGCGTAAAAGCCTTTAGTTAATTCGTCAATGTTTGCTTCGTCCAACGCAATTGTGTCTCTGTTCACTGATTTGATTAGAGCTGCTTTTCCGTTCTAACCGTCCATGTAGTTGCGGGTATACGCCACTAGAGGGCGCGATTGTATCATCTGATCCATATGCGGGAGGGGCCGATGGTAGAGGGGCCTTGGCTCTGCCTCCAGTGACGGAGCTGGCTCCTCCTACCGCGGGTGGTACGAAAATCCTCTTCTCTTTGTTCCGTTTCACCGTGGCAGCCTCCAGGATCTGTTTTGCATGTTTCCGCATTTTTAACTACTTACTTCTTTGTCTTTGAGGCCTTCTCGTTTCACCTCTCGTGAGGCCTTTTCATCCATTTGAGTTCGCTCCGCGACGAGAACTTTTCAGCGCACATTTCCTCGACTCCGCCTCCAAGGACCGCACCGAACTTTCAGCGCGCATTTCCTCGACTCCGCGCACCGCACAGAACAAACTCAAATCCACTTTCAATTGCCTTTTGTAACTTCTTACTCTTTTGAGCTTCGAGAGCGGATTTCTCCCTTTCCCTACTTACTTAACCCACTTTTCACAGTCTTATTTTTTTTTTCGCCATTTTCCTTTGTTCTCAAGTTTCACTTACCGTGACGTCACGCACCGTCACGTGCACGTGCCTTCACGTGCGCGCGCCTTACACTCGTGTCTTCACCTCCCCCCGCCTTTTTTCGCAACAGTTCTTTGTCTCACTTTTACAACTATTTAACCTATTTAACAAATTTAGTAGTACTTTTCCTGACTAACCTGGTCTAGATCAAACTAGACTAAATGAATCGGAGGGCCTCAAACCCACGCATTTATGTCCCAGACAGAAAGGCTCTTATACGCTTAGCCTTCTAAGAGTTTCAGATGGCCCCTCAATCCATCTACGGCTACCCAGTAACGTTTTATTATAGTCCACGCGTCCGTATTCTGAGGTAGTCCAAACACGCCCCCCTAGAGGTTTTTAAAGGAACATAGTCCAGCATGCCAGTCCATTTATTCTTTTTCTTTCTTCAAACTATATATTTCATTACGTTTACTTATTAAATTTGGGTTTTAATTAATAATTTGGATTTGTGAGCTCTATAACGCCTTTCCCTGCTTCATTCCACCATCAATTTACAGATTTTAGCTTAAAACCAACAATTCCCAAGTTTCCTAAACTAAAATTTGGAAAGTTAGCCAATAGACACATTTTTGATTCTCACTTTTTTAAGAGTTTCAAAGTATCTTACCTTAAACTAGGAGGGCGCGCCCTGGAAAAAGTTGGTTTTCCGCCGTGGGATGAAGTGCTGGTATGCCTACCGCAATGTGTCCAGTGGAACGGAACGCCGCCGTTCCCCCTGGTGTGAGCACGGACCTCTCCTCCGTGTCTCTGGTTGTTGATAGCTCTCTCCCCTTCAGCACGACTCGGGGTCACCAATTGAAGAAATATGCCCAGTTCTATTTAACTCGGACATCAGCGTGTTCAGAAACTGGAAGAGGAGTGAAAGTCAACAAGATCTACTCTATCAGTTACTAATACATACCAGCTATAGATGACCAAGATTCATGAGTTTCATTACGCATTCTTTTATTCTCCTAACAAAGTCATCTATACAGACGTCTGGACTTCCGGGTGCCTAACACTCGTTACTCGCGTCTTCATAGTCCGGAGAGTAACGGGACAGCCACAGTTTGCCAGTATTATAGACACAGAAAATGAATATGCATGAGCCTACAGGAAGTCCGTGTGGTAGGGCTGTGATTGGCTCCGTGCCTATCTGACCTCCACCATGGTCTCCACCTTTTTCTCTTTGTCTGCTCGTGTAACCTGAGACTGGTCAAACCTTGGGGTGAGAGTGGAAAAATACAGCACCACAGACCAAAGAGCAGCATAACATTGTATAATAGTGAATACAAGATCAATGCATTGTACAATGGCGAATATATGATCAATGCATAATATGTAGTTCTCTTCAGCTTCAAAACACTATTATACACGACCAGTAGGTTGAACCTTAAACCTCAATTTTTCTTTAAAGAGGAATTCTCTTTTTTAACAAAGATTGCCTCCTTAGTCTCACCTGTACCGCTCTTTACAACTTTCACTGCATTGGATAGAATACTCTACATTGCTCTGTTTTTGTGTGGGCATCTTGTCCTTAGGGTGAACCAGTTTTTGTCTTAAAGTGTTGGCTGGTTCAAAATAAATTTGAATAAAGGATCAGACAGTCAGAAATGAGGCTACTACTCTAGATTTGCAAGTAGGCTAATATTGTTTATTAGCAGAGCTGCATGGTTAACCTGGTAGTTTAATGTGTAAAAAAATGCTATCTTGAAACTAAGTGCTCATTGCAAAGTCTGGACTGATTTCTTGGAGTCTCTCTCGATGGCACTAACCAATTTCTGATGCAAACTTTTATAAACTGATAAATATGCCACTTTTAAGAGCGTCAGGGTCAGAAATAAGTCTCTGGTTCTGTCCAGAAATTGCTGCATTTTCTTGAACGTGACAAAGCCTGGGCAGAAGCCAAGGCAACTGAATCAGCAGCAGATTGGCAGCAGTTTTGTCGTAAGCACAATAAATATGTTTCTACTGTTCACAAAGCCAAAACATCTTACTACGTCAATACTTTCACTGAATTACAGGGCAATTCTGTAAACTTTCGCCAAATGATTAAATCCTTATTGCAAAATTCTGCTCCTTATTTGCCAAAATAAATGATTAAAGATGAAAATTGCACTGTAGTGACACAAAAACTGTATTCTTAAGTAACCTATTACAAATACTTGGGCATCTGGACCAATGATAAACTCTCCTTCAACAAACGCATACAAGAGCTGACAAATAGTCTTAAAACCAGATTGTCATTCTTCTTTAGAAAGAAAACATAACCCAGTTAATCCAGGCTGCATTTCTTTCAGTTCTAGATTATGGTGATATTATATGCATTCTACAGCAACAGTGTTTAAAACCTCTGAACTCTGTTTATTGTTCAGCTCGAAGGTCCAGCTCAAAGGTCCATCTCGAAGGTCCAGCTCTAAGGTTCATAACAGGAGAAGGATACAAAACTCACCACTGTCATTTATATTCTAAAGTAGAATGCAAGAAGAGAACACCACTGCCTTTTGTTTGTTTATAAGGCTCTAGTTGGCATTTTGCCTAATTATTTAACAAGTTTGTCGCACATAAGAAGGCCTTCAGCAACTTTGCTTCGGTCTCTGGAGCAAAGCACAGAGACTATTGAAGTTACATTTATTCTATGACTTTTATGGTTTTAAAGCACTGGTTTAAGACTACCCGCAGTGCCGTGCTTTTGTTTTACATGATCTTATCCCGTCGTGTAAGTGTAATAGAGCGTTCACACTACGGCGTCAAAACGTCCAGTTTACATTCAAAGTCTATGTTGACGCCCGTCCTGGGCGCCTTTTGAGATTCCGAGCAGAGCGAATTCTGCGTTTTGTGCGTTTTGTGCATTTTGAGCGTTTTGACGCAGGACCAAAACAAACCCTGCACCGCTAAAATATTATCCAGATGCAGCTCTTGGAGCAAATGATGATATTCACTAAACTCTGCTCACCTCTGAAGTATCTGGTGGACCCAGACAAGCCCCCAAGCCCAGCGCCTCTGTTGTTGGACTTGGTAAAGAAAATACACAAAGCCACTCTCCCAACTTGGTCTGCCATCAGACCAAGAGAACAGCCACACCGGGAAACACAACAACTCCACTGCGCATGTGCGCTGGACTCCTCGGACGCGTGTCTGCTGGTGAGTTTAATTTTTCTGGACGCGCGTCAAAGCGCCTGCCTTCAAATGTACAGGCGTCCAACTCGGGCGTCCGGCGCAGTCTGAACGCGCCACAAGTGTTTTTTTCTGTATTTGTTGTTTTATTTCATGTTTTATTGGCATTTTATTGTGATAGCCTGTGTTTATCTGTTTAATCTGTATTTTGTTTTAACAGGGTACTCATGAAAAAAAGTTTTTCTTATTGAGTTTTCCCTGTTCAAATAAATGATAAATAAAATAAAAATGTTAATGTCTACCTTATAGAAGAATTATCCTTTCTTTTTAGACTTGTTGGTACAACTCACAGCGCAGCAGGCAGACAACATAGCAGCTCCCATCCTCAAGATGGCAGTACCAATGAATGTGTCATGTCACTTCAGCCCCACGATACACTGGTCTAACGTTCTCTATGTTCCGTAGAGTCACTTTGGTACTCCAGACGTGTTGACGGAACAGCAAGCACCTCCGGCCTCTCCTCAGGTACTCATCAGTCATTCTGTATGTTAGCGCTAGCCTGATGCTCGTCCATGCCTGCGTGCTGAGCTGCGTGTTCTCTGCCTGCAGACTCTGTCGGAGCTGCTGCTGAAGAGGCGCAGTCTGAACGCCTTCCGTAATCAGATGATGGAGTTGGAGCTGTCTATCCTGAGGGAACAGGCCCCGGTCTACAGACACCTGAGCCCCAGCGACAGGTACCTCCTCCTCTGCTCCCCAATTCAGCCTGTTAACACTAGTTAAATAAAATGTAATGACTGTAGCGCTATCTATAGTTTTTTCTGATTATTTTAAACCAAGAAACGAACACAGTGTTAATAAGGGCACTTATCATACATTACTTGTATTATTAGGATGCTAGGAATGCATTAGGTAAGTGAGCAAAACATCACACAGCACCGTTAAACGTGTCTTTACTTTTACTTAGGCATTTCTTTTAGACGTTTTAAGTTCTAAAACATGACATGCCAAATAATAGAAGATATTCACAATTTTCCATCAGCAGTGCTTCCCTTACTGGCATTTGGTGTTAGCACCCCATCTACTTGCAGTAGTGTGAATTACTCTAAAACTAAAGCTAGCCATTAAGCAACTTAAGAAACTGAGCAAGCAATAGCACACAGTTGGTCTGAGCATTTCTGCCTCATATTGCATTCATTACAAGTCTGCTGATGATTTATGGGCTTAGAAATCTGGATGTCTCCTGTGCTGTTTTTACCTTTATCCTCACAACCTGGAGAGAATTCAAACTGGAGCAAGCAACAATGCAGGAGCGCCCCCTGCATTGTTCCGTGGAGATGGAAAGTTAAAAACAAACCTTAGAACATTCTTCATGGAGATGGATCAGTTTTTTGCCCTTCTTTGGAATGTTAGAGGCAAAGCAAGAACGTATCCATGGATACAAGTACCAGAAAAGTTGAGTCAAGTTTGTGGAGAAACGAGCCCCTTCACAGCTAGAGTGCACGTTTTTTCAGCACTTCAAAAAGACCTGCAATTAAGTGATTGCGTTTATTTGGTTTTGTTTTTTTGCCAGAGATCTTACACGCCCACGTCGCTGTACTTAGTTGTGATTATTTGAAAATGTAGCCCTCTGAGTGACACACTTTTCAATACAAAAACATGTAAATGAGTGCTGATATGCCACTATGCAATTATTAACAGGAACTCAATGGACCTTTTTCAATTACTAAGTAGTTTTAGATCAATATCGCGGTTTACTCTGAACAAAATGTGAAATGATGATCTACTTATGTTATAGTACCCAGGTCACTGATAAGCGCTGTCCCGTCTGGACCGTACCACTGGACATGAAACGGCACAAGCCCCTCATTCACGGAGAACGAGCAGCGCAGTCTCTCCGTAGCCTCTCCGTGTTAGAGATGAGCGGTTTAAAGAAATCATTTCAAATGAACTGGGAGTTTGGTTGTTTCCTTCACGTCCCCGCTCACTCCCTCTCCCTCCAAACACACGAGAGCCTGACTCCTGGCCGGTGCCCGGTGGGCTGCCCGCGCGCATCATCGAGCGTCAGATCACAACGCGGCGTAAGAAAGCTTTAACAGTGCGAGATCAGTCTGATGTCCGTTTGATTCTGACTCAAGAAAGAAGCGCAGCGCTGACTGATGAGAGAGTTCACTTGCAGCACTTCACTTTTCTGCTTTTTTAGGCAACGAGAGGAATGTAACGCCAATCAGCCAATCACATAGCTGCAGAGGCCAGTGTGTGATGTTCTGATCAGAACAAACATTTTATGTCCGCTTTATATTCTACCCCAAATCAACTTTTAAATGAGCAATAAAATATTTCAGTTTAATTTAAAAAAAACAAAAAAATTTGACTATTTGATATCAAATATAATTAATTGGTCAATTCAATAATAACTGGCCCTATTATAATCCTCTTTATGTATGTTATAATATAATAATGTATATTATTTTACTAAAGTGGCATAAAAGAGTTCTTGACCTCGGCTTGTGGAAATGTTCTCAGATTGGACCTCGGTGAAAGTTTATTGACCCCTGCTCTAATACCAAGTACCGTACTTTTCGGGGCAAATACAGCGCTCCTGAATAAAAGCCGTGCCAACGATATTTACAAAGAAAAAATACTTTTTACATATAGGGGCCGCACCTGTCAATAAGCCGCAGGTGCCCAACATGAGATATTTACACATAAACGCGGTAGTGATGCGCCGGTTATCATTTGAACCGGGGGTCTCACAGTGCACCGCAGGTCTAAATAGACTAATTTCTCGGTGAATATGCACTCCTGCTAGAGTGCCCCCTGGTGGCTGCTAATCGCAGGGTTCAAAGCATGGGAAAAAAGTAGAGGCTTGTAGTCCAAAAATTACGGTACCTGAAGAAAAAGCATAATCTGGCTCCTTTTATGAAACGAGCTAATTATAACTCCAGGTATGTTTTTGATTAGGGAACAATGTTAGAACAGGATTGAAAAGTAAATTTAGCAAAAAATACATTCAAGTACATTTTGCATATGTGTCCTTAAAACTAAGAAAGGAACCCAATGTCAATCATTTAAAATACGGCACGTTGTGTCAATGTGACACTGGAGCATCGTTGCAAATGAACCAGAAGAATCATGCACAACATCTAATACACAGTGAACGTGTGCGACACCATATACTGTATGCACTGCCATACACAGGCTGACACTACAGTTGAAGCTGTGAGACCCCTGGTGGACAGTGTGTGGAAGTGACAGTGGTGTGTTTCAGGCTGGAGGTGGAGCAGCTGCAACGTCTGCGCTCAGCCGTCCGAGAGGAGCTGCAGGAGCTCGAGACACAGCTGGAGGAGCGGCTTCTGGAGCTCAGCCTCCCGAGGCACATGGTAGTTATTTTATCATTATTATAATTAGGAATTATTCTTCATCAAACTATTTGATTTTGCCTAAGACGAGACTTAAAGTTGGGGTACCTGATGTTCATAACCCAAAAGGAGGCAGTACATATTTAAATCTAACTCGTCCCTAGCGCTCACAACCCTTTTGGCCCCTGAGAATTACTGCATGTGAATCCAGACCACCAGGTGGGTGATGTAGCCAAGGAATGTACTGAAGTAAGAGTAACATGACTTCTAAATATTAAGTAAGTAGTGCTTCAACTAAAAAGTATTTGGGGAAACTATTACTCAAGTAAGAGTAACTTTAAGAGTAACTGTCTGGACGTAACATCTGATTCATACAGTGCGATTAAAATGAAGGACAAAACATTAAGTAATTAGTAATAAGGTATTTTCAAAGGATTTACACAAAAACCCTGTGACGAGCTGGCCACTGTCCAGTGGTGTACCCCGCCCTAAGGCCCAAAGTCATTGGGATAGCCTCCAGTAACCCGCGACCCCGAACAGGAACAAGCGGTAAAAAAAATGAATACACAAAAATTAAACTAAAACAAACTAAATCATATCTGAAGGAGAAACTCAAATGTTCTAATCTTAATATTGTCAACATATACGCCCTCACGCTGCGCGGCCTCACAGCGCGGCCGCGCCTCACGCGCGCGCCTCACTTCTGATTTGACCCTCAGGAGTTTCAGCAGGGCGCCAGTGAAGACAACCTGTCCTCCGCATCTGCCCTGAGAGCCATGGAGCCGGTCAGTACTCAGACACATATAAATACACACACACACGCGCACACACACACATACTGCTCTCCTCTGCTCCTCTGCTCCTCTGCTCCTCTGCTCCTCTGCTCTTCTGCTCCTCTGCTCTTCTGCTCCTCTGCTCCTCTGCTCTTCTGCTCCTCTTCCATGCTTTTCTGTGAAGGGCCAATGGGAGTTTGTTTATCGCAGCACTTCTCAAACTGTGGGTGAGGGTCAAGACGGCGGTAACTCTGGCCCATTTGAAGCCAAAATATGAACATCTGTAGAAAAGAGTCTTTTCTTCATCTGGACCTGGCTGTAATTACAGCTCATGAATTGGATTTGAATTTGTTCTGAAGCAAGAAAAAAACTGATTATTAAGGCCAACAAAAGTGTCACTGTTCAATCACGGCCTATAAATACTGAAGACACTAGATCGAGTCCTTTATATACTTTTTATTGTAAGTGCTTGTTGAATTTGTTGATAAAAAGAAAATCCAAATTAAATTTTCTTTCAAAACTGACTTCAAGTTCTATTAATGGCAGCCTTTATTTAGAGTTACATCAGCAAATTCTGGCACTCCACCAAGGAAAAGTATAAATCGTTGCTTCTGACAAATATTTGGGCCAGATGTTTGATAACCACCTTAAACTTGGCGTCTGTGGTCAAACACGGCCAGCAGAGGGTGCTTTCCTCACTCCTTTACTGAGGGCCTCAGTTTGGTCCTGGATGTGCTCAAAGGGCCCCTGGTGTGTGCAGGTGTCTGACCTCCTGAGAGAGCAGCTCCTCCTCAAGTCACAGCTCAGTTACCATAGCAACAGTGGCTCCCCTACGTCGTCCTGCCGCTCCAGTCCAGGTCGAAGGACGCAGAGCCGGGGGACGGGGCACTACAGCGCCTCGATCAGCATAACGCCGGCCCCTCCTCCACGACCCAGCGCAGAGAGCCCACACCCCCGCCCCTCAGAGGAGCCAGGGGAGGAGTCGCCGCACAACACTGAAGACCCGCCCACAGGAGCAGGGCGGGGCCAGGAGCCACAAACCACGCCCCCAGTGGACGACCTGCAGCAGCTCGTCAGAGAGGTAATGACGCGTGGCAAAGGAAAAGCCTGCCGCCTTCTTTCTATGTGGCGCAGTCTAACTTCAGGTACGACTGGGACGCCATGTGGTAAAAGGTCTTGTTCTAGTGATGTCCTCTAGCTTTGTTGATACAATGTATCAAGCATTTTAAGGATTTCTGGCCCAAAAATGATCCACAGAATGGGATCTGTGTAACGTTCCACACTACAGCATGACCCACTTCACTAGAGACATCTCAAACGTGTTGGTTCACATCCTGGAGTCAATTGAACATTCATGAAAAAGCTGTAACACTCGAGAAACTAAATCTTCTTTGTTCTCATAGCAGCCCTGTTAATGGGCCATTGAAATCCTATTGTCAACTGACTACAAACTCCCGATCACTTGATGTGTACCTGATTAGCATCTGGCTGGCCAGGGACGCACAAAATCCCTGTTTATTTCAACCAGAAACGTTAAGACAAAATGTTCACCCAGACAAACACGTTAAGACAAAAACTGGTTCACCCTAAGGACAAGATGCCGACACAAAAACAGAGCAATGTAGTGTATTCTATCCAATGCAGTGAAGAAAGCTGTAAAGAGCGCCACATAGTGGAGACTAAACAGCCACTGCACAAGAGGCTTTATCAGCACAGAAGACACGCAAGTTCAGGACCCCAGAACAACGGTTCAGCCCTTCTGACCTTTACCCCCTGATGAAGGTCAGAGAGACCGTCGCACTCATTTAGTTTATTGGAAAGATGTTTCGGTGTGTGGGAGTTTTCTTGTCCTCTCGCCCGGTCAGGTGTGCAGTCTGTCCACAAACCATCTGAATGAGTGACATGTGACAGCTCTACTACAGGTGTGTAATGCTCTTGCTACACAAAACGCACACATTTGAAGAGATACACACAATCATAATCATGATAAAACTTCATGTGCCACAAACATCACATTAAAAACAGCCCTGCGTTAAACCAACCACGATAAAGTCTGAGAGGCAAATCAAAGCCACATCTTTCCTGAAGAAACGCCGTCTTTCCCTGAAGTGGAGATTCACTCGCTCTTCTGTAAATGTAGTAAAGTAGTAGTAAGTAGTAAAGTTCCTTCACCGCAGTTGTGGCCACATAAACCCTCACTTGAATAGTTTTCAAACTCTCTTTAACTCGAAGTACATTCTTCAACATAACCTTTAAGAATAGAATCGTTTTTTTCCTTCATTTCGGATGGTGTTGCACTTCCATCTCCATGGAGAGGAGTTGGGCAAACGAAGGCCTTTAATTAAGACTGATCGCGTCGCTCTCGTCTGCTTCGTCTGCGCTTCGTTTTTAGCTATTCCCAACAAAAACTAGTCTAAATGAACTCCACCTTGTGCCCAGTGGAGAGGGACCGATCTGGACCAGAATTGAACCACAAAGCTCCTGGAGAATGTCCGCCTCATTGTGGTTAAAGAAAGCTTTTGTTGGTGTGGACCAGGGCAAAGCCATTTGAAGACTGAAAAATACCTAACCATATGGAAAAATATGGCTCCTAAAAGAGTGGTCTTCAAACCCTGGGGGAAGAACCAAACTGGGGACACACCTCAACATGTCCATCTCACAATGTGGCCTCATGCCCTCCCCCGCTCTGGAGATCGTGCCCAAGTGTGGGTGCAGCGGTTTTTGCCCCGCTTCGGTGCCGTTCCTTAAGTTAACGTGCTGTTTTCTTCCTGGTGCAGATCCGTCAGAGTGTTGCTCAGGAAGTCCGGCGGAAAATCTACAGTGAGCTGCTGGCCTCCATCGCTCCCTCCAAACAACAGTAACCACGGCGACCACGTCTGTAACACTGTAGCTTGTTAAACACTGTAACGTCTGGGACCACTCCCACAGGCCAGACCTTTGAATGTGAAATGTGGACTCTTGGTGCGAGTAGTCGGGACTATTTTAGGTTGATTGATCTTTTGGACCATTGACTTTCATGTCGAGCGAAATGATCTGTCAGCTATAGTTATACTCTATGACACACGTAGATCATTCTTTGGTGTTTTGGACATATTTAAGATCACAATATTGGTCTAAAAGGACTAATCTGGGAAAGGGCAATAATGAGCGGCATCTGATGTTTTTGTTTTCTTTCATGTTTAAAATCAGATTCGTTTTGCCCCAGGGCAGATCTATTGGAAAAACTGCTTTTAGGGTGATGAGAGTGAACTGGCAATAAACACTGCTCTGGGCTCTGAAACTTGTAAAAAGTGCCATAAACTAAACTCTGAAACTAATTCAGATGCTCCGAATGCATCAGGAAAGTGAAGAATACGTTTGGAGTCCCGAGCAGGGGGCGGGGCATGAGGGAGGGGCCGAGGGGCAAGCATTAACATGGTTAATGTGTCTCCTTTAAAGGTGCATTGTGTAACATTTCTGATGGAGGATTTGTCCCCCGCTTGTCTCCATGGAGATGCTTTGCCAGTGTAGCATTAAAAGACAATCCTGTCAGTGGGACGTTCCTGACAAAGCGCTGAGAGGAGACGAGCAGAAAAGTTACAGAGTGCAACTTTGATTTTTGATTCTTGTATATTTTGTCTGTTTGCCAAGGTTGTTTTATTTGTTTAAGACCTGGGTAATTTACATGTCTAAACTACTTAATTCAGAAAAATATTTTGGATTCAAGTCATTTAATCCCAGTAGGAGCAGAAATTATTTTTTTAAATGGAAAATTAGTTATTTCATGAAAAAATTGAAATGACACACGTTCAGCCCATTGTCCATCTTCATTTGTTGGTTCAGTGTCATAAATAATAATATATTAGGTATGTAATATAATAGAAATGTAATAATAATAGCTAATAATAATTAATATAATGGAAATCAGTGTTGTAAGAAAGAAAATCGGTTGCTAAAATGCAGAAATGAGCCCTGGGCTTCTGGACTGAAGGGCCACGCCTCATAGTGCACATCAAAAGGTTGTAATTGGCAATTCCAAATTGAATCTACTATACTACCTAAATAAGTGACAACGTCCTCTTTGACAACTGATTGTGCCTTGTGTCCACACGGACTTCAGCGTAAAACCTGCACACCGGCCATGTTTCCACTGGTTCACTTTGGTACGATCTGAAAGTGCCTCCACTCGTTTAAGTGAACCGCACCGGCCCGTTTAAGCAATCCAAAGTGGACCCTGAGAGGTCTAGCCCCCAAAGCGGTCTGGCTCTGTCAGCACGAGATGACTGGACAAGAGAGAACTCAGACGTAGATATCTCCAGTGCAGAAAGAGAGGTTCAAACGGGGCATAGAGTGAAATAAATGTAGAAAATTGGTTTCCTGCCGTCTCACAGACGCACACACTTGGAATTAAACGTCTTATTGTGAATTAGATCAGCCTCATGATGAAAACGTATGGTTCAGGTACAACTGTATTTATTCAGAAAACATGAGTAATGTTTGGGTGGCGTCAGTTGCTCAGTAACAGAGCTCTGAACTGGTCTGGGGGACCAGAGCCAGTCCAAATGTGTCTTAAGTAACTTTTCTATAAGGGGTCCTCCAGCTTGTTCCCATGAATATGTTATGGCTTTGCCTGGAATGTTCCACAGTGTGATATTAAACTCATTTGTATTTAAAAACAATGGAGGCGTTTTTGTGGGGTCACCTGCTTGTCTCCATGAAGATAGAAATGTTTAGTGTCACCGTGGAGCATTCCGGACAAAGAAAAGCTAATATATCATGGAGACAAGCAGGTGGTCAGAGAAGTTCCATAGTGCAGCTTTTAAGCCCTCGTCAGTCCTGTGTGAAGGCCAGCAGGTGTACCAGATGTTTTAAGTGTAATAGTCCAATCTGTTTTGCCCCTGGACAGATGTAGTATATTGTAAAAGCAGCTGCTTGGGTCAAAATGAGACCGCTGTGTGCTGTTTTGTATCTAATTATAAAGCGTTTTATCGTCTGAGAACCAGGAAGTGTGCTGTCAGCATGCTAGTTCTTAGCTCTACTGAACATTGTGAAAATCACTTCAAATCCTTTTTTTTTTGTGTTTGAACCACTGATTAAAGTTGTTTTTACAGTAAAGTTATTCTTCAGCTGTGAACGCTCTGCTCCGACTGTCACTATTAATAGATTAAAAAGTATTGAAATCACTAAACTGGTCTTACTTACACATTAAAGATTTATACTTATGAAATGTGCAGATTTTTAGGTGAATGAATGTAGCTTGAAGCGCTCTGAACTGTGTTTGGGACCACTGTAGACACTAGAATAAAGAGCTCTATTTTCACACAAAAACTGCCTTGTGTGTGTGTTACTCATTTCATGTCAGTTTGGAGGCTCAAAGTGTTGCTCATCCTGAAGAACACAAGCAGCTCAAAGGAGGTTTATACATTTCTTAAAATCATTTTCAACACGTTCATCAGCGATGACATAATTAGATGGCTTTATGGA
This sequence comes from Chaenogobius annularis, assembly GCA_015082035.1. Lineage (NCBI taxonomy): Eukaryota > Metazoa > Chordata > Actinopteri > Gobiiformes > Gobiidae > Chaenogobius > Chaenogobius annularis. Next base: position 618,799 of record BJKM01000307.1, on the reverse strand, counting down.
CACAAACTTTATCTGAGTTTGAGATTGGGATTATTTTTGCACCAGGATTTACAAATGCTGGCGGTCAGAAGAAAGACTTTTACAGGATAAACGAGCCCCAGATCGACAAGTGGAGTTCTGTGACTAAACGGACTATAGTGAGTCAAGCCTCACATCAATGAAGCTACAAATGTATTTCTACATGAATTTGGGTTTTCATTTGCATGAGGGTCAGAGAGAGAGAGCGAGAGAATCACAAATTAAAGCGACGTGTTTTATGGCTGGGCAGCAGACTGGATAACATTTGCACGCAAACATAAAAAACAAACATGCAAGGAGTTTTGAACCCCAGTCTCCCACGTGAAGACGTTTCTCCTCTGCACATGCTCAGTGAGTGGCGCATTTTTGAAGTACATACGGCGCGAAGGGGCATAGACAACATGGCAATGAAGTGAATCATAAAACATGTATTTGCCGTTGTTTTGATGAGCCGCCACACCTTTAATAAGGCTTGGAATATTGATTTAGGTTTGTGGAACATCAAAATGTTAAAGAAAATATCATTTCTAACCTTACACAAAAAAGTACTTCTCTGGTAATTTGTTTCCAATTAAGCAGGAAGTCTGACTAAAAAAGACCCAAGCTTCCTGCAGTACTGCTCAGTGGCCTGCAGAGGCCACTAAAAGACACAAACTTCAGCAGAAGTGAGGGTAAAACGCTTATTTAAATATATTTGAGATCTATATATAGTTGTGACCGATTTTATTGGTCAATCACTGCTTGCCTTGATTGCCCTGACTGCACGCCCTGGAATCAGCTTCCAAGTTTTTTCACTCTTCTACCAAGATCACACCGTTTATGGATGTATATGTACAAAGCTTTATAATAAACATCTCATTTTGATATTAGGAGGCGGAGAGTGATTGAGATCTGATTTTGTGGAGGATCCAAACTCTTTAAGAGCACACTAGTGACAAAGAAATGTCACTGTTTATCCCATGGTCAGTGAGAATTCTAATGCCAACTAACGTGCCTTGTGACGCGCACATGCTCAGACGTCACGTGCTGTCGCCTCACTGTTGGAAGTGACTCTAGAAGACACAAGTCGTCTTCTCCCTTGGTGGTGTTTTATGCCAGTTTTGTATCCATTGTGTTACATTACCGCCATTCTTTAGACTTTATTCTTTAGCCCAGAAGACAGAAGTTCTGGGCTTTGATCCTTATCTACAGCGACTCGCTGACACTTAAAAGAAACTTTAGTGGACATTTCCATCTCCTCTTCCTCGTCCACACACCCTCTGCACCGAACACGCCCTAAAAGCTTTCAAGAGCACGGACTTTGTGTCTGAGCCTAAAATATAACGGCCGTTTGGAATTGAGGTGCCTTAAAACTGTCTGCAAGTAGGCTAACGTTTATTAGCATAGCCACTAGCATTAGCCATCTGCTAACGACCTGAAACAAGCGGCTCAATAGAGAATGCACTTGCTCGCCAACATTTCTACTCACGAGTTGAACGAGGAGTTGTTTTAGTGTCGAACACACAACGCCGAGTTGTTTAATCCACTTTCACCGGGTCCGAACAGCCGCTCATTTGTTTACCTGTTGCTATGGCGATGTCCACAGCGTAGTGATATGGACTGTGTATACCCTCTCTTCCCCCATTTCACATAAAAAATATATCAAATTTCAATTAGAAAAATTCTAGAGAATGTTATGAAGTTACGTGAACCCAATTTATTCAATTGATGAATTGAATGTGAGTAAATAAACTAAGCTCAATATGTTGAGGGATGTGGAGAGCTCATGAGCACAGCTGGAGACTGTTACGTAATGTGTTTTAATAGAGTTTAAAACCTTTAGAATTTAAGTAATAAAAGAATACCACACACTCCCTTAGGCACACTCACACTCACACTCACACTCACACTCGCACACGCACACGCACACACGCTGTCACCAGCCGAACATGTACTCCATGGCCTTGGACACAAAGCTGTCGTCTTTCCTGGGGGTCTGTCTGTCGGACACCACCTGCACACAACAAATCATTATTCATCTTATTCCCACTTTTTCCCACAGATCAGCACTTCTGTTGTTATCGCACTTCCTGTCCAGCAGGAACTGTTCACTTAAATGGAGAACGAGGGAAAAGTCTGGCTGCTAAAACATGCTCTAAAGTAGATTTGTATAAAATGTCCAACGTTCCCTGTGCGGCCTGAACGCGGCCTTTTAGTCTGTGTAGAACTCCATTTCTCTGGAGGTGAATACACTCCATATGTTGACGTATATGCACTTACTCCGCCCTCGATCTTCCTACTGTTTGAGCTCCAACTCCAATGCGCTCTAATAAAAACTAGAGGAATCACGTCATGGTAACCTATGGGATAAATTTAGCAATTTAGCTTCCAGGTCCAAGCAGCTGCAGAAACTTAAGAGCTGATTTTCTTTGGTTTTTGGCACTATGCAATCATACAAACAGGACAGAGACACTTTCATCTATGGGATAAGAATAAAGAAAGAAGTGGCTTTAATATACTGTAAATGGGGTTGGGCTGGCAGTGGTTTTGTCTATGGTAACGTTAAAAACAAAGGCCTGGACACGGTTACGTAAAAGAAAGAATTTGTCAGCTGAGCGGTCTTTAAAGGTGCTTTGTCAGACGTCTCACAAATAGAGCTAGTTTACATTCATCTGTTTGCAGCGGCCCAAAGTTCTTTTTCACTTACCTACTTACTTATTCACTGCGATGAATTTATAAGTGCTTTTCATAACATTCAAAGCAGAGTTCATCGTCACGGTAAAAGTACGTTTAACAGGGCGTATACTTATTTTTACAAAGAAATTCACTCCAGACTCCAGAAGGCAAGAGTTCACTGCATTGTTACTAGTATTACTTTTGCCATGTTCATGTGGTTTTTTGGGTGTTCGTATTTCTGAGATGAAAAGTCAGTGCTTGTATCTCGGAAACCCAGGATTTGGCAAATTTGTCGCTCATATAATCTGGACAATTAACAGTAAAACCCTAAATGAATAATAAAAAGTCAGGTTTAGTCAAAGAGCTCAAATGCTTAACAAATTGACAGATCAGCTGATGTTGGCCCGTCTCCACAGCAGTGAGCTCAAGGGTGGAAGTCTGGCAGCAGCTTTTGTCCCAGAGTTCCAGAGTCGTTTTTCCGTTCATGGGCATTTTTCAACATTTTCCCCGAGTTCCCGAGGACCACATGAGCCTAGCATTTGTATCAAAGACTTTGGCTCTTCTTCCAGTCACAAGATGGCTGCCACAATGGTAATGGCAACAGTATCCACAATCTCTTTTGTCGACTAGTCTCTTATACTTTTATTCATTGATGACTGAAACTTTACTTCTATTGCATATTGAGATTTTGAAACATATTTTAAACCAAATAATATTGTGACTGAAAGATGGAGAAAATTTCCAAATAAATGTATTATTAATTCAAGTCTTAAATGGTTTATTCCTTGACTATTTTATTTAAAGGCCAGTCTGTGTTATTAAATGTCTTTTGACATGCGTTATAGAAGTCTGAATAGACCAGAAACCCAAAACCATCAAAATATAATCATTGAACCGTTTCTGGATTTGGCTGGATTTTTCAGGCCAGATCTAGACTCTAATGTCAGCCAAAGTTGGTGGTGTCACGGACCTGTCACAATTCAAACTTTTCGAATAAAGGAAAAGTAAAACATTTTTTAAAAAGCACAAAGACCTGGTATTCACTGGCGGAAGCGCGCTGGGTTGCACTCAGGGGCCTGATGGCGGAGCGCGGCGTGGAAGGTAGCGCCGTGGTGGAGAAGGAGGACGAGAGTGGGCTGGAGAGGTCTGCACTTTCCATCACGCTCTGCACACAACACACAGGACGGTCCCTTTTTCGATCAGTCTGTGAGTTCTTTTTTTTGCATTTTGTTTGTTTTATTATGTTCCGTTGTAACGGTTCCTATGTTTGAGTGTTGTGATCGACAAGAGAGTTGTGTAACAAATGCAGATTTACAAGAATAACATGGTTAATACAATGGCATCTGAAAAATTACAAAGAGCATATGTTAAAGTTAACGGCATACTGAGTCCAATTAAGTGGCCAAAGATAGTGACAAGAAACCCATTTAAATGACTTAGAACACCAAAAATGAACTACATTTGGTTCTAACAGACTTTATACAGCGTCAAACATAAGGGGTGTGGCCATATTGACCTCAAGCAGAATAGCCTTAGAACAGAGTTTTGAACACAAAGCTAAAGAAGGCAGATTTGGACTGGTCAGGGGAACTATTAATGGAAGTGTGTTTACTTAGATAAATGTTTATGCTCCACCAGGAAGTGACCTCACTTTCTACACTTAAGTTGTGGATCTGACCACTCTGAGGGAACCTTTGTCTGTGGCGGTGACTGGAACTTACATGTGCAGGGGTGTGTTACAGGTACAGAGGGCTTCCTGGAGGATGGGCTGAAACAGGGAAGTGTGCTGCCCCCGTTCGTCTGCTCATCCGAGGGAAATTATAGACTATTCTCTAGCTAAAGACTGCAGGAATCAATCAGAAAAACACTTTGGGCACATACGAGGTACCAATAGCACTGTAAGAAGGGTAAAAGCTCTGAAAAGTCGATTTTGCATGATATAGGACCTTTAACCTGCTCTGGAGCTGGGACAGTTTCTGCATCTGTCCCATGGATCTCCCTGTTGTGTTTGAGAGAAGCTGCTTGAGAAAGGATGTCAGAGCCACGAAGACACAAAACACTGACTGGATCAGTAGGAGTCGCGGACTGGATTATGCAGGTGACGCATAAGAGAAAATGCAGGCTGGGTGTCTTATGGAGCAGAACAGATTTATCAAAGGCACTCGTTTTGATGATTGGTGTATAATTTGATAGGTTGTGTTTCAGTGTTCCCCCCTTAAAAGTTGTTTTTAGAGTCGTTCACCTTTTTATATGCATAATTTTTTTACCTGCTTTAGGTCCTGCTTTAGGCCCTGATTTATAGTTTAAAGTTTATATGTTTTTCTGGTAGAAAAATATGGTTTCGTTTTTTAGTTGGTTTAAACCTGGTCTTGGTCCAGGTCTGTTTTGCACTAGTCAAGTCAGGTTTCTGCTTTTGTCCTGTTTTTAGTCATGTAATATTGTTCTGATGTTTCTACTTTTCTGAAAGTAAAGTCCTGAGTTGATTTCTGTTGTTGAATTGTGCCACTGTGAGAAAAATCGGTCCCCCCGGAAAATATAATTGGAGACCCCCGTTATAGGCAATTATTTATTAGGCCCGAGCGCCACAAGCTGGCGAGAGGCCTATTAGTATCGCAAGGCCGTGCAAAGCACGGCAGCATAAGTGCGCACAAATTTGAGCGCGAAGCGCTCCACCGCTTCCAAACACTCACTAACGCACTCCTCTCATGCACGTCCCATGCATATTAATTAGTAGTAAGAAAATGTAAGATTATCGTCGTAAACAGGCGAAGCCCGTGCAAAAGTGCGCACTAAACGAGTCGTCATCCCCATGTAAAGCGCTCTAAGCGCACTAAGTAGCTCACAAATGCATTCCCCAACTCAAGCACGTTCCGTGCATATAAGCATGTAATGCAAAAATGTAACAATATTATTGTATAGAGGGCCAATAACTGAAAGTGGGCGGAGCCCACTCAAAATCAACGAAAGTGCCCGTCAGTGAACAGGGACCCACACCATGACATAGGAAAGCGCAAGCTCAAATATCATGTATAGTTTATAATATTTGAAAAACGGGAAACATTGTTTTCGCATCGAAATATTATTCTCTTTCTTTCTTTCTTCTCGGGACCAACATTGACGAAAAGTCAGGAAAATTTGCACACCTCTAAAAATCGTGCCACTCTACATTCTGGCTATCTCCTTTTTCTAAAATTCAAAAATTTGGCACGTGAGCGCCCCCAAATGTTGAAAAAATGCATTGAGAGATAGGAAATGGCGCAAAAAAAATCTGATCGTAGAATGATGAAATTTGGTGCCGAGGTAGATAAGAGAAAGTAAAACATATTGTTATGGCAATGCCGTCCGCCCAACCAAATGTCAGCCATATTGGATCAAAGTTTGCTAAGCATGACTCAGGAGTTTTTCCAAATGTTGTACTTTTACGAACTCCTCTTAGGGCGTTGGCCCGAAAAAGATGAAATTTGGTGAACATGGTGTTGAGAAGTGGGACATCTGTCTGATATCTGTCACGGTGTCTGTGCGGCGAAGCCACAAACTATTGCTAGAATTTCAGAAATGTCTACATTTTTTAATTTGCTGCCATTTGCGTGCCGATTTGCAACAAATTAGAATCAGTTGTTAAACCCATTGCCCTAAACCTAAATTAATTTGGCGCGACAGCGCCCCCTACAGTGAAATAAAATTGTATATGGTGAACAATGTATTTTGTTTTTATGAAATTTGACACGAAATTACATTTCGGCGTCCTGATCAAAAAATCAAATCAGACCCATGTCATATTTGTTACGGCGTAGCCGTAGCGATGACAGAAACCTCCCATTTTATTCCAATGGGAAAAAAAAAAAAACTCAGCAAATCTCTGAAATTTGAACACACTTACACTTTATACTTTTACAAACTCCTCCTTGGGCGTTAGCCCGACTAACCTAAAATTTGGCAAGACTCATCTTCAGGAGTGGAACATCAATAGTTATCCAATTTTTTATTGTAAGTGTGGCTGTCGCAGAAAATGTTTTTATGAATATATTTAGAGTTTATTTTTTGTTTTTCCTTTGGGAGCGGTTATTCTGTGGTCAGGTAGGGAAGTGTTTCACGTGCTAATTACGCAGAGAGACAGTGCACGTGCGCACATGCTTCCAGTGGTACATAAAAGAGAAGACCACATGAAAATACACACGGAAAATATCTCTTGCTAAATCAATGAAAATGCAGAGTACGGACTAACCACTCCTGAATGTTTTGGTCAGAAGGCGCACGCGGTAATTTAACTTTATTTTGTTATACATTCATCAAAACAAAACAATCAAACCAAAATGTACATGTCTTTTCTTTTTCATGGTAACTTGTTGGTGTTGTTCAGTTTACTGTGACAATAAAATGCTAACTAAAACCATCAGACGGAGCGTGGCTTTATCTGACGAGAACGAAAACCCTTGGGAGATGTTATAGTAAGTGTTATGGTTTGTATGCGGCAAAGCCGCCCATTTTGCCAAGAATTTCAAAAAGATTACCTTTTGACTGGGGACCACAAAAAGGAGTGGGCCATCAAAAGGTATTCAACTTCTTCTGAAAAAAAAGATGGTCTTTTCACAAAATATTGACATTTTCAGTACACAATAATGCCCCTATTTGTAAAGCAAAGGGTAGAAAGCGCGACAGCGTCACAGATTTGGCAGTAGGTGTAATAAAATCGGGCGTTGCGGGTGGCGCCGATCATTGCCGCTTGCGGCTATATTTATTATTATTATCAATTAACTTGTTACAGACCTACTTTAGTCGTGGAGGTGATATATCAGCTTAGTCGACCAACATTTTTAATAGTCAATTATTTCATTTAGATTAAATGATTTCTATGGGACAACAGCAAAAAGGAGAAGATATGGTGTGAGGTTAAAGAAGATTTGGGAGTGAGTTACGAGTTTAAATATAGTTTGTATACCGTACTTTTCGGACTACAAGCCACTACTTTTTTCTCACGCTTTGAACCCTGAGGTCATTAAAACGTTGCGGTTAATTTATAGAGTTTTACTCACTAACGACCACCAGGGGGCACTCTAGCAGGAAGCACAAGCGTATGACACACTGTAAAAGAAGACGTCAGTGGACAGTTAAAGCACCGTCCACGGGACACGTCGTGTTCTCTGTATTATAAGCTTCAAAACACTATTTACTTCCTCAGACTCAAATTTTCACAGTAAAATGAGTCTGATTGTATAAAAAAAAGAGACGTGGCAAAATGCAGACACACACGGAGCGCGGACATGCGTCTGCAGTTTAGAACCCACATGAGACTTTCTTGGCTCGACCTGGTCAAAAGACAACCCTGCATAATTACCATGGAACAATATTTCTGTGTAAAGATCCCATGTTACAACATAACTCACTCACACAAGCGCAGGAGCAGATGAACCAGGTGTGAAGACACAGGTAAATCACCTCACACAGAGTAATCAAGGACACTAGGGACAGCTGTGATGTTTTTTCTGTTTGTTAAACTTCAAAATGCTGTGTGTTTTATTACAATCCAACTCCTATTTGCTTAGAAATTAGTCTAAGTAGTAGATTTACAGTTTTGAGTGCAGAAAGTGACAGTGCAGTGAGTGGTTGAATAGTTGCAGTTAAAGTGACAGGTGTTTAGAAGTGAAAGAAACTATTCTTGTGGCGGGAGGTTCTGGTCCGGATGGACCGTAGCCTCCTGCCTGAGGGGAGTGGTTCAAATAGACCATGTCCAGGGTGAGAAGGGTCAGCTTGTGATCCGACCTGCTCGTCCAGAGCCCTGAAGACGTACAGGTCCTGCAGAGATGGAAGTCTGCAACCGATCACCTTCTCAGCAGAACGCACCGATGCGCTGTAGTCTCTGTCTGTCCCTGGCGGTGGCGCCAGCGTACACACACGGTGATGGAGGAGGTGAGGATGGACTCAATGATGGCCGTGTAGAACTGCACATCATCTGCACTGGCAGCTTGGCTTTCCTCAGCTGCCGCAGGAAGTACATCCTCTGCTGGGCCTTCTTGATGAGGGAGCTGATGGAGGGCTCCCACTTGAGGTCCTGGGTGATGGAGGTGCCCAGGAAGCGGAAGGAGTCCACGGTGGTGATGGGGGAGTCTGTCATGACGAGGGGGGGCTGGGGGGCTGTGACTTTCCTGAAGTCCACGATCATCTCCACTGTCTTCTGGGCGTTGAACTCCAGGTTGTTACCGCTGCACCAGGACACCAGCCGGTCCACCTCCCTCCTGTAGACAGACTCGTCCCCGTCCAAGATGAGCCCGATGAGGGGTGGTGTCGGTCCGCAAACTTGATCAGTTTTACGGAGTCGTGGCTGGAGGTGCAGCAGTTTGTGTACAGGGAGAAGAGCAGAGGGGAAAGTACACAGCCCTGTGGAGCTCCTGTGCTGATAGTCCGAGTGTCTGACACATTCTTCCCTCATGTTACAACGTGGGCACCTGCGGTTTATTGTCAGGTGCTTTTATTCAAGAGCACTGTATAGCCCGAAAAGTACGGTAAATAGTTTTTGCATGAGCTCCTGTGCAGCTTTGGTCAGATACATGAAGATACTTCAATGTTTTGATTTGCTTTTGCCACACCCTCTTAAAGCATGTCTTTAGTGGAGTACAGCTTTAGTGTCATGTTTGTGCTGCTGCGGCTGGGACACGCTCACCCACCTTGTCAATGCAGGGCTTGACTCCCACCATGATGGCGTCTCCGAACACCTTCCCATCTTTGGACAGAGCTTTACGCGCCTGCAGCTTGGACTGGTACTGCAGGTGCATCCAGTTCCCGGGCGTCGCCATCTAACCACACACACCAACACAGTCTTTAGAGCGTTTGTGGATTGTGACAATCATTCACTACATAAGTCGAGTAGTGAAGTAGAGTTGTGGACTCACAGTGTGTTTGAGGATGTTCCCGTACTGAGCAAACTGCAACTGGATGTAGGAGGCCGAGGCAGGAGGAAACCTGGACACACATCACAACACTGTTCAGGTCCACACTTTGGAAGACCAGACAGGTACAACTCCAAAGAAAGCTAAACACAATTACAGTTGATCATTGTCAAAGCTTTTGTTATCAATCGTAACACAAATATTCCTTTTAAAATTGTTGATTTGTAATGTCCAGTTTTCCGTCAGTGATTTGTGGACCTAACTAGGACTATCAGTGATTTATGTAGATCTGTTGCCCACTAGAACCTTCCCTCTGACGGCACCAGCATGGTATGATACTGAAACGGTTTCAGAACAAATCCAGTTCACTATAATTATTCCCCAGGGTAAATGTATACAATACAAAATGGTGGAGTGGCTAGCACTCTCGCCTTGCAGCAAGGAGGGCCACCTTTTGAAAGCGATGATTTAACGGTGATTATCTTTGAGAACACAAAGTAGTAAAAGACTATGGTTTGCACTAAATGTCATGCCTTTCGCCAGCGCCGCCTGCAAACGATAAGGAGCAGAGAAAACCCAACCTCAACTTGCCCCACATGCTAACGTGGAAACCAGATTAATTTGCATTCAACCTACAGGTGAAGACATCACAAGGATATGTCGGTGTAATCCCTCATTCGTCCAGGAGTGTTCCATTGTAGAAAAAGATTCAGTTGTAGTCATCTGGACTCTGTTTTAGAAAAAATGATACGGGTCGACTCTCATCCAAGAGTCATTCTCAATCAGTGAAACAAGTCTGAGAACTGTTTATATCCTACTCCGTGCAAGCCCTGCCCACAGGGCGGGACCTCCTGCTAATGGCCCATTGAAACTTAACTGGGATGGGCCTATTGTTCTATTGTTCCCTAGCATTTGGCTGCCTCACCTTGAGTGCCTGTTTAGCATCAGAATGCCCCGGGCGTCTCCATGGTTTCAGCAGACCATTAGAAACAACTGGAAGGTTGAATCTTAACCCTCCATTAAAGGAAGGATTCTCTTTTTTAACAAAGATTGCCTCCTTAACTCCTCTTTCCAACCATCTTGTCTCCCTGCTCAGAATCTCCACCTCACTGTCTTCAATAGAGTGGTTTGTGGCTTTGAGATGAAGATGTACGAGTCAAATTATGTAGAGACTGGGTCGGATAAGTCTTTTTCAGTGCAGGATCAGTCAAAAGCCAAGGTGTAGCAACAATTAAACAAGTAAGTAAACACGTACAGTTCCAACTAAAGCAAGATGACGGCAGAATTATATTAATAGCAGAAATGGACAGATGCGTATTTTGGGTAACATCTACGTACCAAATATTGATAATCCAAATTTGTTTGCAGATCTGGAAAATAAGATACAAGACCTGGGACAATATCCCATAATCCTTGGTGAGAATATAATCTTAGATAATCGAGATGCCGATAGTGATGGGCCAAACGAGTGGAAGCGCCGACACGTGTCGAGCTCTGAAAGTGACGCCAGTGTCGAGTTATGTCACTGTGTGTTACTTTAAGAAAAGTTATGTGACCAACACAACTACTGTGTCATTTGGTGTTGCTCATGTCAGAAGGAGGGGGAGCGACGTTACTCCTTCGCCATTAATTTCCAATAGAACCTGTGCAACAATGCGAAAATCACCAGTCAAAAGCAGTGCCTGTGAAAACCTCACGCTCGTGCCTGCTGACGTGATCCTGAAAGTAGAAACATGTTCTACTTTTTGACGCTTTGTCTGTTTGATTTGTGGTTCATGGTGATAAATATTTGCCAGTTCCTCTTTGAAGGATAATTGTGATTTTTCACAAGAATAACCTCTGCAAGCCCTATTTTACTATCATTTTTATATTCATTTCGAGTCACTTCTTATATTACAGCCTACTTTATTGTACAATAGGCTGTTATTTACCGTCTCACAAAGTTATCTCCCATTTGTTGCTCCTCAGAACATATTCTGATTCGGTGTTCGCATTTTTGAATGAACAAATGCAATGTTGTGTTAACGTGTCTGCTTAAGAAGCAGAAGGCCTACCTTTTAGACCACCAGATGGCGCAAAAGAGGGCACCAACACAGTGTCAAGACTGTGTCAACACAGTAGCAGGAATGTGTAACACACACATTGACCCGTCACTAGGCGCCGACACCTGTCGAGCTCTGAAATGACCCCCGTGTCGACCTGTGTGTCACTTTAAGAAAAATCACGTGACCAACACATCTACTGTGTCACGTGGTGTGGCTGGAGTGAAGCTGCAGTGCGAGGCTTAAGTCTGTGTTTGTTTTGTGGTTCATAGGGGATAAATATTGGCCAGTTCCTCTTATTGGGATAATTGTGATTGTTCACAAGAATAACCTCTGCAAGCCCTATATTTTACTATAATTTTTTACATTCATTTCGAGTCACTACCTTTTTTTGACCACCAAATGGCACAATAGAGTGCACCAACACAGAATCAGAAATGTGTAACACAGGCCTTGACGTCTACCCATCACTAGTGCACACATCCTACTCGGGAGTAGAGTTACAGACTCGGCTTTAATACACTGCATTCCAAATAATTATGCAAATTATATTCTTCTCTGATTTTGTTAGCTCGTCAATATAAATGATAGTCATCATATTTTTCAAATCATCGCAGCCTTGTTGGGACATGGTGGCCGTCCACCAACCATCCATCTGGACCAGCCGGTGTTGGCCGGTACGCGTCAGTGAACAAGACTGTTTGGAAATTAGTCTTCATGTATTTCTGGGCCTACTGGAGCAGTTTCTGCTTGTGAGCATTGGTTAAGGGTGGCTGAATAGAAGGTTTATGCATAAGTGCAAGCCTCTGGAGGATTCTACACCTTGATTTTCGCGGGACCCAAGGGGCACCAGCAGCTTCAAATGCCTGTTTGCTCGTTGTAATGGCATTTTAGCAGCCAGTTCTCCCACTTTATTATGGAGGGGCCTGAAATTTTCATCATAGATGCATTTCCACCGTGAGAGACAGAATCTAAAAAATAAAATCTAGAAATCACATTATATAAGTAATAATTAATTTGTATGTCAGTGCTGCAAATAAGTATTTGAACACCTGAGAAAATCTATGTTAATATTTGGTACAGAAGCCCTTAGGTTTACCATTAGTGAGGTCAAACGTTTCCTGTGGTTTTGACCAGGTTTGCACACAGATCTTCTCTAGATCTGAGGGATGATTTTAAACCATGACGGTGTAGTGTATTACCGACAGTAACCTTTGACATTGTGGGCCCAGCACTCTTCAGGTCATTGACCAGCTCCTCCCATGTAGTTCTGGGCTGATTCCTCACCTTTCTTATTATCATCATCTTTAGCCTCTCCCATTTTCTAACCATTGCTCCAACAGTTGCTCTTTCTTCACCAAGCTGCTTACCAATTGCCCCGTAGTTCTTTCCAGGCTTGTGGCAGTCAACAATTTGGTCTTTGGTGTCTTTTGATAGCTCTTTGGTCTTGCCCATTGTAGACTGATTGTGGGTGGACAGGTGTCTTTATGCAGCCAACGAGCTTCTACTAATTTAGATGAATAATTGGAGTAGAGGGGGACTTTTTAAAGGCAGAGTAATGGGTCTTAGAGCCAGAATTCTTGCTGATTGTCAGGTGTTCAAATACTTATTTGCACAATAACATTAATAAACTATTTTAAAAAATCATACAATGTGATTTCCGAATTCTTTTGTCTGCAAATTAAGTAGGTGCGGTTTATATTCAGGTGCGCTCAATAGTCTACATTTTACAGTAGTATGAATTAAGTAAAAAAAAAAAAATTGATGAAGGAAAGCAGTGTGTTTCTTCAAGAATTACATTCTCAAAGCACTAACATTTGTTATACAAATGTAAGGTCTTAATGTCCAATCTCAAAGAATTATGAAAAAAAATTCTGAAGCTCGATGTCTTGACTGGTCAATTTCTCAGTAGATTCAGTGTCTCACTACAGGCTGCACTGAGCATGCACCTCTGTCTTGACAACTGTCTTTAGGTTATTCATTTACTTATAAGGGAATATTCCATTTACAAGCCCCAGACAATAGTGCAATACTGGCTGGGAGGCCTGGGAGGAAAGCACTGCTGCTGGCCAAACTATCGCTAAATGTAAGGAACAACAACAAAAACATTGATCTGAAAACTCAACTATTGATGCAATACCAATACTCATTTTGCTATCAATATTTAGGTTTGATCTGCACAGCCCTAGTTACTGGACAGTTGGACAATTTGGCTCTGCTGTGTTTAGATTGCCATTTTTTCTCTTGTTTTGGCGTAAATTAGGGCCTACAGTAAAAGAAGGACTTGCAATATGTACATGGAATTGCCAAAAATATTAAGAAACTGATTTGAATTGCTACTGTTGACCAAAAACATCACAATTCTTTATCAATTTCACTCCAGTTAACAGTTGAATATTTTTCTAAACGTCTGATCTACTGTTACTTTGTATTCTTGAAGTACATTTTAAAAGGATACTTTAATCATTTATCTGGAGTACATTCTTTCACTTTTACTCGAGTCATTTTTAATGTTGCATCTGTATTTTAACTGAAGAGCACTTCATCATCGATATTGTCCAATGTGCAAACCTTTAAAATGTCTAAAATGATAAAATGAAGACAGACCCAAAGACGGTGACCCAGGTCTGGTCCAGCTGGTCCTCGGAGCTGAGAGTCTCTCCCTGGCTGTAGAAGGGGTCCACCTGAGCAGGAGACATGCACAGCTGCTGCGGCCCTAAAGCACGCGCAGACACACGCACACACACAAGTCATGAGGGTCAGCGTGCAGCAACAGCTAATGGAATTCACCACTGCCAAATTAACTTTCTAAATTATGTTTTTCTTTCTCCATATTCAACATATTGCATTTCAGTATTCAGTACTATTTTAATAAAAAATACTACGTCCAGCAGTGTGACTAAAACTTTTCTTCAAACATTTCTAGAATGAGTAACTTGGACAAGATAGATAGAAAAATGAGATTCTTTACAAGAACTAAACTTTTATTTTATTTTATATTTTATATCTATAAACGATATGAGAAGTTAAATGCTATAATACGATATTTGCAAATAAGGTGTCATTATAAATCAAGAAATTAAGCAAGGAAACAACAATTATAACACTCTGACTGAAATATTTATTAAGGCTTATATCAAAATTATATCAATTCTGGGCACCTCCCTGGGGGCGCATGTCCGACTGGGAAGAGGCCCCAGGGAAGACCCAGGACACGCTGGGCTATATCTTTCGGCGGGCCTGGGAACGCCTCGGGATCCACGAAGGAGTTGGAGGAAGCATATGGGCAGAGGGAAGTCTGGGAGTCCCTGCTTAGACTGTTGCCCCCCTGACCAGGCCCCGGGTAAATGGAAGAAAATGAAATGAATGGATGGATGGATGGATTATATAAATGCATTAATAATCTGGACAATCATTCTACTAAATTAATTAACAATAAATGGGAAAGGTGTGATTTTTTTTTCTGTACATCCCAGTTGAGAACACCATGTAAAATGTCCATAACTCACAGGGAAATGCTGACTGTTGGAGAAACTGTGGCACCAGGAGGCAAACCACCATCACATGTTGGGGCTGTCTTGTTGCTTGAAAATACTGGACTGAAATGAACAAAACCCTGCAGACTGTTTTTGACGTTTCCATCCCTCTCAATTTTCTAACTATGTACTCGGGCCTCAAAACCCCCGCCATGGACACAATAAACTTTGAAGCGTACCCCTGAAAGCAATGGGAAAAGGCCATCACAAAAACATCTTGCATATCTTGCAATTTTTTATTTTTGAAATAAAATCACTTATTTAGAAAGACTTGTCACGCCGCATGTTAAAATATTAAAAATATATATCAAAAAGTTAAACAGTGCTTGTGAAACGCAGTCCTCATGCTTGTTATTTTGTTTTGTATAAGTTCTATATTTTGCATCATTCCACTGGACACCCTCTATCAAGAACACATTTAGTGGACCAAAAATATTTATTTGCCATATTGCATGACCTCTTCCTCGTTTGTTTATGGTCTACTTTGAGGCTCTTTAGATTTAAATAGAATACATTTACTTCATGAAGGCATCGCTTCTTCAATATCTGAACATTTTGTCTGAATAAACAAATCATTCATTTATCAAAGTCCCTTATTAAAAACAATCAAGAGGGTGCCTGTGGCTACTGGAGTCTTTCCATCAAAACAAGCTCGGATGAATGTGTTGGTGGGACTAGTACCTGCTCCTGGAGTGGAGGCGTGTCTTGCTGCCATGGGAGATTGCATCATCGGGAACGACTGGACAAAAACACACCATCAATATGCACACACTGAAAGACTTGTTTTCCCATGTCTTATTTAGACACATTAGCTAAAAGAGTTGTATTTAGTAGTCAGTATGCATTCAGTATTTAGACATTTGCCGTTTTCACCTACCCCATGTCCCAGCCCAGGGCTTTATACAACCTGTGACTCCGGATCATAAATGTAGGTTTCAAACATGTTGCAAATCTAAAAATCACAGTAAAATAAAATCTGCTGTTTATTACAGTGAAATGTCACTACGAATAGGTGGGGCTTATCAGTTCTGCAGTTTTGAACAGGAAGTCAATGGACATAGGTGGAGTTTGACTTTTGAGTTGGGGAAGGCTAACTTTTTATGGATCTCCAGTCTCATAAATCACGCACAGTCTGTCCCAAGCACAAGCATAGATACATGTACACATATATACAGTATACATATTTATATATATGATCGATTAAATATGAGCCATCCTCTGTGCACTTCTGCCCCCTCAGCTGCTTGTGGGCGTCTCCTATGGACACAGTGAAAATATCAGTCTTTCATAACTCAGTGGCAGTAGAAACGCACATGCCACATCCTCTCCACGCAAAAATGACCAACCTTCGAAACAAAAACCTGGTTGTTATGACCAGAGGGTGGCTCACAGCTTGGCTCCACACAAGTTTATAAATGAATCAGGATTAAATGTGCACTTAGAATGAGGTGCTGGTCTTTAAGCAGGTCCATACCCATGTTTGACTCCTGCGTTTGAATCTCTTAAGCCTCGGACAGAAGTGGGTGGACTCAAGTATCCAGCCCCCCACACATGAGCCCGTAGGCATTAAACAAAAGTTTTACCTTGGAGAAAAAAACACCCGGGCTATGTTATATCCAATCAGGCCAAGAGGAGAGTTGAGTACAGTGGGCCTATTCACACAGAGCTGCAGCGCTTCATGGACAACATGTCTCACTCAGGAAAACCTTCAGCATACTGTATAAGGCTCACTCCATACTCAAATGTACAATTGCCATTGTCTTTAACAAGGGCATCATTAAAAAAATTCAAAAAGCAAAAATGACAAGGTCTTTGTTATTTGTTTAAACTAAAATAAATAAATAAATGAATAAATGAATGAATGAATGAATGAGAACAGCAAAAAAAAAAAGATGTCCACCCCGGATAGGATTTGAATTTTGGTCGAGTTTTGTGACATGATGGTACTCTCAGTTTTGAAAGGTTTGTGTCCGACAAAGTTAATGCATGTTATGTCCAAGGCAAGTTTGCTGTGTGTGTCAATGGTAAAAATGTATAATTTATCCATTTATCTACTTTATGGTATTTTTATGATGCCTAGAGGTGGTACTTTCTGATGCGAGTTGGAATTTAAAAAGAGCCTTATTTTAAATGTGGACATTTTTGTACACTTTAGTGTGGAGTGACCCATACAGTGTTGACCTTAATAAACAAATAAAGAGCCAGGGTGTGCATGGAGGGTCCGGATCAGCACATTGAGCACTGTAGCAGATGCTGAACTGAAAGCCTAATTTTTGACACAATTTTTCTACAATGTAGTTTCATTCTTCAGCGACCAGGGACCAATTCAATTCAAGACAATAGACCCATTTCGAGTATTAAATGGAGATAGTTTTTGTGGTTTTAGGGTATTTTGTATGAAACATTGATCCAAAACGGCTTAGTAGGGCTGAAACGATTACTCGAGTAAATCGAATAATTCGATTACAAAAAAGCTTTGATTATTATTTTATTGCCTCGATGATTCGTTTAATTTACATATTTAATTTAAAAAAACGTGAATCTGTGGCGCGCGGAACGCACGGAACAACTAGTGGCGCTTTCGTTTGTCACGGCGCTTGTTCCGCTCGGACCAAAAGAGAGAGCGGCACGTTCCAAACTCACCAGTGCGACCGGGAAGAGTTTTGTTGAGTGAAAGAGCAGGTGTCTAACTACCGCAAACTAGCTACGTGCCGCCGCCCACCCCAGCCCCTGTGCCTTCGCCACGCCACCGCAGACCCCCCGCCCCACAATCTTGGCCCCTCGCACTCCCCCACACAACAACTCTGCTTCCCAGTCACACTCGTACGTTTAAAACACGCCGCCCTCTCCTCTGTTGAAACAGCCAATGCACATGGAAACAGCACGGAGGGCTGCGATTATGAAACAGAAAGTCCGCGGAGGCCAAAGTGAACGGCACACGGCTCTAACGCTGCAAAACGACAAAATGCAGAGCTCCAAACACCAGCATCACTGGTCCCACCCAACATAAAGTGTTACAAACAAGTCTTATTTAAAGTAACGTGACATAAACACCAATTATCATAGCTACTGTAACTGTTTACAGTCTGTGACAAGCTAATTATTATATTCTTTATATAAAACAGAACAGTTTGGAATGGTGAAGTGAAATGTTTTTTGTGTTTTGGGAACAAATTTAGGTGAAATTAAGAAGAAAATGTGTTATTTTAAGCAGAAACTCTATTTGTTACTTGTTTATTACTATGAACAATAACATTTATTAAAACAATTATTTAATATGCTTTTAAATGGTTTATGGCACGTGCAAAAAAAATGAAACGATTACTCGATTATCGAAGAAAAGAATCGATAGATTACTCGATTACTAAAATAATCGATAATTGCAGCCCTAGGGCTTAGTAATAATTCCTGTTCAAAATTGTTGAACTGATAACCTTCATCGTGACATTTCACTGGAACGAGCAGCGGATTGTCATTTATTCTTTATTGGTTTAATAGGGACAGATACGGTAGCATAGTGGCCCGACGCGCTCAGTGTTTTTATTGTTAAAAAAATTCAAAAATGTTTAACTCTACATGTATGACCTGGGATCGGAATTTTGAATGATCTAAAGTACAGCGCTGTGGGCGGTACTAGGGGGGAGGTGAAAACAGACATTTTCCTAGCACTGACATCTCAAATGCGGGACAATACAGGATTACTCAAACATGCAGCAATCAATGAAAATACAACTCAGAGTAAGTTATAGGGACTGAACCCGATTTTAATGTAATGAAGTAAAACATGTTTGGCTTCAGCACAGATATTTTAAAAGCAGCTCTGCAGTGTTTTGACTGCATCTAGTTATGGAGTGTTTTATTTTCTGCGAAGTAGGAAGTACGTTGCCTGCATGCTAGTTGTTAGCTTTACTGTCAGGGTAAACTCCGCTCTGGTCTTACATTGTAAGCATCCCAATTATTCAATGCGATGAGTTTAAGTGAGGAATACGTTTAGACCTCTGCAAACAGTTTGAAATTAACTAGTGCAGTTTATCACATTTTTAAGACCGTAAAAATGAGGTATAGCACCTTTAATGATGAAGAAATAATGTTATTTCAGATCAATATTGAGGTTTACAGTGAACAACAGTCTAAAATAATGATCTACAGATAATAACTAAATACAATATATGTCGTCTTCATCTGTTAAATAATTTACAACATAAAATATATTGGTATATTGATCCAAGGTTGTCCACAAGTAGTTTTCAAAAGTATGAGTAAAGCGCAGAAGGTTATAAGGTTACTTTTTTCTGCTTAGACCTAAAAACATAGTACATCCCCTGTGGACTCGTGGAGCTTTAACAAGCCCTGAGTGAGCAGAATACAAGTTTCCCTTCTAAAAGCCTTTTGTTTACTGCCTCCTTGGCTCCTCGCCCTCAGAGACGCGTCGTCTGACCCTTTTTGTTAGCAGCGCCCCGGCCCGCGTTTAAACACTGGTGATGAAATACCTGTCTATGGGGGGCCACCGGGGTCCCTGCACTGACCAGCTCGGCGTGGATGCTGCGCACAGGAGGGGCCCCGCTCTTGTCCTTGGGCGTGGGGACGACAGGCTGAGGGGCCGCAGCTGAGGACGGTAGAACTGCAGATGAGAGAGAAAGGGGTAAGTCAGCAGCAGAAGAGCAAAATGAGAGAAGTTTTCTTTTATTTATTTCGTTTGATTTAAAAGGTAGTATTGGACTTGCATTCTTGGTTTGAAATTGCAATCATAACAGAACTTTTCAGAACACTGGAATCATACAGTATGAGAGATGCATTTTAGTAGAGAAAAGGAGACGGACATTAGTACTGCTGAAGTACAGCATGGACCCCCATGAGGACTCGCTTGACAAAATGTCACTCAGAAGTTCAAGTAATTGATCAGAATAAAGTCCAGTCCGGACACATTTATACATTTAAAGCAGTCACTCAAAGTCTGGACTCCGGCTTGTTGGCCTTACACTGATGTTCATGTTCAAAATCAACTCTGTTCCACTTTTTCGGCAAAAAAACCCAAATACCAATCCACATTTCCCCATTCACTTTGTGTCTGTGTGGCCTGAACCAAATGCCTGGCTTATCCAACCGTCTGAAGCGCTGAATGAAGCAAGGGTGTTTCGGACTGAAAAACGTTTGTCCCAGAGCAGAAAAGAACACTGTGAATGCATGGTTAAGAACCGATTTATATTACAAGATTACAGAGGAGCGGAGAGGAGAGAGGAGCGGGCAGAGGAGCGAGGAGGAGGAGAGGAGAGAGGAGCGGGGGAGCAGAGAGGAGCGGGGAAAGAAGAGAGGAGCGGGGGGAGCAGAGAGGAGCGGGGGGAAGCGAGAGGAGCGGGGGGAGCAGAGAGGAGCAGAGAGGAGCGGGGGGAGCAGAGAGGAGCGGGGGGAGCAGAGAGGAGAGGTATATAAAGATATATCTCCACTATAAAGAAAGATCTTGTAAAATGGACTCTAATCCCAAATCAACAAAGGATTTAAACTACAAAAATGAATGTTCTGCCCAGATTTCTCTATCTATTGCAGACTCTTCCACTTTCCATCTCCAACCGGCTCGTTGATGAGTGGAATAAAACAATCTCAAGATTTGTATGGTAAGGCAGGAAACCCCGAAACTACAATTATCAAAAGAAAAAGAAGGGGGTTTACCTTGTCTGAAAAGTTACTTTATTTCAGCTCAGATCAGAGCATTGCTGACCCAGAATATAAAGATGAAAAATATTGAGAGTAATGTTGTGCCGGGGGTTCCTGTACAGACCTTACTGGCAGATGACAAACGGTCCAGTCATTTGGAGGAAGTTAAGAATCCCTGGGTAAAATCTGTGCTTACAACATGGAAGGAGCTAATCAAAACATACAAACTAAACAAAGATGTTAAATTCTTAAACTGATTATGATCAAGGTTTTATACCAAATAACACTGAAATGAGATTCAAGGTCTGGATTACGAAAGGTATAAACGTTTTTCACCACATGAAATGCTTTGAGTTGAAAGAATCCTTTGGTTTGGAGAAATAGGACTTTTATAGTTTTTTTTTTACAAATAAGGAGTTATTTAAATACAAATACAGTAATATTTCTTCGTTAATTTATTTTTTTCAAACTACAATATGCAAGGGTTCAAAAGTTCAAAAGGGTTCAAAAATCAGTGCACCACTCAAATTTGGTGATTGCTCGATGTGGTGGACTGTTGAATTGATATATTTTTTGGTATAATTTACTAAATTAGTTTGTGACAGTGCTATCAGTTTGTAGCTTGTTTATAGAAAGGAAACTTGTTCACGCAAAACAGTGATGATTTAAATACATGAAATTTTAAATTTGTGCATATCGTGGTTTGACATAAAAAAAAAACATTGTTAAAATGTTTAGGGCTCTTTAAAAAAATGATATATTGTAGAATATCAAGAGCAATATATTGATGATTGCATGTGTCACAACTGCAATAGTTGGTCTACCATCCCAAAATACAGTTTGTGAGAGTACCTTGTGATGAGTCCAGGAGGGGCGATCCCATGCCGAAGGGGCGGGACTGTGGACTGGAGGGGGCGGGGAGATCACCCATGAGGAACCCAGGCAGGAACTGTGCTCCCGATGCGGGTTTCGGGGACGTGGGAGAGCCCAGCGTCATTGGTTCACTGCCCACTGCAATGAAACGCACCACTCAACACACCACTCAACACAAGTCTGGTAATATGAGATTAATGCAACATCCTGTTTACAACAAGGCTAATGTATTAATATGGCTATTGTCCTCAAAAGCACCTTTTGACTTAGAAATGTAAGCCTTACTATTTGACACTGTAAACCATTTGCCCATTTGAACTTTATAATACAGCTGCAACTGGCAAACGATTATTTTTAGTACATTGAGGATTTTTAAATACATTTTCAACCAAATAAAAAAGTAGAAATGTGACGATTGAAGGCTTCTAGATTGAGAATATTCATAAATAAAGCATTAGTACTAGAATAATTGATGGAAAAAGTATTTATTTTTTCTACATTTTCATTTAAAAGACCCAGTAAGTAACATTTAACTAAACTCCATTCATCCTAACTTCCATCTCCACAAGTCTGACTAGTACTTGGCCTACTTGTTTCTATGGAAATGCATGGCATAAATCTGAATGGTGTATGTATGGTTTAACCCAGGGCTATTCAACTTAATCTTTCCTTGGGCCGGATGTGCACAACACGCCACTATACCTGATTTGGCCCCCGGGCCTGATGTTGAATAGCCTTAGGTCCCATGGAATTACTCGGGTGGCTGCCACTTCCAAAAAATGACATACTATTACTTCAATAATGGAAATGTCTATTAGAGTCTGTATAATCCAGAGAATGAGTGTCAAAATATGACTATGATTATTTTTATAGTCTACTAGTCACAAGTCGATTAATTATTCCAGACCTGTGGGATATAAGACGTAATAAAGTCTGAACAAGGACTGAATTAGAAGTAAATCAGGTCTGGACAAACATTTAAACGAGGGCTAGATAAACCGAGACGAATTAGAATGAGTTCTTCGGTGTCGACTTTTACGGGAATTAAATAAAGGCTAAATGACTTAACGATACACATGCCTAACAAGGACAAACCAGGTATAAACTAGGAGCATTCCCTGGCTAAAGCTGGTTCACTGTTTAATATTGCTAAATGGGAATATTCCAGGATTTAAACGAGGAAGCAGGACCTGAGCAGACGCTGCTGTGACGCACAGTGCGCAGTGCTCACGTCCAGCGCAATACTTTTACTTCAAAGTGCATTAAACTGAGGACTGAAGACTCACCTGCTAGCTCCATGCTTTGTCCTGTCCGCGAAGTTTAAAACAAACACGGAAGCAGTGCGTCTTCCTCTCTACCTGTAAAACCAACTGAAGCGCACTACCGCCCCCACTGGGAGACTCTTTTTATTACAGGTTAATCACATTTACAGAGCTAAATACTGTAGCGACTATTTGTCTAGGCAAACCATGGATATATTAAAGGTCCATGAGGCAAACAGACAAACTAAATTGTGACCAAACTTAAGACTAAACTCAAATAATCACTTTGGTGCACCATGGGTTAGTGGTTTATGCAGTATGTGTAGCAATGTGTATTGTATGTTCTCTTTGATTGACCTTTTTGTGAACTGTATTTTGATGACGTGTTTTGAATGAGAACATTTCAATTTAAATTTGTTTTGCTTTGTCAAGACTGTGTGAAAATCTATACTGAACAACCTTTAAAAAAAGTTTATACACTGAAGGAACACTGTACAACATATGGGTTTTGTACAGAAAAAGGAAGGTCCCAGCAAATATTATTGATGTACTTGGTTGTGAAATGTAAAAATTGTTATGATTGTCTTTTCTTGGTATACTAAATTTGTAACTGAATTAATAAATTCGTCTAAAAAGTGAAAACGTGGTTAATGGTTTACGCAGCAGTACTAAACACATGTCCATTCAAAATGAACCATCAAATAAAAATAGATTAAAAAAATGAAAGATGAGGGGTAAAGTTAAAGTGCAAATATAAAAATTGGGTCAGTGTATTTATGTGTATTTGGATTTTCTTTTTAGAATTCAGCATTGAAAATCAAATATCAAGTCGTAATTTAAATTTGATTGCAAAAAAACTAAAAAGAAATGAAATACCAGACAGTTTTTAATCGTCAAGTTGATCATGTAATTATTTCCGAAAGAACTTTATTGATGACTTGTATGTAAACTGTGTACACATTGAAGGCTCATTGGCAGAATGGCCATTATCCACAGTCTTTGAAACCCTGAAAAAAAGGTGTGGCTATGGCATACAGCACTTACATTGGTCAATCACCTTAGCCAGCACAACTCACCAGAGGCAGCCATGAAGACATCTGAAGAAGATCCGGTCATCGATGTGCCTGTTCCACTCCCAGCGGGGAAGTGGGAAAAGAAGAAGGAAAATCAATGAACGGATTTGCATTTGTTTCTCTTCAGAGCGACACCATGACCAGGAAGGTGGTTCAAACAGGGCAATCAACGACGATCAGAAAGAACGAAAGTGGTGTTGGGGCTGTGCGATGTATGGAGCACAACATCATTTGAAGGCACTAGATATAGCAGCTGCGGCACCGGCAGATATAGCAGCTGCGGCACCGGCCCAACACTGCAATGCAGTTCACTTTGAACTTCTGGATGGTATGGAGATGGAGCGGCTCGACTTCAGCCGACGCGTTCTTCAGAGAGAGCTAAGCATTTCCACGAACCAGCTCGAGTTTGTCTTTGCCCTGCCAGGCAAGCGAGTTTTTGAAGTCGTGTTTACTACGTTCAAACATGTCGAATCAGCTTTAGCAGAGTTTGAGAAGAGAAAAGCTAACAGCCAATTTTTGGGAAAGATCTCAGTCACCTCGCTTACAGACATTGATAAAAGAACAGTCTTTGTGGTCTTGTATTCAGAGAGAATAAAACTACAAGATATATAAACATGGGCTTCAAATTACTGCGAAGTTCTGGACATCCGAGAAGGGGCAGACATCTATGGGATTAAAACTCAACTCAACAGCTCTAAAACCGAAGTCCTACTGGTAGGCACCCCTTCCACTCTCTCAAAATCAAACAGTTTCATAATTTCTGTCAATGACTCCACTGTCCTCCCCTCCCCTCAAGTCAAGAGTCTGGGTGTCATCCTCGACAGCACCCTTCTTTCCACTCCCACATCAACAACATCACTCGTTCTGCCTACTTCCACCTTCGCAAACATCTCTCGTCTCCGTCCTTCTCTCACTCCTCACACACCACAGCCATACTTGTCCATAGTCTAGTCACCTCCCGGATCGATTATTGTAACTCTCTCCTCTTTGGTCTCCCCAATAAATCCCTCCAGAAACTGCAGCTTCTCCAAAACTCTGCAGCCCGCATTATCACCAGGACGCCCTCCCGCCATCACATCACCCCCATCCTTCAACAACTTCACTGGCTCCCCATAAAACAACGGATTCACTTCAAAATTATCCTAAATACTTTCAAAAGCTATCCATAACCTGGCTCCACCGTACATCTCTGACCTCCTCCACATCTCCCACTCCCTCTCGCTCCCTCAGGTCCTCCTCCTCTCTCCAGCTCTCTGTCCCCTCTTTCCGTCTTATTTTCAATGGGGGGCAGAGCCTTCAGCCGCTCTGCTCCTCAGCTCTGGAACTCTCTCCCTCCTGACCTCCGCAACATAGACACCCTTCCACTTTTCAAATCCAGACTCAAAACTCACCTGTTCTGGTGAGTTTGTTCAGACAATCCTACACCACATAGGACAATCCTACACCACATAACTCAGTCACTCCAACACCATCATCCAGTTCTGTACTGTGGGTTTTATTCTGTTGTTTTATTCTGTTGTTTATTCTCTTGTACAGTGTCCTTGGGTGTTCTGAAAGGCGCTTTTAAATACAATTTATTATTATTATTATTATTATTATAAAACAGGGACACGGAGGCTCAATGTCAGACTCAGACGAGCTAATGGAATGGTGAAACATTTGCCAAGTATTATCAGACTGGGCTCTTTGAGGGTATTGTCTTCTACATCGGACAGCCAAAAGCAATGCCGGAGATGTGGCAGTGCCCACTTGGCAGCACAGTGCACAGCAATCCACTGTCGTAACTGTAAAGCCCCAGACCATACAACGGCCCAGTGCCCTGTCCCAGTTAAATGCAATCTTTGCTACTGTAGCGCCCTTAGTGTGGACCAGTATAAGAGAGGCACTAACATCTACTAGGTTCGTTAGAGGAGATGATTGAATTGGAATGACGTGCCAAATTTGAGAAAATGAACAAGTGATTTATTATTTCACCACTTCATATAACCACATTTCTCAGAAAAGAGAAAACAATACAATAAAGAAAAAACCCCAAAGAAAATAAAAGAGAGCTCTTTCCCCAATAGAGTTCAGTTTGTTCAGGTTTAAGTTGAAACCGTTGACTACCCGGGTAGTGTATGTATTTGGTTCTTATCTGGATCCAGTTCAAAAAGAGAGTTCAGTCAGGTTCTCCTGCCGAGGATGCTTCAGGCTGACCACACCGTTAACACCACTTGCAGTCACCATGGGCTGGGCTCGCCATCGAGATTCGAAGATCACTTTAAAACCAATCGGGATTTCTCAAGTAATTTCTCAACAACTTCTATGGATCACAGGCGTTTGTCAGGGTGTAAAGCTCGCTCTGCTCAGTACCACCACGAAGAGCGTGCTCTGACGTGACCGTGAACGCATGGCAAGGCTTACTGGTCATTGTTAGTATTGCAACTTAGATTACATATACAGGTCTAGTAGCCCATTTTTCCATATGGGTTACACCCTCCCCCCTTGACTCAGCATGAGTGCCTTCATGCGCTTCATTATCACCAAAAGCTTCAAGTGCTTTATTAAAACTGTCAAGAAAGTTCTGGGCAAAGGAGACTAAGGGTTTACCCAACTGGAGATATTGAAAGTGATCAGGAGGTCGGTGTGACCTTTCTGACCTTCGAGCAGAGTTTGTCAAGTCTTGTTCTAGTACAGTTTCACTCTTCGGTTTCTGTTTCATTGGTAAGTGCGTTCTCTGACTCGTTGTCCTTTTGTTTTTTCCTTGTTTGTCACATCCATCACATTCCCATTTCCATTTTCCACATCACATCCAGTAAGTTTACATTTCCATTTGTCATATCCAGTGGGTTTACATTTTCAGTTGTCATATCCAGTGAGTTTACATTTTCAGTTGTCATATCCGACAAGTTTTCCAATCTCCATTTGAACTTTGTTCCATACCCATTTGAGGTATTTCTTTGTGTTGGTTTTCTCTTTCAAAGGTCGTCGGAATAGGATCTGCAGGTAAGTTAAGAATAGCACTTTGTTTTGGGATTTCACATATTTGAGTGAACCTGTGTTCAAAGGCGAAAGGAAAATGAACAGCAAGACTCATCATCAGATTCAGAATGTTCCTCGTAGGTTTGAGGCGGACTTTGTCTAGTACGTGGTCGACTAGCTTTAGGTTTGGGCTGTTTCTTTTTCCTCGTCCTCAATCAAGTCACCACAAGGAAGTAACAGATCCCTGTGCAAAGTTCGAGTGGGGCCGTCCTCATTTATGCGCTGTACGGTATACACAGGTAAGTTAGGTTTTTAACGTATTGAGAGTGGGAGTTTGGGGCACCATTTTTGACAGGTAAGTGGAAGGCAATGTCAATCGGGAACCTAGGCTGACGCCCGAACATTAGCTCATAAGGGCTGTACCACTTGTGTCACTTTCGTTTTTTGTGCAGTTGTAGGAATGGGTTAAGGGTTTCACATAATCTCGCCAATGACTTTTGTCTTTTGGTTTTCAGCGTGCCAAGCATAGCTAGAAGGGTCCGGTTAAACCGTTCGACCGGATTACCTCTAGGGTGGTAGGGACTGGTTCGGACTTTGGTAACACCAAGGAGACTACAGAGCTCTTTTATAAGCTGAGATTCAAAGTCTCTCCCTGATCGCTTAACAGCCGTTCGGGGAAAACCATAATGCACAAAAAACTGCTCCCATAATGTTTTTGCAACTGTTTTGGCTTTTTTGGTCTTTGGTTGGAATAGCGACCGCATATTTAGTAAAATGATCAGTTAAGACCAAAACATCTTTTGTGTTGTGACTGTCCGGCTCTATGGACAGATAATCCATGCACACGAGCACCATGGGGCGAGTTGTTTGGATGTTTGTGAGAGGTGCACATTTTTCAGGAGGGGTCTTCCTCCGTACGCATCGGCCACATGATTTTATTTTGTGTTCAACGTCCATGGACATTTTGGGCCAATAAAATCTGGACCGGATAAGATCAAGGGTTCTTTCAAGACCCATGTGCCCCATTTCATCGTGAAGACATGTAAGAATGGTAGGTCTTAGACAATTGGGGGCTACAAACTGGTAAGTGATGTCGTTTTCCGTTTTTCGTGTTCTGTAGAGCAGACCATTTTCCATAGTTAGTTTTTTTTTCCATTCCTTTAGCATTAGTTTGAGTTCGGAAGGGTCTGAATGAGTGGTTATCGGTTCGGCACCAGCTTCCAACAGATTGATGATTGTTTTGATGACTGGGTCAGATTGCTGATGTTGTTGAAGCTCTGCCTCTGTGTAGGCAGGTACTGTGGAAAAACCGAACAGTTCCTCTGTCTCAAACGCATCAGGTACTGCATCGACATGGATTGCAAGAGACTCAACGAGAGCAATGGAAGGTACGTCATTGTCAGTTTGGCCTAACAGATGACGGTGACATAGAACACTGACTGTGTCAGCTGAAAGCACCTCTTGGTTTGGTGAAGTTGCCAGATGATGCGAGGCAAACTGTTTGATTTTCTCCTTTTCCTCCAGAGATGCAAAGTCGTCACTGACAGTGTCATGCGGCAGTCTCGAGAGACCGTCTGCATCCTGGTTGCTCTTGCCTGCACGGTACTTTTTGTAACACCTTTTTGGAACACATGATTGGCACAGTGATCTGTAACTAGCGAAGAACCTGAAGCCAGAGTCTTTACTGTCTCTCATGAGGTCTTTTTCTATGTAGATAACAATGGTATTGTAGGAGGGTGTAATCTGCGGCCGATAATAAAACTAGTACAGATATAGAGAAATCAAGTTTATTGGATTGGTACCAAGGTATAGGAAATGCAGGAACAGAAGAGAGGGAACAGAATAGAATTGATACAACCCAAGGGAGGGAAGACCCCCTTCACTTGTGTCTCTGGGGTTTTTATGTCTTTCCGGCCCACACCAGAATTCCATATAGGGTCATAACCTATAGCTCCGTTCAAGTCTGACTGACAAACAGCACATGTGAGTTTAACTTAGATCTGCATATCTCAGGCATTTGTCTAGACTTTACATACTTACAAATTCCCCCTTTTTTAATTTAAACAATTCCCTCTATTTGATGCATGTCCATTACAACATTTGCACTTGATATGTCGTAAGAGTTCTGGACATAGAGATCAAAAAACCACCGGCTGTTTTGGCATGGCAAAGCAGCTCCTCTGCTTCGCCCTTCAGCGTTGCTTTTCGTAGAATCGCATCGTAAAAAGCATAGTTCGGTAGCCATTGTCTGGAGTAGTTGACAAGACCAAGAAAGGATAACATTTCTGCTTTCGTCTTTGGTCTCTGCACCTTCGTTATTGCTTGTACTCTTTCTGTTGACAAAAAACGGCAACCATTTTTCAAAACATGTCCCAAGTAGTGCACTGCCTTTTGGCACAGTTGCATTTTTGCCAATGAAACTTTATGTCCTCCATGTGCGAGATGTAACAGCAGCGCCATTTCTGTGGAAAAGTACCAAGAAATAGAGAGGTAAACAGAGTTTGTCGTTCTCAACAGGTGGATCTTTATTTACCTTGTGCACAGTAAATAGAAACACTTTCCCTGACAAAGGTCAGCTCTCCCTTCCTCCCTCCAGAACATGACAGTACACATCCTTTTAAAGAGTCACAAACATCGACACGTACGCACATTGTCACAATCAAATCAGCTCTAATCAATTGAGGACACCCCTCAAGGTTTTGACCCACGACTTGGCCGGAGCTAAGATAATATTATATGATACATACGGACATGACATTATTTGCAACTTTGATAGAGAGACATTTTTCCATTACAATCCCCTCTTCTGATAATTATGAAACCCTGTTTTATTATAAATCACATTAACAACCAAAAAAAAAAAAAATCCTCATAAGTCAATTAATAACCTCAAACCCAAAGAGATAGTAAAATATATTAAAAATTAGCTGAAGCAAAACCTTTCAGAGGAGAACCCTTGCACCACAAATGTACTGAGTATCTCATCCTCACATTACCGCAAAATTAGAATCAAAAAAAAAAAAAAAAAAAAAAAAAAAAAAAAAAAAAAAAAAAAAAAAAAAAAAAAAAAAAAAAAAAAAAAAAAAAAAAAAAAACAAAAAAAAAAAAAAATATTTGAAAAAAAAAAAAAAAAAAAAAAAAAAAAAAAAAAAAAAAAAAAAAAAAAAAAAAAAAAAAAAAATAATTAATAATAAGAATCCTAATTAATAGGGATACACCTCAATCAAATAACAATCATAATATAAATGTAAAAAGTAATGATACAAATATAAGAATAATAAAAAAGTAGAAGTAAGTAATAGGTATTGCTCCCCTGTCCTTAGACCCTCCTTCTCGGCCAGGAAATCTACAAAACCTCTTTTAGGAAAAGGTAGAAACCTGGAGGAGTTCCACAGTGAAGGAGAAACCCGACTCCCTCGGACGGACAGGCGGACACATATTTAAACATTATTATCTCCCCCCATTAATCAGTAAATTCTGTTTAAACAGTTAAACTACTTCATTCCCCTAATGATTGAATCATCGTCTGAATCACTTATGTAACCCGTGTCCTGCTTGAAAGCGTCTTTTATCTGGCCCTGTCACCTGAACGGACACATATTGAGCAGAAACCAACTTACCAATGACTTTGAATAAACACGAACACAGGAGAACACAGAACACAGGAGAACACAATCAAGATTACAACCACAATAATGCAAACATTTATAAGCACGTCACGCCAGGAAGTAAGAAACCATCCCAACACTGAGGAAGAATGAGCAGCTGTGACAGTTTCTGACTCCATGAGGTCACGAAGTTTAGTCAAATTTGCGAGCCCCTGTTGGATCGCTCCTCCATCCTCATCATTAGCGGGTATATAAGTACAACAGCTCCCCTTGAGTAAAGTGCACACCCCCCCAGCCGCTCCAGTGATTTGATCAAGCACAATACGATTTTGAAGTGCGACTGCGCGGAGTGCATGCATCTCTTCTCTCTGTGCCTCAATAGTGGCAAGTGTTGTGTTGATAAATGACGTGAATCTGTAGCTGAGAGTTTCTACGCGCAACATCAGTGTACCTACACCTACACCTGGGAATAATGCCAATAAAAAATTTTCCCCCGTTGTCCAAATCTTATGGTCATCTGGCACGTCAGACCCCCAAACAGAGTCATGAGGTGTCAGA
Source organism: Chaenogobius annularis (assembly GCA_015082035.1). Lineage (NCBI taxonomy): Eukaryota > Metazoa > Chordata > Actinopteri > Gobiiformes > Gobiidae > Chaenogobius > Chaenogobius annularis. The sequence continues at coordinate 587,677 of BJKM01000307.1, read as the reverse complement.
TCCCGCTGAGCTCTGTGTGTGAGGTGTGGTACCCCAGATATTATGTATGAATGATCCGACGGGATAACAGCAGCGCAGCGGCCCACCCATCCAGCTGGAAGACATTCATACATGTAATATCCACAGAGAAACATGTAGTCCTCTATTGGAACGGTCCCTAAAATGTCTGGTACGTGTAGTAAGGTGCACATGTGGTGCCGGGACCCGCCTGAGATGTATTCAAATGAATCCCCTCCCTCAGAGGGGTGCACGGGACATGTACTGCAGAACAATATATATTAGGGATTCGTCCTACATGCAGTGGTTTGAATTCAGATTCTGTTCCGGTGGACAAGGGTGATATAATATTCTGTGTGAAACATGCAAATTTAGAACCAGGTTGAATATGTACTGGTCCAAAGAGTGGTCCCAGTTCTAGATTCTCAGGAGGTCTAATGTTAATTTCAGGTTGCCCTTGCGTAGTACAAGAGGAATCATTACTTTCCACACAGACCAAACTATTTTACTCAGGAGTTTAGGATTATCCAAAGAGATTAGAGTTTTTAGGTAAAATGGTGGCTAATTCAGGTACAGGGAGAGGCAACACGTGGGGCGACGCCGTTGCTATGGGCACATGTGTACACACATAACAATCTTTCCGTTTGTGGCTATCGGCTATATATTTAGCATATCGATACCAGTAATTTAGAGTATAGACCGTGGAATGGTTATGAATAAGTGTAAGAGACCCAATCTGTGTATTGTCATGACGCAGTGTACGAGTGTTACGGTCGAACCTTTGTTCTCTGTTGTGATATATCAAGCTGGGCGGAGCAATGAACCACATGATCAACAAAGCCAGAGCGACTGACATCAACAAAGCATACATCAATATTCTACAATTCAGTGACCTGATGTTGACCCTCCTGTTGATCAGGTTAGAGCTCTTAGGCTCCGGGGGGCTCTCCTCCTCCCGAGGAGCACATGGATGTGCTTTAGGAGCCATGAAGACAACGAAGATCGTGTTGTGTAGATGCGATTACCAAACGATGCAGAGCTTCAAACTGCGCTGGGTTTTGGCAGAGTGCCACGTGCTCGGAGCACCCGATCAGTGGGCTCTGGTGCTTTATGACCTTGCTCTGACCCCTGCTCTCACGCGCTTGAGTTCGTTGCAATTCAAAGGTCCCACGACGTCCTCAGTGGTTGAGGTTAGAGTTGCAGCCGGCCCCTGTGTCTGACCCACGGGTGGACACACAGCCAGGTGAGCTGAAGACTGCTCGACAGTGTGATACGCGTGAACCCAAGTACCGCGTTCGGCTACTTTCACTGCGGTGTCTGTGATGAGAAGAACTTGGAATGGACCTAACCAGCGTTTGGACCTCCAGTGCTTACGTCTTTGCTCTCGGACCAGGACCCAGTCTCCTGGTTTGAAGTTATGAAGTACAGCTTCAGCTGCCTTCGGGAGAGCGTTTTTACCTGCACAGAAATAGAGGACAACAGTGCAATCCAATTCTTTACAATAAGCTAACATTGAAATCATCACAAAGGGAAGAATTGGGTAGATCTCGTGGTGGTGGAGGTGGGCTCAGGCCTATATTAGGTGGGCGAGCAAACAGAATTTCAAATGGACTCATTTTACATCTTGCCTGTACTCGCATACGCATGTACATGAGTGCGAGTGGAAGCGCCTTGACCAGGAGAGTCCTGTTTGCTCACAGATTTTAGTCCAGTTTTGTTTTGATCGTCCCGTTACTCCTTTCGACGAGACCTGATGATTCAGGATGATAAGAGGTATGTTTACGGAGATCAATACCCAGAAATTAGACCCACCTCCTCTACCACCTTAGCTACAAAATGGCTGCCATTGTCACTAGAAATCTTTTTAGGAATGCCCCAGCGTGGCACAATCTCTGTGATCAGAGCTTTGACCACTGCGTTACTAGAAGCATGTTTAGATGGAAAAGCTTCCACATACCGGGACCAAACATCAACAAACACCAGACAGAATTTCTTGCCCTCGCATGGAGTTAGTTCAATGAAATCCATCTGCATGTGCCCAAACGGCCTTTGTGTGGTGGTGGGTGGGCTGCCTGTGGGACTTGTTTTGCTCTACCTGGATTGTTGTTTAAACAAATAGCACAAGATTGACAAAACTTTTGGGCATAAATTGTAAAACCTTTTGTGAACCAATTTTGTCCCACAGCAGTCACCATCCCCCCTTTTGATGCATGGTCACGGCCATGTGAGATCAACGCCATCTGCCTAAAAAAATGTTTAGGTAAGCAAGGTTTGTTATTAGGTCCAAGCCATGTGCCATCACACTTCACAGCCCCAGCCTTAGTCCACACAGAGATTTCCTCTGACGTGGCAAAATTCCTGCATTGCTGATAAAGGACTCTGCAAGAGAAGTGTTATGAGACACAAAACATTCATTTTGTTTAGGCCTGCAGAGATAAGACGCAGCCTTGGCGGCTGAGTCTGCTCTGCTATTACCATGTGAGATTTGGTCATCTCGGTTTGTGTGAGCTTTGCATTTGCATACAGCAATCTCAGATGGCAACAAGATAGCCTCCAGGAGCCCTGCAACCTGTGTGGAGTTCAGAATCGGCTTACCATCTGATTTCAAAAAGTTCCTGTGTCGCCACAACCCAGACCAGTCATGGCAGACACCAAACGCATAGCGAGAATCTGTGAAAATTGTGACAGACTGACCCTTCGCCAGTTTGCACGCAGCTGTCAGAGCCACCAATTCAGCAGTCTGTGCAGAGAAATGTGAGGGCAGTGGGCCTGACGCCACCACATCCCACTCAGAGCATACAGCAAAGCCAACACGGTTCTGACCAGTGCTAGCGTCTCGAGATGCAGATCCATCTACATACAAAACAAAATCAGGGTTAATGAGAGGCTCTTCTTTCAGATCCGGTCTTGGAGTGCCACTGTTCAATGGCAGAAATACAACAGTGAGGTTCCCCTTCATCAGGGTGGCAGAGTGTGGAGGAGAACATAAAAGTAAATCATCCACATATTGCAATAAACAGCTTCCTGGTGACAGCTACAGAGGAGCCAATGAGTCGCGCAGTGCTGCGTTGTACCATGTTGGAGAGTGAATGAACCCCTGACAAAGCCGTGTCAGGGTCCAGAGTCGGTTCTGGAATTCAAATGCGAACCAAAACTGTGAATCCTGATGAACAGGGACAGAGAAAAACGCATTCGCCAGATCCACAACTGTAAAGTATTTTGCCTCTGAAGGAATCTGAGATAAAATAGTGTATGGATTAGGTACTACAGCTGCAACTGGTTCCACAGCTTCATTTACTGCTTTCAAGTCATTTGTAAATCGCCACTTTTCTGGGGCTCCTGGTTCACCTTGCTTTTTTAACAGGAAAGATGGGACTCTGTACCCCCCCTAGATTTACAAGGAACTATTACTCCCGCCTCTCTCAGAGCTTCAAAAACTGGAGTAATACCTTCAACTGCCTCTGGGCGCAGAGGATATTGTGGTCTACAGGGGCGAGCGTCAGATTTTGGGGTGATCACTACGGGTTGACAACTTCGAATTCAGCTTACATCATTTGGGCTCTTGGCCCAGAGGTCATCCGCAACCCCCCTCAGTTCAGGAATTGCCTCTGCCTCAGCCTGAGATAAAAAACAGCCTGCTCCCGGAGCAGAGTGACTCTTATCAGTGCCTGTGGAAACACAGTGAATGGACGGGAGAGACAATTGTGAACACATCCTCCACGCGTTTGTGGAGCGTGAAAATTTCACCGCAGATTCTGGAACATTCTCCCAGTCCTCTATCATGAAACAGCGATAGACAAAATCTTGTACTTCCCCCCAGTTTGCATTTGTTGGTTTTGATAATGCTATGTACAGATTTAAGTTTGACATATTACATTCTTTTAGTGAGTCAGGGAGCGACACAGATAGCAGAGAACTGATGACCCCAGAATAAATGTTCAGTCGTTAAAGAGTCCTCATCACACTCATTCCAACAAGCATTAAAATCATGTTCTGTTCTAGTTACATCTGCGGGCAAACAAAAGGAGCACTGCAATTCTCCCATGTCTTTGAAGTCAGCATTCTCAGTGTGTGTCACTTTCTCATGAGCTAAAGAAATTAGCTTAATTGAAGGGTTTGGGGCCAATTTCCAAAAATAATTATAATCGGGAGCTTCTGTCCTGCCCCTTCAAAAAATTTGAATCATGTTCCAATTCTCTTATGGTGGTGACTTTCAGTCCGTCTGCGGTAGAGATAAGACAGATTCCTAATCTACACATTAGATCGCGTCCTAACAGGTTCACCGGACACAAAGGAGAATAGAGAAATGCATGTTTGAAATGTGTGACCACTGACATCAAAACATGTTAAAGGAGATGTGAAATTCTCTTTCATTGTCTCTCCAGAAGCTGCTAATGAAAATGCGTACCGCCCACTTAACCTGGGTTTCTTTGTTAGTGCAGAAAATGTAATCACAGAATTTGTGGCGCCTGAGTCCACCAAGAAATAAATTTTTTCACCATTAATCATCATGTGGTACTCGGGAAATTTAGTTTTAGCTTGACTAATTTTAGAATATGTACCCTCTGGTACTCTTGCACAACCCTCAAGATAATTGCATGTGAGATTGGTGTCAGGTGCATGTTACCCTTCTGCAGGTGTGGTTGTAGGTGTTGTCCCAGTGCGTGTCTCGTTGAGCCAGTTGTTTATGGTGCGGTGCTCGGACCTACTCCATTCCTCCCCCTCCAGTCAGTCCGACACTCCATGCTGCCAAATGTGGTGCTGGAAGAGCCGAAAACTGCTGCTGCACGTTCGGGCAGAGCCTGCTGTGCTCCGGGTGCGTGATAGGCCACGGCCTGTTGCCCGGTAGGATAGTAAGGTTCAAACTGCGGTGTTGTCGCTGTGCAGTCTCGGGCAAAATGTCCCAACTGTCCGAGACATAACAGGCACTCTCCGTTGTTCCCGTCTCCACGTCGCGTCCGCGTCCGCGCTGGTTTTGCTGTTGCTTGCTTCCCGGTGGCTGTCCTCCCGGTTGGCCAGAATTAACAATAGAGTGTCGATTATGGCCTCATGTTTTCTTTGGACCCGACCTTCTTCTTTCTTTTTCTTTGCCTTTGCGATAAGCGTCTGCGCATAGACGTGCATGCGCATAAGCGTCTTGCGCATGACGTGCATGCGATAAGCGTCTGCGCATAGACGTGCATGCGGAAGCAGTCTGCGCATTACGAGGTGCTGCCGCTCAGTCTCGATTTGGGCTGCTCTAAAATCCGCCCACATATGTCTTTTTAGTACTCTGGCGCTTATGTCCGGAGCATGCTCTGGTAAAGTGCCTGGCAAAGACTTTTTTCATATGGGGGTGCCCGGACCCGTCCCTACCATGCCACTCTTTTCTTTGTACAGGATGGAGAATCGGTGGATATAAATCGTCTGTGTTCTCGTCCTGTTTTTGTCGGCACCCCTGGATAGCTTCCGGGTCATAAAGGACAGGAAATTCTCGGGAAATGGCCAAGTTCAGTCTGGTTATAGCCGCAATGTAGGCCACATTGTGTGCATATGTGGGTTTGTCGGCCCGCAGATCATTGGCTGGATGTCATCTTTTATCTTTGCAAAGTCACTAGTTTTCATAGCAAACCACCAATATGCTTTCTGCACTCGAGCCCGAAGGTCGAATCTCTTGCAAAATTCTTCCAAATCTTTAGAAATTGAGTCCCATTCCCCAGCGGGTTTGGCAGGGCTTTGGCACTGGCCACCGACCTCCTCTGACCTCCAGGGTCTATACACGTACATTTGTCCTCTGGTCCGGCCACTCGGACCATGGGCATGATGCGTTTGGTTCAGGATGTCCCGGCCGGAGAATGTCATGCCATTCCTTTTTCACAGCAACGGGTTTTGGGTCTTTTGTTTTGCTTTTGTTGTTTGTTGAATCTCGTCCCTCCTATGGCCCCCTCCTCCTCGAGTTCTGGTGGAGCATGATTGACAGGTCGGCTGAGGAAGTAGGATTCGAGGTCCAGGTCCGTTCTCGCCTCAGAAAGACTGGTCAGATTCTGGGTAAACACGAGGAACAGACACAGTAACATGTCTCGTCGAATGTGAAGTTGTGAGTGCGGGTGCATGTGTGTGTGTGCGTTGCACCAGGGTGTGTGTGCGGGTGCATGTGTGTGTGTGCGTGCACAGGGGGTGTGTGGCGGGTGCATGTGTGTGGTTGCTGCATCCACGGGGGGGTTGTGTGTGTGTTCTGTGTGTGTGTGCATGCACCAGAGGTTGTGTGTGCTGGTGTCTTGTGTGTGTGCGTGCACCAGGGGTGTGTTGCTGGTGTGTGTGTGTGTGTGTGTGGTGGTGCACCAGGGGTGTGTGTGCTGGTGTCTGTGTGTGTGTGCGTGCACCAGAGGTGTGTGTGTGTGTCTGTGTGTGTGTTGCCGTGCAACCAGGGGTGTGTTGCTGGTGTGTGTGGGTGTGTGTGTGTGTGCGTGCCACCAGGGTGTGTGTTGCTGGTGTCTGTGTGTGTGTGCGTGCACCAGAGGTGTGTTGCGTGGTGTCTGTGGGTTGTGCGTGCACCAGAGGTGTGTGTGCTGGTGTCTGCTCTGAGAATGGGGTTGAGAGCCGTATGTGAATAAAGGGCGGCTTCACATCTCTCTCTCTCCCCCACAGTCGCCCTTGACAGTCACCATTTGTTTACCACAGTCTCTTTCGCTCTCGTGCTTCAGCTTCAGTCTTCACTTTTACCCATTTCTCGTGCTTCTGCATCCACCTCACCGACTCACTTGACACTTTTTTAGTTTTTTAACAAGTCTTCAATTTTGCTCTCTCTAAGTTTGTTTTTGAGGTTTGCAATCTGATTCATGCTTAAAGATCCTCCACTGGGAACCCATATTTCTCCGTCCAAAGAGGCAAGCATTCTAAGCATTCTTGTCCAAATGTATTAGACCATGACACGAGCATCACTGGAGTCTCGGGGATCTGAGCATCATTCTTGGATTGACTTTTCCCCATTTTACGACCACCACGTTTTCTCGCCAATTCACACGTCTGTGTTGTGCAAACGTAACCTCACCCACTCCTCTAGTTTAGGGTACACAACATACGCTAAACTGACCGCCCCAGGCGACCCCAGATAAAGCTAATTCTTAAATTGTTGCTTTTAGTTAAAGGGTGAGTGTGCCAGGTTCTCCTGGTCTTTGCAGGGCTTTGGCCTCGCCAACTTGATAAGCCAAGAATGTGCTGTCAAAACAGACTAAATCCTCCTCAGACTCCAGCCTAAACTCGTTTAAGGACCCCAGGCAGCAATGTGCAGCACGGATCCCAAAGTAACTAAATGAATACATTTTAAGATTATATTATTATTATTATTATTATTATTATTATTATTATTATTATTATTATTATTATTATTATTATTATTATTATTATTATTCTTTTATCCCTTTCTTCTCAGGAGAGAAGAAATTAAAACCCTATCTATCGACACAATTGAGATGGACAAACTCACAAAAATTAGTTCTTTTGAGTCCCAGCGCTGGCGTCGTCCTCTCAGGCCTGTGATTCAGTCCTCTCGTCTCGAATTTGTGGAGGAATGAGGCTGGAAAGCAGGTGATGTTCCAGGTGGATCAAACACTGCTTCACACGACCCACGAAGACAGACCGCCAGGCGAAGGAGTAGTTTGTTAGACGCCAAATTGTTGTGTCATTTCTGTGGAAAAGTACCAAGAAATAAGAGAGGTAAACAGAGTTTGTCGTTCTCAACAGGTTGGATCTTTATTTACTCGTGCACAGTAAATAAAACACTTTCCCTGACACGAGGTCAGCTCTCCCTTCCTGACCTCCAGAACATGACAGTAACACATCCTTTTAATAGACAGTCACATACATCGACACGTACGCACATTGTCACAATCAAATCAGCTCTAAGTCAAAATGAAGGAACACCCCTCAAGGTTTTGACCCACGACTTGGGCGGAGCTAAGATAATGTTATATGATACATAGACATGACATTATTTGCAACCTTTGATAGAAGAGACATTTTCCATTACAGTCCTTGACACAGTCTGTTTCTGTTGGAGATGAAATCAGAATGTCATCAAAGTACAACTGTATTGTGGATTCTCCCGGACATGTTAATAGTGAGACAAATTTCTTGATTTCGCTGCAATAGTATGCCAATGAATCCCATGCTCAATCTTGTTAAGCAATAGTTTTGATTTTGAAAAGTAAATCCAAACAACTCTTGCGTCTGCTTGTCCACTGGGATGGAAAAAGTATGCTGAAGACAGGTCTATCACCGTGAAATATTTTGAATTGGATGGTTATAGCAGTCAAAATTGCATTAACATCTGGCACAGTAGGTGGTATTGGAAATATTACTTCGTTAACTTTTCTCAAATCCTGTGTGAATCTCCATTTATTGGTCCCAGGCTTCAATATTGGATTTACAGGGCTGTTACATGCAACCTTTCTTTTTTCGAACAATCCCTTGTGTTAGCAAACTTTCAATTACTGGTTTAATCCCCTGTTCCTTTTCTTTGGAGAATGGATATTGTTTGACAAATACTGGGAATTTAGCATAGTTAATTTTAGCCCTGTATGGCGTTATATTCAATAGACCTGCATGATTGGAATGCAGTGCCCACAATTTGCGTGGTATTTTTGACAATTAAAATTGGAGTGTTAATAGCTACCAATTCTGGCGTTGACTTGACCTCTATTGTTGTGGATCGAGCATTTTTGCACCTGATGAAAAAAGTTCTCTGGTCTCCTACCGTATGCCCATATGACGTAGTCTCCGGTCTCATCTCTGGAATCTGGACTCTCCTCGATTCTCAGTAGAAGACATGAAACAATACAAGCGATGTCAGCAAAATCTTTGGCAATTGCAAAAACATAGACATCAATGTATTCATTAGTTGTTCTGTGGACTAGAATTAGTCCCGCTGGGCATAAGAAAAACAACTGCAAGTCCAAATTTCCTTCACTGACTGTTTCTGTATAAGCAAAAGGCTTTTCAACTGGTTTCAAATTTAGCATCGTCACTGCCGCAGCTGCATTACATTTTGCTACCTGTTTGATGTTTTTCACAAGACAGTACTTGTGATGGTTTGACATCTTTTAGTGTCACATTTGTGAAGAAATCATTGCCATCTGGTAAAGTGTGCATCATAAATTGTTGGACAGTTTTGCTTGGTAATTTGACTATAATTCCATCAGTTTAACATATTATTGTTGCATTCAATTTGCACAATAAATCTCTTCCCAATAATGAAATTGGAACTGTATGGCTCAACAAAAAGGGGTGTTGTATCACTCGATTATTCAATTCAATCTGTAATGGCTCAGTCAATGATTTGTTTGTGAAGGACGCCTGTCAGTCCAACTGCGTCAATCGTTTTGTTGGTTGCGCGTTTGAAAAAGTCCTTGTCATTCATGCAAGGCATCGTAGCTCCAGTGTCTATCAAAAAAGGTACTTTTTTACCATTAACTGTTAAATTTAGGCTAGGTAATTCAGATGTAGTGGTCGTGAGTTGCATTTGTGGAGCTGTTAACACGCAATTAAAACGAATGTCGTCCTGCGGCTGGCATCCCTATTTCCAGAACACATTCTTTTGGCCTCTATCAGAGACAGGGAATCTCCTAATGTTTCGTGGTGTGTTATTTGGTGCATTCTGTATCTTCCTCGGCTCTCTGTACTTTGACCTTCTACTGTTTCTTGCCCAGTGTCCTAAAATTCCACAGTTGTAACATCTATCTTCACTCTGTTACAGTCTATTTTGGTTCAGTGTCTGGTTCCATCTTCTTGCGTTTCCCTGCTGATTCGCACCTGTCATTACGGGGAAAAGAGAAGAGTTTTTTAGTTTTTCAGCTTTTAGCAGACCAACAGCCTCCAATTCTCTGACCTTTTGCATTAGAGCATTTGGTGCATATGAATATACTTCTGGTCATGCTAGTTTAATTGTGTAACTAGTCTGGTCATCTAGTGCATTCAGAAACGTCACTTCTCCTTTCTGGGAGCCGTTACTCATGTCCAACTGCCATAAATCCAATTCTAAATCTTCATCACCGATGACAGCATGTGATGTTAGGTTACTGCTTTGCATTCTTTCGCTGGTCTGTGATACAAGTAGATTTAGTAGTATTGCCTGGAAATTGAACAGACATTTTTTTCCATGTCAAATATACTTCCACCATAAAATGTAAGTTCCAATTTGGGTCAGAAACTTTTGTTTCATCTATTACGAATGCTTTTACTATGTCTAACTTTTCCCGTTTGAAACTACCCTCTGAGGGGTACTGGTTGTCCGACCATTTTGACAAGTTCGTCAGATACGGTTGTACATAATAAATTCCCAATTTTGTTTGCATCCATTCCCTAGGATTCAAAAAGTTTGTTGATTTATGTGAAATCACCATCAATTTTGGATTTGCCTTAAGTAATTCTTTTACTTGTTGTCTCTCAGCTCTGGGTAGATCATGCTCTGTTTTATATACCATTTTAAAGAGTTGATGTACCACTCAAATCACATCAATGTTTGTACTATCCTTTAAATCTCTATTAAACCCATTTATTTATCTTCTGCGATATCCTTCGGTATCTCTAACGTCTCTATTTTATCTTAAAAGGCTCGATCACCTTATTTTCTCACACACAGTCTGGCTGCGTTGTGTTTAACCCTCGATCGATATGGTTAGAGTGGTGTCACTCTGCGCTACGGACATGTTCCTATCATCACATTGAAAATGTCAAATTACACCCGTTTAAGATTCAATTTCAACCTTTAACGGATTAGTATTTAAAAAACACTTACCTGTTTTGTCGAAATCCCACTTCTGACACCAAATTGTAGGAGGGTGTAATCTGCGGCCGATAATAAAACTAGTACAGATATAGAGGAATCAAGTTTATTGGATTGGTACCAAGGTATAGGAAATGCAGGAACAGAAGAGAGGGAACAGAATAGAATTGAATATACAACCCAAGGGAGGGAAGACCCCCTTCACTTGTGTCTCTAGGGTTTTTTTGTCTTTCCGGCCCACACCAGAATTCCATATAGGGTCATAACCTATAGCTCCGTTCAAGTCTGACTGACAACAGCACATGTGAGTTTAACTTAGATCTGTATATCTCAGGCATTTGTCTAGACTTTACATACTTACAGGTATCCTTCAATCTTTATCGATTACAGTGGCAAAAATGATTTTGAAGTTTCACATTGATTTTATACTTTTATGGCTTATCACTGCCCGTGTATTTTATGTCTCTTGTGTGTCTGTAAATTGACTACACATTGGGGGCTCATTGCCAGACTGGCCATCATCACAGTCGTTGAAACTCTGAAAAGAAGGTGGGGCTATGGCATACAGCACTTTACATTGGTCATTCACTCACCAGAGGCAGCCATGAAGACGTCCGAAGAGGATCTTGAGTACAGCAGGCACTTTTGATAGGAAGATCATGGTTCAGTGGAGTTCAACAGGAGCATTGATTTGCTTCATTTCAGTAAGTTCTACTTAAGACATTATCCATCAAACTGAAGACTACTTATTATTAAAACATGTTAAGACAAGCTCAAAATGAGCCACTGGTGGCGTCCGTATTCATAAGTGCTTCTCTTTGGGCTTTACTTTGTTGTGAATTAGAACTCAATAACTGCAAATATCTCCATTTTTGAAGAACACACGGAAGTTTTCACAGTACATGGTCAGTGCTACTTGTTGGGGTGGTGTTGATGTGCATTTTTGACATGATGTTTTGGACAAGTTTTTGTTCAACCACCAGTTTCAGAGTATCATTCGTATTGCCCTAACCTAAGAGTTGACTTGTCAATGAAATTCACTAGGTGCTTTTTGTTGGGGCAAGTGGCATATGACAAAAGCCTCCATTGGCAATGCAAAAAATAATTGTCCTTACTCCAAGATGACTTCCAAAAGAACCGCTTGTGTTTTTTCATGCTCAAAAGTGCTTCTCTTTGGGGGTTTCTTGTCAGCAACTTGTTCACAAATAGGAACTGGACTGCAATTATCATTGACTCCTGTGCCAACTTTAAATCAGAAGTAGACCTCATTCAGAGCCATTATCTGTGTGCAATCCATAGAAAGTTCTTCATAGTTGGGGGGTGGTTCTGGCTGCACTATTTATTATTGTACAATAGAATATATCCTCTTGTTTTTTGTCGGTATTATTTTCTCTGACTCCAGTCACAGACTTAAACCCAGTAAGTACCTTTTGTTGGGGTAGCGTAGCTGGCTTTAACATGCAGGGAAATGCAGGAATCGTTTCTATGTAAGTCATTATCTTTACGTCATTCATACCCTGATCAACGTCCATGATATTATGTCTCTTGGGTGTCCGCATAAACAACTGTGTTGATGGCTTGTCTGTAAATTGACTACACAATGGGGGCTCATTGCCAGAATGGCCATTATCACAGTCATTGAAAGCCTGAAAAACGAGGGGCTATGGTGACTTACAATGGCATACAGTACTTACATTTGCCAGCACAACACACCAGAGGATGCCATGAAGACATCTGAAGAGGATCCATTGCCCTGTCAGACCAGGCAAATAAATTAACCATTTTATTGTAACGTTAGGCCCTGGTCAACGTTAGACAGTGCAAATTCATTGGCTGGCGAAGTCAGGATCTTGTGCATTTGGCAACATTAAGGAAAGACAGGTGGTGTAACACTGTCCAAAGTTACAGCACTTGGACACCCATCGTAGATTTGCTCGATAGGGCAAATCAAAGAGAGAAACCATGTAGGATGCAGCCTGACGGTTCATGGTTTCATTGTGTAGTGGTCATCACGTCT
>BJKM01000307.1:401924-572101 GCA_015082035.1 Chaenogobius annularis | reverse complement strand
AGATGCGACGACCACTAAACCGTGATGCATCGGATTGCATCCTACATGGCTACTCTAAGTGTACTGTGTGGTTCCATGGTGTAATGGTCAGCACTCTGGGCTTTGAATCCAGTGATCCGAATTCAAATCTCGGTGGAACCTTTCAAATCACGCACTTTGATGTCTTCTGATGTATAATTACTCTGAACCAATGTATAGCAAGAACTATGAAGCAAAATCTATGAATAACCATAGCTGCATGCTTTTAAGGCTTTCGACGACTGTGCTCATGTTCATTCTGCCAATGAACCTTCAATGTGTAGTTAATTTACATTCAAGCCATGCAATATCATGGACATTGATCAGGGTGTAAATTCTGTGAAGTGAATTACTTATTACTTAAAAGGAAACAATTCTCGCATTTTGATGTTAAAGCCAGCAAATCTATCCCAGCAAAAAAGCCCGTTAAGTCAGTGTCCAGAGTCAGAGTGATATTACTGACAAAACAAGCCAAAACAGCCAGACAGATAATGGCTGTGGTCGAGGTCTACTTCTGACTCAAATTTGGCACAGGGGTCGTGATATTGGCCTTACAGGTCCGATTTGTGTACAAGTTGCTGACAAGAAAATCCCAGGGAGGAGCACTTATGAGCACGAAGAAGCACAAGTGCTTCTATTTGAAGTAACTTGGAGCAAGGACTTTTTGTTGCATTACCAATGGAGGCTGTGGTCATATGCAACTGCCCCAAAAAAAAAACACTTACTGAATTTCATTGACAAGCTCATGTTGGGGAAATAAGAATGACTCTTTGAAACTGGTGTTTAAACAAACTTGTCCAAAACATCCTTTCAAAAGTGCATGCAGACAAAGACATCAACACTACCCCAACAAGTAGCACTTACTGCATTCAAAAGTCAAGTCAGTGCTTGTGCCAGGGTAATGTGAATGACCATGTACAGTGAAAATGTCATTGTTTTCTTCGAAACTTGAGATACTTGCAGTTAATGAGGGCTTAAGTTCACATCCAAGACAACCCCAAAGAGAAGCACTTATGAATACAGAAGACAATAGTAGCTCAATTTGAGGTTGTCTTAATGTGTTTTTTATAATAAGTAGTCTTCAATTTGCTTCACAGTGTCTTACACAGCGGTCACAACAAGCAGAACTTACTGAAATGAAACAAGTCAATGCTCCCGTTGAACTCCACTGAGCCCTGATATTCCTGTGGAAGTGGCTGCTGTACTCAAGATCTTCCTCAGATGTCTTCATGGCTGTCTCTGTTGAGTTGTGCTGGGTACGTTGAGTGACCAATGTAAGTACTATATTCCATAGCCCCACCTTCTTTTCAGGGTTTCAACGACTGTGCTCATGTTCACTCTGCCAATGAACCTTCAATGTGTAGTTAATTTACATTCAAGCCATCAACAACATTGTTTATGCAGACACCCAAGAGCCATGCAATATCATGGACATTGATCAGGGTATAAGTTCTGTGAAGTTAATTACTTATTACTTAAAAAGAAAACAATAAGAATGACTCTTTGAAACTGGTGTTTAAACAAACTTGTCCAAAACATCCTTTCAAAAGTGCATGCAGACAAAGACATCAACACTACCCCAACAAGTAGCACTTACTGCATTCGAAAGTCAAGTCAGTGCTTGTGCCAGGGTAATGTGAATGACCATGTACAGTGAAAATGTCATTGTTTTCTTCGAAACTTGAGATACTTGCAGTTAATGAGGGCTAAGTCACATCCAAGACAACCCCAAAGAGAAGCACTTATGAATGCAGAAGACAACAGTGGCTCAATTTGAGGTTGTCTTAATGTGTTTTCATAATAAGTAGTCTTATTACACGGCGGTCACAACAAGTAGAGCTTACTGAAATGAAACAAGTCCCGTTGAACTCCAAGGAGGCCTGATATTCCTGTGGAAGTGGCTGCTGTACTCAAGATCTTCTTCAGCTGTCTTCATGGCTGTCTCTGTTGAGTTGTGCTGGCTAAGATGAGTGAATGACCATTGTAAGTACTGTATGCCATAGCCCCACCTTCTTTTCAGTGTGTCAACGACTGTCCGGCATTGAGCCCCCGTTGTGTAGGCAATTTACATGAAAGCCATCAACAAAGTTGTTAATGCAGACATAAAATACATGGCCAATGCATTTTTGCAACAGTCTTTGATCAAGATTGGTGGATAACATTGTCATCTACATTGTAAATGTGTAGGACCTCGTGAGAGTCAGTTAAGATTAGGGATACAGTTTCTTTGCTGGTTGAAGATCAATGTGCCCAACCATGTGTCCCCAAAATGGTTCATGTACAGCTGTCAAATGATCCAGGAGCGACTTGACTCAGAGCCTGGATAGCTCAGTCGGTAGAGCATCAGACTTTTAATCTGAGGGTCCAGGGTTCAAGTCCCTGTTTTTCTTCCCTGATTTCTTATAACCTTGTTGAAAGGTGCAACACAAAACACTGAGCAATAATTAAACAACATCTATTCAGTCAAACAAAAGGGTATCCATTTAAGGGACAATTTAAAATTACTATAGTATAAAATAAAAATAGGCATTGCTATGTACACAAGTTTACAGTTAAGTTTAAAGTTGTAGAGCAGAAGTTGAAATCACGCACGTTGATGTCCTTCTGATGTATAAATACTCTGAACCAATGTATAGCAAGAACTATGAAGCAACATCTATGAATTGCCGTAGCTGCATGTTTTTAAGGCTTTCGACGACTGTGCTCATGTTGTGCAGACATTGTCAGGTGCAAATGTGTTTTCATACTAAGTAGTCTTCAGTTTTAGTCACAATACTGATAACAATAGAACTTACTGAAATGAAATAAGTCAATGCTCCTGTTGAACTCCAAGGAGTTCTTACATTCCTTTCGAAGTTTTTTAAGACATGAACCCAGCATTCATTTTTGCCAAAGAAGCTCACTTTGGCGAGCTTGTAGTCCCTGGGTCAACCCTAGGTTTTTGCATGTGAAGAGGATGCATTTTTTTAAACCTTTTTAAACATATATTTGAGGCAAGTAGGAAAAATACACACTCATAGAAACCATTAAAGTTGTTAGTGGCCATTAAAGACAAGACAATCTAAATTTCAGATGAGCCTAACGGTTAAAGCTTTTTTTCACTGTGCAATATCAGCACAGTAATGGCAAGGTGTTAAATTGAACAAAACACAGAACTGGCTTCACTGGGGATCAAACTCAGGACCTCTTGCACATAAGGCAAATTCAATGACCACTAAACAATTACACCATGACACAACAGCGTGGATCCTACATAGCTGCTCACTTTGAGATGTCTCGGTGGAACCTTGAAGTTGTATACACACTGTCCTTTTGTGTCATGTATATCCTGCTGATATATTAAAATGTACAAAGCTTAATAGTGAAGCCAGTACTAGTGGACTTCAACAACAGTGACACCTGTATAGGGCTGACGGGAAGAATGGCCTCACCGACCTGAATCCGCGCAGTGTTCAGTTATTGGACTTATGTGCTAGCTAGAGGAGTTCAGGAAGGCCATAGGGGAGGACTATCGGTGGGCCCAAAGAAATTCTGGTAAAACCGTCCGGCGCCTCAGGAGGGGAAAGCAGTGCTTCATCAATACAGTTTATGGTGCCGGTGGAGATCTGCTGACCTCGATTAGGGATATCTTCGGACGGTGGAAGGAAAACTTAAGTCCAGTGTCACATCTTCCGAAGAGGAAGCTGCGACTGAGGACTCGGAGGCTGGCTCGTCCATCACCCAAGCTGAAGTCACTGAGGTTGTTGGCAAACTCCTCGGTGGCAGGGGCGGATCAGATCCGCCCTGAGTACCTAAAGTATCTGGTTGTTGTAGGACTGTCCTGGCAGACACGTCTCTGCAACATCGCATGGCAGTCAGGGACATCAGGACTGGCAAACCGGGGTAGTGGTCCCTCTGTTCAAGAAGGAGGGTGTGTTCCAATTACAGAGGGATCACATTTCTCAGCCTCCCCGGTCAGGTCTATTCCAGGGCACTGGAGTGGATATGCGACCCATGGTCGAACCTCAGATTCAGGAGGAGCAGCGTGTTTTTTGTCCTGGTCGTGGAACACTCTGTACTCTCCATCAGGTGCTCGAGGGTTTACAGGAGTTTGCCCAACCAGTCCACATGTGCTTTGTTTATTTGGAGAAGTCTTTCGACCGTGTCCCTCGGGGTATCCTTTGGGGGGTGCTCCGGGAGTACGGAGTCCGGGGCCCTTTGCTCACGGCTGTCCGCTCCCTGTATGACCGGAGCAGGAGCTGTGTAGTAGCCGGCAGTAAGTGAGACCTGTTCCCAGTGCGTCTTGGGCTCCGCCAGGGCTGCCCTTTGTCACCGGCTCTGTTCATTTTTTTTATGGACAGAATTTCTACACACATTTGGGGACCACAGAATCTTATCTCTGCGGTTTGCAGACGATGTTGTCCCGATGTTTCCATCAAACCCGGACCTGCAACATGCACTGGGATGGTTTGCGGCCGAGTGTGAAGCAGCTGGGATGAGAATCAGCACCTCCAAATCCGAGGCCATGGTTCTCAATCAGAAAAAGGTGGCTTGCCCTCTCCAGCTGGGTGGGGAGTCCTTGCCCCAAGTGGAGGAGTTCAAGTATCTCGGGGGTCTTGAGTGAGGGAAGGATGGAACGTGAGCTAACCTTTATTTGTCCCACAATGTGGAAATTCCATTGTTGCAACATACATTAGGGGCAGAAGTATAATAATAAAAACACAGATAGCTTAAAAATAACCCCCACTCTTATTTACAGCTGCTATATGAACAGAAAAAATATTGCGCCAGGGATGACATTATGTCACAGTACTGCACATGATTATAACAGTATTGCACATGATTATGAAAGCTGAATGACACATGTTCAGGACTAACAGTGTTTTTGTAAAGTCTGACAACAGCAGGAAGGAAAGACCTGCAAAGCCTTTCTTTCACACAGTGAGGGTGGATCAGTCTGTCAATGAAGCTGCTCCAAAGCAGACAGCATGTCCTGCAGGGAGTGAGACTCATGGTCCAGCATAGATCTGAGTTTAGCCAGGACCCTTCTGTCCCCCAACTCCTGCACTGAGTCCAGAGCACAGCCCAGGACGGAGCTGGACTTTTTGATAACTTTGTCCAACTTCTTCCTCTCCCTCTCTGTGATGCTGCTACTCCAGCCTCCCACACCGTACAGGAGGGCTGATGCCACCACAGAGTCGTAGAAGGTCCTCAGGTGTAGCCCTGTCACTCCAAAAGACCGGAGTCTCCTTAGGAGCTAGAACTGACTCTGGCTCTTCCTGTACAGTATGTCTGTGTTATGAGTCCAGTCCAGTTTGTAGTTCACTTCTGCAGAACACAGGTGTCCGTGTCGTGTCTGAGGTCTGCAGTGTAGAGGGTGAAGAGAAAGGGCGCAAGGATGGTGTCCTGGGGCGCCCCCACACTTTAGGTCTGTGTCAGACACACAGTCCCGGGCTCTCACACACTGGGGTCGTTTTGTGAGGTATTCCAGGATCCATTCCGCCAGGTCATAGTCCAAACCAGCCGTCTCCAGCTTGTCCCAAAGGGAGCAGCGGATGGATGGTGTTGAAGGCTTTGGAGAGATTGAAAAACAGAATCCTCACAGTGCTGCCAGGCTTTTCTAGGTGCTGCAGGGAGATGACGGCATCCTCCACTCTGATGCCAAGCCGGTATGCAAACTGCAGCGGATCCATGGCGGAGCTCAAGGTGGAGCGAAGGTGGTCCAGGACCAGCCGCTCCAGGGTCTTCATCAGATGGGACATGAGAGCCACATGAGAGAGTGTCTTGGGCACTGGTACCACACAGGTTTTGAGACCTGTGGTTTCACCCTCAGCTTCAGGCTCATGTTGAAGACATGCGCCATAACTCCACCGAGTTCATCTGCGCAGGACTTAAGGAGCCTGGAGCTGATGCCGTGTGGTACTACTGTCTTCCTTATTTTAATCCGCTTCAGCTTTGTCCTCACCTGTGCTGCTGTGACGGCAAGTGGTTGGCAGGAAGACTGTGTGCTGGGGGAATGGGTGAGTCCAGGTGGAGTGGTGTGGGCCATTGTCCAGCTGTGGAGGTGAGAGCATGCAGCTGTGCAGGGGGAGGGGTCGGTGATTGATTAAATCTCAGGAAGTGGGAGTTTAGATCGTTTACCCACTGTAAGTCCACCTCCATCTTGACAGGGGGGACTTTGAAGCCTGAGATGGTTTTCAGGCTCCTCCACACTCCCTGAATGTTCTGCTGCTGCAGTTGCTTCTCCATCTTCCTCCTGTAGCTAGCTTCCGCCTGCCGGATCTTCCTCCTCAGCTTCTTCTGCAATGGATAATCCATTATCCATTGTTTTGAAAACACCACACCGTCCAGGATGGTACAGTGTTTTCAAAACAGAAGTTCACGTAGTCCGTGATGCACTCTGTGCCTCCCCATGTGGGTCATGAAGTTCAGTCAAGACAGTGGTGCTGAAGCAGTCCCTCAGAGCTTCCTCGCACTCAGCAGACCACCTCTTCACCACACGGGGCACCACAAGTTGCCTCTGCATAATTGGTTCATACACAGGTGGCAGATGTACAAGATTGAGGTCAGAGTTACCCAGAGGAGGGAGGGGGGATGAAGAATATGCTCCCTGGTGTTGGTGAAGAACAAGTCCAGTGTTTTCTTGTCCCTGGTGGGGCAGGTAACATACCGGGTGTATGTTGGCAGAACAGATGAGGAAGAAGCGTGGTTGAAGTCACCAGAGACTAGGAAGAGAGCCTGTGGGAGCTGGGTCTGTAACCTGCTGGTGCAGGAGAGCAGTTGCTTCACAAGCATTGTCAGCATTAGCAGGGGGGCACATACACTGCTATCACAATTGCATGTGAGAACTCTCAGGGCGGCCTCATACCATCGGCCAAAAGTTCAATGTCTTTGTTACACTGTCCCCTGAAAATAAATAAATAAATAAATAATAAATGGAAATGTCTGTTTCTGGAAATTTTATGTTCTGACCCATCAATTGTAACATAGTGAATTGTTTATGAATTTGTCTAATATATTGGGTCAATCGTTACAAATACAAAAGCATACAGGAGGGGAGACCAATTCAATTCAGTTTAATTCAATCTATTTTTGTAACGCCCAAAATCACAACAGCAGTTGCCCCGAGAGGCAACAGTGAAAAACAGATTAAACAATGGTCATTAAATTGGCAATGTCCCAGCATCCATTGTCCTTAGACCCTCCTTCTTGGCCAGCAAAAACTACCAAATCCGTTTGGGAAAAAGTAGAAACGGATGCGGGAAAAATGTGGGAACCAGGCGAGGATCGACTTGAAGTAAGGGATGAACCGGAACCTGATGCGATCTGGCCTTGTTCGGTAGTGAGGAACAAGCCCTGAGGGGAGGCGCCACACGAAAACTGGTACAAGAAGTCCTGGAAGCTGGCGAAGGAGCTCAAAACAGAGTTGTGGGGGATGATCAGCATGGTGTATTTGAGATTACCAAAGAGGGACAAGAGCTGCTGTTTGGAACACGAGGAGAAGTTCCTGAGAAGAGAGCTCCGGTTTAGCTTCAGGTTGGTGCCTGGGAACTCCCAGAACGTAGTCCCGGTACTCGGCGGCAGCTCTGGAGTCGGCATCCCGGCACCGACACTGGAGGGGGTATCCTGGTGCCCGGCGGCGACTCTGTAAGGGGCATACCGGTGAGGAATGAATGGATAAGGGGATAGCAGCCGATACTACAACCAGACCGATATGAGCCTATCTGTGATGAGCATCCATAAGGAAACAACACAAGTGGATGAGTAAATAGGTATGATGGAAGAAGCTTAAGCACCATGAGTTGGCGCAACGATGTTAACGTGTGTCAGGTTCCCTGTCCTTAGACCCCCCTTCTCGGCAAGGAAATACTACCAAATCTCTTTAGGGAAAAAGTAGAAACCTTGAGGAGTTCCATGGTGAAGGAGAGATCTAACACTCTCGGGCAATAGGCGGACGCGCTTCAGCTTTGAAGAGAACTACATATTATGCATTGATCATATATTCGCCATTATACAATGAATTGATCATGTATTCACTATTAGACAATGTTATGCTGCTATTTCTCTGTGCTGCTCTTTTTAAACTGTGATTCTCAGGGTGTGACCAGTCTCAGTAACACGAGCATACAAAGAGAAAAAGGAGGAAACCATGAAGGGGGTCAGATGGGCACTGGGCCAATCACGGCCCTACTACAAGGACTTACTTTAGGCTCATGCATATTCATTTTTGTGTCTTTAATACTGGCGACTGTGGATGCCCCGTTACCTTTTCCGGACTATCCAAGAAGATCCAAGATGGCGCCGCAGACGGATGCCCTGGCCTTTAGGTGCTCTTTGTTATGTGTGATTATGTTCGTAAATTGTGTGTCTGCGTGCTCTTACACCCATGAAGAGCTCTTGTCCTTCCAAACAACAACTCCTACGGACCTAGTTCCAGTTTTTTTAGTTTCTGCTGCTGAATTAGCCCTTCTTTTGGCTAAAAGAGTGAGACGCCGCAGGCGAGGAAAACGTGCCGGGGTCCTCGTACGGCTCAGGAGACGCGGTACACGGACGCCCTTACCTGGGATTTTCCTCTCCAACGTTCGCTCACTCTCTCCAACAAAATGGACGAACTGGAGCTGCTGATGAGACGAAGCAAAGACTTTTTCTTCATCTCCTGTTTTGTGTTTCACGGAGACGTGGCTCAGCGAGCCGATCCCGGACGGTGCCGTACAGATCGAGGGGTTTTGCCTCTTTCGTGCGGATCGTCGTAAAGGTCTCTCCGGGGGTAAAACACGCGGCGGAGGAGTCTGTTTTTACATCAACAACGCCTGGTCTTCAGATGTGACTGTGATCTCCAAACACTGCTCTCCTGATCTGGAATATCTCTTCATTAACTGCAAACCATTTCTACTCTCCACGTGAGTTCGCCTCATTCATTCTGGCTGTTGTTTACATCCCACCGAGCGCAAACGTGCACGTGGCACAGCTCGCGCTCGCGGACCAGATTCTGAGTGTGGAGCGGACCTTCCCGGACTCCTTGTGTATTATCCTGGGTGATTTTAACAAGGGGAATCTCAGCCACGAACTACCAAAGTACAGACAGTACTTCCGCTACGTGGCTCGCACTGCTCTCGGCTTTTCAGATCACGCCATGGTTCACCTGATCCCCACGTACAGGCAGAGGCTGAAGCTCTCCACACCTGCAGTGAGGACCTCTAAGAAGTGGACCAATGAGGCAGTGGAGGAGCTCCGTGCGTGTTTGGACATTACAGACTGGGAGGTTTTCAGAGCTGCCACAGATAGTTTGGATGAGTACACGGACACTGTGACGTCATACATTCGATTCTGTGAGGACAGCATCATACCAACACAAACCAAAGTCACTTTCAACAATGACAAACCCTGGTTCACACCTAAACTGAGGCAGTTAAGGCAGCAGAAGGAGGCAGTGCACAGGGCTGGTGACAGGGGGCGCTACAAAGACGCAAAGTATGGATTTAGCAAAGAGGTTTCTCGAGCGAGATCACAGTACAATACGCGTCTGAAGCAGCAGTTCTCTGACAACAACCCCTCTTCCGTGTGGAGGGGGCTCCGGCTCCTCACCAACCACAAGCCCCGAGCCCCCCTGCTGCAGACAATCGAAAACTGGCTGAGCAACTTAACACCTTCTACTCCAGGTTTGATGTGACCCCCCTCCCCCACAGTGGCCACCTCCGCCAACCCAAACCTGGTCACCCCCACCTCCCCACCACCCAGTTCAGGAACAGGATGTTCACAGGCTATTTCGGAAATCCAACCCCCGAAAAGCTGCTGGACCAGACGGCGTCTCTGCCGCTACATTAAGACATTGCGCAGGAGAGTTAACCCCCGTCTTCACAGACATTTTTAACACCTCCCTGGTGTCATGCCATGTCCCAGCCTGCTTCAAGTCTGCCATCATTGTCCCTGTCCCCAAGAAGCCCCGGATCACTGGACTTAATGACTACAGGCCTGTGGCGCTGACGTCTGTAGTCATGAAGTCATTTGAACGCCTGGTCCTGCCCCACCTCAAGTCCTTCACCTTCCTCCCTGCTGGACCCCCTGCAGTTCGCCTACAGAGCCAACAGGTCTGTGGACGACACCATCAACCTGGCACTCCACTTCATCCTGCAGCATCTGGACTCCCCGGGAACCTACGCCAGGATCCTGTTTGTGGACTTCAGCTCTGCTTTCAACACCATCCTCCCTGCTCTTCTCCAGGAGAAGCTCTCCCAGCTCAACGTGCCTGACTCCACCTGCAGGTGGATCACTGACTTCCTGACGGATCGGAGGCAGTGCGTGTGGCTGGGGAAGAATGTCTCAGACACTCGGACTATCAGCACCGGAGCTCCTCAGGGCTGTGTACTTTCCCCTCTGCTCTTCTCCCTGTACAAAAACTGCTGCACCTCCAGCCACGACTCTGTAAAACTCATCAAGTTTGCGGACGATACCACCCTCATCGGGCTCATCTCGGATGGGGATGAGTCTGTCTACAGGAGGGAGGTGGACCGGCTGGTGTCCTGGTGCAGCGGTAACAATCTGGAGTTCAATGCCCAGAAGACAGTGGAGATGATCGTGGACTTCAGGAAAGTCACAGCCCCCCAGCCCCCCTCATCATGACAGACTCCCCCATCACCACCGTGGACTCCTTCCGCTTCCTGGGCACCACCATCACACAGGACCTCAAGTGGGAGCCCTCCATCAGCTCCCTCATCAAGAAGGCCCAGCAGAGGATGTACTTTCTGCGGCAGCTGAGGAAAGCCAAGCTGCCAGCGCAGATGATGGTGCAGTTCTACACGGCCATCATTGAGTCCATCCTCACCTCCTCCATCACCGTGTGGTACGCTGGAGCCACAGCCAGGGACAAACAGAGACTACAGCGCATTGTGCGTTCTGCTGAGAAGGTGATCGGCTGCAGACTTCCATCTCTGCAGGACCTGTACGTCTCCAGGGCTCTGGGACGAGCAGGTCGGATCACAGCTGACCCTTCTCACCCTGGACATGGTCTATTTGAACCACTCCCTCAGGCAGGAGGCTACGGTCCATCCGGACCAGAACCTCCCGCCACAAGAATAGTTTCTTTCCCTCTGCTGTTGGACTCATGAACACTTCAAAACACCTGTCACTTTAACTGCAATATTCAACCACTCACTGCCACTTTCTGCACTACAACTTTAACCATAACTGTAAACTTGTGTACATAGAAATGCCTATTTTTATTTTTATTGTATAGTAATTTTAAATTGTTTCTTAATGCATGCCCTTTTTTGATTGAATATATGTTATTTTATTATTGCTCAGTGTTTTATGTTGCACCTTAAGGCCGAGACAAGTTCCTATGTTGAAGTGAATTTTGTTCATTGACAATGGCAATAAACTCTTTCTGATTCTGATTCTGATTCTGATTCTATGAAGACGGGAGTAACGATTGTTAGGCACCCGGAGGTCCAGACGTCTGTATAGATGACTTTGTTAGGAGAATAAAAGAATGCGTAATTGAAACTCATGAATCTTGGTCATCTATAGCTGGTATGTGTTAGTTGATAGAGTAGATCTTTTTGACTTTTCACTCCTCTTCCAGTTTCTGAACACGCAGATGTCCGAGTTAAATAGAACTGGACATATTTCTTCAGCTTGAAGCTAGACTGGAGCGGGAATCGCTCAGGAGGGGAACCAATTCTTCGAGACAGATGAAGAATTGTGCTGGTCAAAGAGAAGTTTGAACGTAATTTTGTTGGTTGAGGTTGAGGTTGATTTGGGTGGTGAAGGCAAGTCAGATGAGGACTTGTGGGTTTTGCACCCCTCACCCGAATCAGACAGCGAATCGGAGGACGACTGTGGAGGATGCAAAAAGAAGCCGGCAAAATCTCACTGGCTTATTGTAAATGTTCAAGGTATTTATGACAAACTTTACTATATAGTTTTGGCATTTTAGGCTGTCGAAATCAATAAACTAAACACCTGTTGCTTCAGCTGCCCTGGTAACATGCCCTGGGGAGCGGCATATTCTTGGCAACGGCGACAACATTCAAGGTATTTACGAATCCTGTGTTATAATAGTATTTGGCTATCTTTTTTTTTGGAAGATGGTGTTTTGGAATTTCTGTAAAGGAGTACCAAGAAATAAAGAGTTGAACAAACTCAAAAGGTGGATCTGTATTTACTCGTGCACAGTAAATAATCACTTTCCCTGACACAAGTGACTATCCCTCAACCCCAGAACAATGACAGTACACATCCTTTTAAAGGCAGTAACAAACTGACACGTACGCACATTGTCACAATCAAATCAGCTCCAAAAGAGACAAAACAACCCTCTAGGGTCTGACCCCCCAAGCTCTGTCTTGACCCACAACTGGCAGGAGCCAAAATACATTAAAAAAAAAAAAAAAACATAGATAGATAGAATTTTACCATTACAATACCCTTATGATTGTCGGTGTAATCCCTCATTCGTCCAGAAGTGTTCCATTGTAGAAAAAGATTCAGTTGTAGTCATCTGGACTCTGTTTTAGAAAAAACAAAACGTTTCAACTCTCATCCAAGAGTCATTCTCAATCAGAGAAACAAGTCTGAGAACTCAGAATGCAGTGGACCCGCATATCAGGTTTACAAGAGAAGATGCAAAGGAGAACCGCTTGGCCTTTCTTGATTGTTCCACTATCAGAGGAGAAGACGGGAAGCTCCAGATAGAAGTATATAGGAAACCCACACACACTGACCAGTACCTGCTCTTTGGCTCTAACCACCCACTACAGCACAAGCTGGGAGTGATCAGAACACTACAACACAGAGCACAAGAGGTGCCCACCAGCTCAGAGGGCAAGAGGAAACACACGTCCGGAATGCTCTCTCAGCCTGTGGATACCCGACTTGGGCTCTGAACAAAGTGAAGAGAACCAATAAGCAGGACAAAAGGGACAAAAGGGAAACAGAACCAAGAAGAAGGGGTGTCTCTATCCCTTATGTCTCAGGACTGTCAGAAAAAACTGCAACAAATTTTTAGACAACACGAAGTCCCTGTTTATTTCAAACCAGGCAACACGTTAGAACAAAAACTGGTTCACCCTAAGGACAAGATGCCGACACAAAAACAGAGCAATGTAGTGTATTCTAACCAATGCAGTGAAGAAAGTTGTAAAGAGCGGTACATAGGGAGGCTAAACAGCCACTTCACAAGAGGCTTTATCAACACAGAAGACACGCAAGTTCAGGACCCCAGAGCGCTGTGCATCTTCATCTTAAAGCCACAAACCACTCTATTGAAGACAGTGAGGTGGAGATTCTGAGCAGGAGAAAAGATGGTTTGAAAGAGGAGTTAAGGAGGCCATCTTTGTTAAAAAAGAGAATCCTTCATTAAATCGTAATGGAGGTTTAAGATTCAACCTTCCCGTTGTTTATAATGGTCTGCTGAAACCCTGGAGACGCCCTGGGCATTCGGATGCTAAATAGGCACTCAAGGTGAGGCAGGGAACTATAGAACAATAGGCCCATCCCAGTTTCTATGGGCCAATAGCAGGAGGTCCCGCCCTGTGGGCAGGGCTCTCACAGAGTAGGATATATAAACAAGAGTTCTCAGACTTGTTTCTCTGATTGAGAATGACTCTTGGATGAGAGTTGAAACGTTTTGTTTTTTCTAAAACAGAGTCCAGATGAGTACAACTGAACCCTTCTGATTATTATAAAAGCCTGTTTTATTATAAATCACATCAACAACAAAATGTCACCCATCATCAGTCAATTAATTTCCTGAAAATCAAAGAAATATAAATACCATTTTGCCCTGGGACTTTTGACCACTAAATATCTCATCCTCACATTACAGCAAAATTAGCACATAATTAATAAGAATACGAATTAATAAGAATAAAAACTTTAACAATAATAAGTAGTAATAATAATAAGAAATGTAATAATAATAATAATAATAATAATAATAATAATAATACGTAGCAATTATATCAAAAATGTAATAATACAAATTTAATTATAATATTGCTCCCCTGTCCTTAGACCCCCCACCTCAGCCAGGAAAAATACAAAACCTCTTTGTGAAACTCCTTGAGGTTTCTACTTTTTCCCAATGAAGGGGAGAGCCGACTCAAGAGGATTAAAAGAAGGAAGGCAGCAGAACCAGAGGGCATCAGCTCCAGGCTCCTTAAGTCCTGCGCAGATTCAATTCAATTCAATTTATTTTTGTCACGCCCAAAATCACAACAGTAGTTGCCTTGAGGGGCTACAGTGGAAAACAAAACAGATGAACTGTGTGGAGTTATGGAACATGTCTTCAACATGAGCCTGAAGCTGAGGGTGGTACCACAGGTCTGGAAGACCTACTGTGTGGTACCAGTGCCCAAGAGGCCGCACGACAAAGACCTCAACAGCTTCAGGCCAGTGGCTCTCACGTCCCATCTGATGAAGACACTGGAGCGGCTGGTCCTGGACCACCTCCGCTCCACCGTGAGCTCAGCCATGGACCCGCTGCAGTTTGCATACCGGCCTGGTATTGGAGTGGAGCACGCCGTCATCTCCCTGCTGCACCGCTCTCTCTCTCACCTGGAGAAGCCTGGCAGCGCTGTGAGGATCCTATTTTTTTATCTCTCCAGTGCCTTCAACACCATCCAGCTGCTGCTCCTGAGGGACAAGCTGGAGACGGCTGGTGTGGACTACGACCTGGCGGAGTGGATCCTGGACTACCTTACAAACCAACCCCTGTGTGTCTGACACTCGGACCTGCAGTGTGGGCAGTCCACACAGTCTCTTCACCCTCTGCACTGCAGACCTTAGACACGACACGGACAGCTGTCTCCAGCAGAAGTTCTCTGATGACTCTGCCATCATCGGACTCATCACCGGCGATGAGTCCCTAACCCTTCTAACCCTAACCCTAACCCTAACCCTAACCCTAACCCTAATGCAATTTTATAAGAATTTTCCTTTTCTAATTCATCTGTTTCTATTATTATACTGTGCATAATCTATTTCTGTACCTTTTGTTGCAACAATTGAATTTCCCCATTGTGGCAAATAAAGGTGATCTTATCTTATCTTATCTCCCTCGGACGGACAGGCAGACGCATAATAGGTCAAGTTGATTTGTGGAAAATAAAGCTAAATTAAGGCTTGGCAAATTTATTTGTAGAGCACAATTTATACACAAGGCAATTCAAAGTGCTTCACACAACAGGAAAAAATAAATTGAAAAATGAATTAAAATCACAAAGACATGACAGTAATCACAAAACAGTTTAAGACATAAAAGAGAAGAGTGCAAAGAAAATAATTTCAGTCATATGCATGGCTAAAAAAAACTGTTTTTAGCTTAGATTTGAACATTGCTAGAGTAGAGGCCTGTCTCATATTGTAAGGAAGACTGACACGCAGATTCCCCATGTTTAGTCCTGACTCTGGGCACCAGCAGGAGGCCGGTCCCTGAGGTCCTCAGAGTCCGAGATGGTTCATATGGCACTAACATGTCCGAGATGTACTTTGGTGCTAGGCCATGGAGAGACTTGTATACAAGCAGAGCTGCTTTGAAGTCTATTCTCTGAGCCACAGGGGGCAGTGCAGAGACCTGAGCACAGGACTAATGTGATCATACTTCCTGGTTCTAGTCAGGACCCGAGCAGCAGCGTTCTGGATGTACTGCAGCTGTTTTACAGCTCGTTTGTAGAGGCCAGTGAGCAGGCCGTTACAGTAGTCTAATCTACTAGAGACAAACGCATGGATAAGTCTCTCCAAGTCTGGTTTGGACAGTATACTCTTGATTTTGGCGATGTTTTTTAGATGGTAAAAAGCTGCTGATGTTATTGATTTGACGTGGCTGTTAAAGTTAAATCAAAGACTTTAGTCTCTATTTTGCCCTATTTAAATCATTATTATTTCCCCCCTTTAATCAGTAAATTCTAAACAGTCTATAAAACAATTAAAACAGTTAAACTAGTAAAATTTGTCTCCGCTCTATAAGGTTTCATTCCCCTAATCATTGAATCATCGTCTGAATCACTGACGTGACCCGTGTCCTGCTTGAAAGCGTCTTTATCTGGCCCATATTGAGCAGATACCATCTTACCAATCACTTTGAAAAAACACGGAGAACACAGGAGAACAGAATCAAGATTACAACTACGATAATGCCAACATTTATGAGGTTAGAGCTCTTAGAGGCGCCATGGAGAAATGATGATTCGGTCAGGGCACAGAAAAGGGAGTGCCGCCGGGCCGAACGAAAATGGCGCAAGTCGAAGCTCCAGGTTCAGAAAGAGATTTACAGAGAGAAGTTGTACATGTACAACCTCATTTTATGTAGAACTAGGGAAGAATATTTTTCTGAAATAATTGGAAGCTGCAGTAACAACTCGCGTGTCCTGTTTGCCACAGTAAACAGATTAACAAACCCTCCAGCTCAGCTGCCGTTAGAACTCATTTCCACATCCAAGTGTAATGAGTTTGCATTATTCTTTAATGACAAAGTTCAGGGCATTAAAAATGCTATCAATTCTACAATGCAAAAAATAACCCTCAAACCACCTACACACTTAGAGCTGACTCACTTTGCACCTGTAACTGACAAAACTGTCCAGGAGATCATCACCAGCCTGAGTTCATCTACATGCTGCCTCCATGTGTGACCTCCAGATTTCTAAAGTCTGTGCTGAACAGTTTGTTAGCACCACTCACTCAAATAGTTAACATGTCGCTTCAATCTGGAACATTCCCAATGTCTTTGAAAACTGCGGTCATAAAGCCTCTCCTAAAGAAGAGCAGTCTTGATGCCGCAGTACTGAGTAATTACCGGCCCATCTCTAATCTGCCATTTTGGGGCAAAATCCTTGAAAAGGTTGTTTACCAACAGCTCACTGATTTCCTCTTAATAAACAACTCATTTGATGTTTTCCAGTCAGGTTTTAGACCTCATCACAGCACTGAGACTGCTGTTGTCAAGGTGACAAATGACATCCACCTGAACACTGACGCGGGCAAAGCCTCAGTCTTAATTCTGTTAGATCTGAGTGCTGCTTTTGACACTGTCGATCATGGGACCCTCTTACAGAGACTAGAGGACTGGGAGGGCATCACTGGCACTGCCCTAAACTGGTTAAAGTCCTATCTGGAAGACAGGAAGTACTTTGTCGAAAATTGGTAACTGTGTCTCAGACCAGATGCCACTGACCTGTGGGGTGCCCCAAGGGTCAATCCTGGGACCCCTTCTGTTCAAGTCTCACTGGCTCCCTGTGGCTCAGAGAATAGACTTCAAAGCAGCTCTGCTTGTATACAAGTCTCTCCATGGCCTAGCACCAAAGTACATCTCGGACATGTTAGTGCCATATGAACCATCTCGGACTCTGAGGACCTCAGGGACCGCCCTCCTGCTGGTGTCAGAGTCAGGACTAAACACGGGGAATCTGCGTTTAATTTTTTTGCAGCTAAAATCTGGAACAGTCTTCCTGAGGATGTGAGACAGGTTCTACTCTGGCAATGTTCAAATCTAAACTAAAAAACTGTTTTGTTTGGCTGTGCATATGACTGAAATGCTTTTCTTTGCACTCTTCTCTTTTATGTCTTGAACTATTATTTTGTGATTTCTGCCATGTCTTTGTGATTTTAATGCATTTTTGCCTGTTTTGTGAAGCACTTTGAATTGCCTTGTGCTCTACAAATAAACTTGCCTTGCCTTGCCTTAGGCTCCGGGGGGCTCTTCTGAAAAGCATGTGGATGTGCTTTAGGAGTCATGAAGACAATAAAGATTTGTGTTTGTGTAGATGTGATTACCAGTGCCACGTGCTCTGAGCACCCGATCAGTGGACTCGGGTGCGGGTTGAGCTTTATGACCTGCTCTGACCCCTGCTCTCACGCGCTTGAGATCGTTGCAATTCAAAGGTCCCAAGACGTCCTCAGTGGTTCGAAGTTGGAGTTACAGACCGCCCTTGTGTCTGACCCACGGGTGGACAGACAGCCGTGCTGTTGTTGTCGAGCTCCACGGTTGAGCTGAAGACTGCTCGACTGTGATGCGTGAACCCAAGTACCCCGTTCGTCTACTTTCACTACGGTGTCCGTCATGAAAAGAACATGGAATGGTCCTAACCAGCTTTTTGACCTCCAGTGCTCACGTCTTTGCTCTCGGACCAGGACCCAGTCTCCTGGTTTGAAGTTATGAAGTACAGCTTCAGCTGTAGAAAAAGATTCAGTTGTAGTCATCTGGACTCTGTTTTAGAAAAAACGAAACGTTTCAACTCTCATCCAAGAGTCATTCTCAATCAGATAAACAAGTCTGAGAACTCTTGTTTATATCCTACTCTGTGAAAGCCCTGCCCACAGGGCGGGACCTCCTGCTAATGGCCCATTGAAACTTAATGGGATGGGCCTATTGTTCTATTGTTCCCTGGCATATGGCTGCCTCACCTTGAGTGCCTGTTTAGCATCAGAATGCCTCGGGAATCTCCAAGGTTTCAGCAGACCGTAATGGAGGTTTAAGATTCAACCTTCCAGTTGTTTATAATGGTCCGACTTGTTTTGCTCTACCTGGATTGTTGTTTAAACAAATAGCACAAGATTGACAAAACTTTTGGGCATAAATTGCAAACCCTTTCATGAACAGCAGTGACCATCCCCCCTTTTGATGCATGGTCACGGCCATGTGAAATCAGCGCCATCTGCCTAAAACTTTTTTTATTAGGTAAGCAAGGTTTGTTATTTGGTCCAAGCCATGTGCCATCACACTTCACACCCCCGCCTTAGTCCATCCAAAGATTTCCTCTGACGTGGCAAACTCCTGCATTGCTGATAAGGACTCTGGAAGAGAAGTGTTATGAGACACAAAACATTCATTTTTTTGGCCTGCAGCGATAAGATGCAGCCTTCGTCTGCTCTGCTGTTTCCCTGTGAGATTGGGTCATCTCGGTTTGTGTGAGCTTGACATTTACATACAGCAATCTCAGATGCAATGTCAGACCATCAGATTTCCAAAAGTTCCTGTGTCGCCACAACCCAGCCCAGTCGTAGCATCCACCAAATGCATAGCAAGAATCTGTCAAAATTGTGACAGACTGACCCTTCGCCAGTTTGCATGCGGCTGTCAGAGCCACCAATTCAGCAGTCTGTGCAGAGAAATGTGAGGGCAGTGGGCCTGACGCCACCGCCTCCCACTCAGAGCATACAGCAAGCCAACACGGTTCCCACAGCAAGCATACAGCAAGCACAACACGGCTTCTGCTACAGTGCTAGCGTCTCGATCCAGATCACATCTACAGAGAAAATCAAATCAGGGTTTAATAAGTGGCTCTTCTTTCAGAGCCGCTCATGCAACCGTTTCGTTCGTCTACAGTCTGTGTGAATGGTCTGGTCGGGTCAGGTGACCCCAGAGTTGGTGGCTTCTGTAAGGCCATTTTCCAACTCACAGAAAGCTGTCTCCGCCTCCTCTGTCCACGTCAGTTTGTCATGAGTCCGAAGGCCTTTTCCATGAATGAGTGCACTTAAAGGAGACTCCATTACAGAATAATTTGGAATGAATTGTCTACAATATGAACATATTACCAGAAATGACATCAATTGTTTCTAAGTTATTGGTTATTGGTATTGGTATGGTATTGGTATTGCTTTGTGGAAATGCCTTTACCATTTTTAGATATCACAAAATTGCAATTTAGAAAGGCTCGCTTTGTGGCCTTCTGCATGCAAATGTGGAGTCACTGTATCTTGCGACAGCTGCAGAGGAGCCAATGAGTCGCGCAGTGCTGCGTTGTACCACGTTGGAGAGTGAATGAACCCCTGACAAAGCTGTGTCAGGGTCCAGAGTCGGTTCTGGAAATCAAACGCGAACCAAAACTGTGAATCTAGATGAACAGGGACATAGAAAAATACAATAGCCAGATCCACAACTGTATTTTGCCTCTGAAGGAATCTGAGATAAAATAGTGTATGGATTAGGTACTACAGCTGCAACTGTAATACCTTCAACTGCCTCTGGGCGCACAGGATATTGTGGTCTACAGGGGCAGGCGTCAGATTTTGGGGTGATCACCACAGGTTGACAACTTCGAATTCAATTCAATTCAATTTATTTTTGTAACGCCCAAAATCACAACAGTAGTGGTCTCGAGGGGCGACAGTGGAAAACAAAATAAACAATGTTCATAGGGACATGGAAATGTCCCAGCGTCCTGTGTCCTTAGACAGATGTCCCAAGCTCCCCTGTCCTTAGACCCTCCTTCTCGGCCAGGAAAAACTACCAAACCTCTTTGGGAAAAAAGTAGAAACCTGTAGGAGTTCCACAGTGAAGGAGAGATCCCACTCCCTCGGACGGACAGACGGACGCAAATCCGGCCTACATCATTTGGGCTCTTGGCCCAGAGGTCATCCACAACCCCCCTCAGTTCAGGAATGGCCTCTGCCTCAGCCTGAGATAAAAAAACAGCCTGCTCCCGGAGCAGAGTGACTCTTATCAGTGCCTGTGGAAACACAGCATTGTGAACACATCCTCCACACCAGAGTATGGAATATTCTCCCAGTCCTCTGCCATGAAACAGTGATAGAAAAAAACTCCCCCCAGTTTGCATTTGTTGGTTTAGATAATGCTATGTACAGATTTAAGTTTGACGTACTACATTCTTTTAGTGAGTGGGGGAGTGACAACTCAGAGATAGAAGAGAAATGAGTTTGGGGACAATTTCCAAAAATAGATCGGGACCCCATGTGAATGGTGACTTTAGTGTCTGCAGTGGAGATGCAAATTCCTAATCTACACATTAGATCGCGTCCTAACAGGTTAATAGAGAAATGCATGTTTGAAAGAGTGACCACTGACATCAAAACATGATAAAGGTTTCTTTGTTAGTGCAGAAAATGTAATCACAGAATTTGTGGCGCATGAGTCCACCAATTACATTTTTTTTTCGCCAGTTTTATCTTGACTCATTTTATATACCTGGTTCCTGTGCACAACCCTCAAGATAAGTGATAGCATGTGTGATTGGTGTGTGTACAGCCTGTTATCCGGTAGGATGGCAACCCCCAGCTAAATTCCACCACAATTTGACGTCTAACGAACTACTCCTTCACCCGCGGTCTGTCTTCGTGTCGTGTGAAGCAGTGTTTGGCCACTTGGAACATCACCTGTCTAGCCTCATTTCTCCACTATTCGAGAGGAGAGGACTGAATCACAGACCCGAGGGGACGACACCAGCGCAGGGACTCAAAAGAACACATTGTGGTGAGTTTGTCTATCTCAATTGTGTTGAGAGATAGGGTTTTAATTTCTTCTCTGAGAAGAAAGGGGAGGGAAAAAAATTGTAATAATTTTTATTTCTTTAATTTTTTTTTTTTGTTGGAATCCATGCTGCATATTGCTGCCGGTGTCCTCAAACGAGTTTAAATGGTGTCTGAGGAGGGTTTTGTCTGTTTTGACAGCACATTCTTGGATTATCAATGGCAAGAGGCCACAGCCCTGCAAAGACCAGGAGAGCTTGGCTCACTCACCCATTAACTAAAAGCCAAATTTAAGGTTAGCTTTAGCTGGGGGTTGCCTGGGGAATTCAGTTAATCGAGTTGTGTACCCTAAACTAGAGAGTGGGAGGTACGTTTGCCCTCGGGACTGGGAGTGCAGAAAGTTTTTGGTGGTTGCTATGAAAATGAGTGACTTTGCAAAGATACATTTACAAGAATAAACTCACACTCAAAATAAAGACAGAATTTTTCTAATTTAAAGTCGATACTAAACTTTAGGGGCCAACATTGAGGTTGGCCACCATGGCTAGTACGTAAAAGAAAACAATGTCTACATGGCTAAAAAAAAAACTACTCAAATACAAGTACAAGTGCTGCCTCAGTTTGAAGTACCATAACCTAAAAATCTACTCAATGACATTACTAGTGTGTAAAACAGCACATAATAGAGCATTTACTCCAGATTCAACAATACACAGTACGTGCACAGTGCACACCATAGTAAATTTAAGCACGAATAAATTTAGAGCTGTACACAAAGTATGGACAAAATAAACCTTAACTCAACAAAAAAAAGTTTTAAATTGTCCATCCAGCCATCTTCTTCCACTTATCCGGGGCCGGGTCGTGAGGGCAGCAGTTAAGCCGGACTCCACAATTTTTCCTCCCCAGACACTTCCTCCAACTCCTCCGGGGGGATCCCGAGGCGTTCCCAGGCCAGCCGAGAGACATAGTCCCTCCGCGTGTCCTGGTCTTCCCCGGGGCCTCCTCCCGGTGGGACATGCCCAAACACCTCCCTAGGGAGGCGCCCAGGAGGCATCCGAACAGACCCGAGCCACTCAGCTGGTTCCTTCGCGGGAGGGCAGCGCTCTACTCCAAGCTCCTCTCGTTGACTGAGCTCCTCACCCGATCTAAGGGAGCGCCCAGCCACCCTGCGGAGGAAACTATTCGACGCTTGTATCCGCACCTGTATTTCGTCATTACCCAAGTCATGACCATATGGTAGGACGTAGATTGACGGTAAATCGAGGCTTGTCTTTCGACTCACTCCTTCTTACCCACACAGTCCGATGCAGCGACCGCATCACTGCAGACGCTGCACTGTCCCCCTGTCAATCTCACGCCCACCTTCCTCACTCTGAACAACCCGGATACTGAATCCTCACTTGGGGCAAGGACTCCCCACCCACCTGGAGAGGGCAAGCCACCTTTCCGTTGAGAACCATAGCCTCAGATTGGAGGTGCTGATTCTCATCCCAGCTGCTTCACACTCGGCGCAAACGTCCCGAGCATGTTGCAGGTCAGGTTTGATGGAGCCATCAGGACAACATGGTTGCGAGCAGCGGGAAGAGATCCTGTGCTCCCCAAACCAGACACCCTCCGACCCCTGACTGCGCCTAAATCTGTCCATAAAAATTATGAACAGAACCGGTGACAAAGGGCAGCCCTGGCGGAGTCCAACACGCACTGGGAACAGGTCTGACTTACTGCCGCAATGCGAATAGACCTTACCGAGGAGGCTGAGGAGTGTGATCCTCTGTAGTTGGAACACACCCTCCGGTTCTTGAACAGAGGGACCACCACCCAGGTCTGCCAGTCCAGAGCACTGTCCCCATCCGCCACGCGATGTTGCAGAGAACGTGTCAACCAAGACAGTCCTATAACATCCAGAGACTTTAGGTTCTCAGGGCGTATCTCATCCACCCCCGGAGCTCTGCCACCGAGGAGTTTGCCAACAACCTCTCTGACTTCGGCTTGGGTGATGGATGAGTCAGCCTCCGAGTCACAGTCTCTACTTCCTCTTCGGAAGATGTGGACAGTGGGATTAGGAGGTCCTCAAAGTACTCTTCCACCGTCCGACGACACCCAGTCGAGATCAGCAGGTCTCCACCCTCACCGTAAACTGCTTCCCCCGGCGCCGAAAGTTTGACAAATTTCTTTGGGCCCGACCGATAGTTTCTCCAGGCCTCCCGAACTCCTCCCAGCCCCGGGTTTTTGCCTCTGCGACAGCACAAGCTGCGCACGCCTGGCCCGCCGATACCTGTCAACGGCCTCAGGAGTCCCACAAGCAAAGAGGCCTGATAGGCCTTCCTGTCTTACTTCCGGTGTCCACCACCGGTTCGGGGGTTGCCACCACAACAGGCACCTGAGACCTTGCGACCACGCTCCGAGAGCGCATTGACAATGGAGGTCGAGACATGTCCACTCGGAATCCATGTCCCGCCTCCCCCGGGATCTGGGAGAAGCTCCCCCGGAGTGTGAATTGAAGACCTGCGACAGAGGGCTCCGCAAGACTTTCCAACAGACCCTCACAATGCGCTTGGGCCTGCCAAGTCTGTCCGGCTTCCTCCGCCGCCAGCGATCCAACTCACCACCAGGTGGTGATCGTGGTTGACGGCTCCGCCCCTCTCTTTACCCGAGTGTCCAAAACACGCGGCCGGAGGTCAGATGACACGACAACAAAGTCGATCATTGATCTCCGGCCTAGGGTGTCCTGGTGCCACGTGCACTGTGGACACCTTGTTGCTTGAACATGGTCTTCGTTATGGACAAGGTGAATAGCACAGAAGTCCAATAACTGAACACCGCTCGGGTTCAGATCGGGGGGCCGTTCTTCCCAATCACCCCTCTCCAGGTGTCACTGTCGTTGCCCTACGTGGGCGTTGAAGTCCCCCAGTAGAACAACGGAGTCCGCGGTCGGTGCACTGTCAGTCCTCCCAGGGACTCCAAGAAGGCCGGGTACTCTGCACTGTTGTTTGGGCCCGTAGGCCGACACCACAGTGAGAGACCTGTCCCCAACCCGAAGGCGTAGGGACGCGACCCTCTCGTTCACTGGGATTAAACTCCAACACATGGCAGGCTGAGCTGTGGGGCAATAAGCAAACCCACGACCAGCCCGCCGCCTCTCCCCGCAGGCAACACCAGAGAAGTGGAGCATCCAGCCCCTCTCGAGAAGATGGGTTCCAGTGGCTCAGGCTCTTTCCCCCCCAGTGTTTCTAGTGTCCGGAGATCCGGTCGTCGAGGCCCCCGCCGTCGACTGGCGTGCAGATCTCTCTGCACCAGCCCCTTACGGATCCTCCTGTTGGTGTTAGGTCCATGGGAGGACGGCCCCACGTCACTCGTTCGGGCTGCACCCGGCCGGGCCCGATGGGTAAAGGCCCGACCATCAGCAATCGCCGTCGAGAACCCACCCCAGGTTTGGCTCCAGGATGTCTACCCCAATCGGGCGACGTAACTGTCTTGTTTTTTTTTTCTTTTCATTTAATTTATTTAACCAAGACCATCTCACAGAACTTTCACAGTCACATTTTGTCATCAATTATTGTGAGTAAATCGAGCATTCTTATTTTATTGTGTGATGTGCTTATACTAATTTTTAGAAAGTCAAGCTGCAGTTGTGACACTAATCAGCAAAGTCATTGTAACTGGAAAAAAAATTGACCCACCCCTCACTCCTTATAATGTGTGATCATGAGGCGTGCAGGAGTCCACACTTTCTCAAGTTTCAGTTTCTCCTGCTAAAAAGGCTTTAACCAGCAGCTTTACAAAGTTTCATGAACCTAGCAATTTAAAAAAAAGGAAAAGATAGATCTAGACTAAATTCATAGACCATTGTGGATGTTTTGGTGAAAAACTCATTAGCTCAAAACCACTTAAAACCTAAAAATATTAATCAGAATCCTCAACACATCTCGCTCCCTCTCGTACTGCTCCTTTATCTCTTGCAGTTTTTGATTACTTGTCCTTCTCATCAACCTCCCACTGAAGAGTCTGGCCTTTCTCTTTTGGTCCAACTTTTCCAGGTGCAGTTTTATCCTGCCTGTCCATGTAGTTTTCACCCTCCCCTGTATGCTTCCTATGCTCCTTCTCATACTGCTCCTTTGGTTTTTTTTTTGTTTTTTTAGAAATGAATAACTGACATGCACTTTAATTGTTTGTGTCTGTATGAGGCGGCTCTGGCTCTTTCACTCTCTTGTCTCAGGTCCTGAATGAGAGAGTTAGAGGCTTTGAGTAGCGCGAGCTGGGTGCGAAACTTCTCAAAAGCTTCTTGAGATACTTTGAGCTGCTTGCAAGTCTTCCTGCTTTGTTGAACTTTTTGCCTGACGCTCGTTTTACCACCTCGGAGAGAGCTTACCCAACTCATACAATGGCTTCAGCTGAAGCTTTCCTCCAGGCGCATGCTCTT
The DNA here is from genome assembly GCA_015082035.1 of Chaenogobius annularis. Taxonomy (NCBI): domain Eukaryota; kingdom Metazoa; phylum Chordata; class Actinopteri; order Gobiiformes; family Gobiidae; genus Chaenogobius; species Chaenogobius annularis. Next base: position 546,477 of record BJKM01000307.1, on the reverse strand, counting down.
CATTAACTCTTTGGTCAATTGCGATTCCTTTCTGCCTGCTCATCTGCTTCTTTCTCTGTTATTCCAGAATGGTATTCTCCAAGTACAATTCACACTCTCCTGGTTATCGACCACTTGTCTGAAATATCTATCGTTTTCTTCAACCTGTCTCTCCCACTCTCCTCTGCCTCTCGCATGCGACGGTCTCTCTCACGAGAAGAGTGAGCATGATCCTGCGCTCCTGCTGCAGCTATCACTCTTTAATAAATGCAAAATGTATTCAAGCTCTGTACCTACAGCTCTAGCCTGCAAGCCTCCAACTGTTAGTTCTGCGACTCTGTAGATCTCTCTCCCTTTTAAGATTCAATATTTTCCTTTTGAGCTTCCTGTAGTTCCGTTCTTCGCTCTGAAGAGCATGAACTTCCTTAGTTCTCTGATGAGTTCCAGGTGGTTTTCTTTACCTTTAATAAGCTATATGAATGGCCTTCTCTTAGTAACTTCTGCCTGATGACAGAATTTCTCTCTCTTCACCCATCTGTGGTCCACTATTTCAGGGGGACTTGGAGGGCGTATTATGTGACAAGCATTCCAATGAATTCTTACCTGCACTCTCAGTAGACCTATACTGCTCATACAGCTGAAGCTCTTGACTAGAGTTTTTTATGCTGAGGACTGGTGATATTTCCGCTGATGTTTGAATGAGGAAGCAGTGAGAGTTTCCAGCTCAAAGCTTCGTGTCAGATTGTAATTTTAGTTGTGTTGCATAAGTTTTTTCTTACAGCTCGGCGGTGTGAGAGTAAAGACCAGAATAATCTTTGAAGTTGAAAAATGTGTTAATTTTTCATTGCAGTACTGTGCCGGAGTCAGTTTTCGAATTGCCGAAATAATCATTATTGACTTGTTATTTGACCGCTTCTTTTCTGAGCTATGATTAATCTGCTTCAGTCTGTCATGTGTATAATTCTGCTGATTTTCGTCTTTTTTCTCAAGAGGTCAGTCAGCAAGCAAGAGGGCCTCCTTTAGTTTGTGGATTTTCCCTCTCTAAAGCCCATTCCTTGGCCTCCATCTCCTCCATCATGCGTCTCCTCCTGTCCAGCTAGGAGGTCATCCATGGAGGAAGGGTAGCCTCCCATGCTCGTTTGGCTCGAACCGTTTATCATTTCTACCTCTGACAACCTGCAGGCAGTCATGACCCCAAGTCAGAGACGCTAGAGTCAAGAGTTCAGAGGTGTTGTCACAGGTTGGATGATATATTCTGGACTGTAAGGGTCTGTTTGTGTCTCACTCTCTCTGTAGTGTCGGACGGCCACAGTAACATGTGTGCTTCTGTATTGGGTCCACACTTGACACAACTTTTTTTGGAAAAGGAAACATAACTTCTGGGGGTAATGCTGTTCAAATGGAATCAAAGGGCGTGCAAAATACTTCCAATGATAGATCCTGTCACATGACCTTTCCTCTTTCTGCAGCCATGATGAGGCACTTAACAAACCTGGCCAGTTGATGCAGGGCTTGCATTGCAGTGTGCTCTCCATCGCGTCAATAGTGGCTGGTACAGGGTTTTAGGGCAGGTGAAGTTTGAATCTAGGATAGTGAGGAAGATTACTGAACATAGATCCATACTCTGGGATTTTAAGCACCCGGTCTTGGATTGTGTAGGCTTGATACTGGACTTGATAGGTCTACTTCTGATTGAGACTGTGTAAACTGGGTCATAAGGTAGTCATAAGTGCGGTCCTGGCTCACAAATCTTGCTTGTAGAGTATGGTGATTGTGAAGTTTGACACATTCATCTTGAAAATATTTTTTATTTTTAAAAAAACAGAATAGGAAGTCAGTTGTTGTTGTGTTGCTTTTAATGGCGTTTGGCAGCTGAAAGATGCATTTACGCACCTATGTAGCTTTATGTTTCTGTATTTGTACGTCTTCACAGTATGTGTTTTACGCTATACCGTAAAAAAAAAAAAGGGGGGGGAGGGAGAGAAGAAACTCAGCTCTCAATTTATTTTTTGACATTATCATTCTAATGATGATGTCATCAACAACACAACAGATATCAAGAATCTGGTTGTCATGGAGGCACAATATTCTAGAATGCCTTGAGTTTAAATAGATTAGAATTCTATGGTGAACTTTGCTGTTTAATGTGCATATGACAGGTTAACTGCCCATGTACAGACAGAGGCTGAAGCTCTCCAAACCTGAGTGAGGAATCTAAGAAGTGGACCAGAGGGAGTGGAGGAGCTACGTGCGTGTTTTGGACATCACAGACTGGGAGGTCTTCAGAGCTGCCACAGATAGTTTGGATGAGTACACGGACACTGTGACGTCATACATTCGATTTCTGTGAGGACAGCATATACCAACAAAAAAAGTACTTCAACAATGCAACCCTGGTTCATCAAAACTGAGGCAGTTAGGCAGAGAAGGAGGCAGTGCCAGGGCTGGAGAACAGGGGCCTACAAAGATGCAAAGTATGGATTTAGCAGAGGTTTTCGAGCAGTGATCACAGTAAAAGCGTCTGAAGCAGCATCTGACAACACCCCGCTTGTGTGGAGGGGGCTCCGGCTTCCACCAACAAAGCCGAGCACCCTGCTGCAGACAATCGAAACTGGCGGCACTCAAAACACTTTACTCAGGTTGATGTGACCACCCCTTCCCAGGTGGCCCTCCCCAACCCAACCTGGTCCGCACCACCTCCCCCCCACTCTCTAGTTCAGGAAGCAGGATGTTCCACAGGCTTTTCAGAAATCTAACCCCCGAAAGCTGCTGGACCAGACGGCGTCTCTCCCGCTACATTAAGACATTGCGCAGGAGAGTTAACCCCGTCTTCACAGACATTTTTAACACCTCCTGGGGTCATGCCATGTCCCAGCCTGCTTCAAGTCTGCCTCATTGTCCTGTCCCCAAGAAGCCCCGGATCACTGGATTAATGACTAAGGCCTGTGGCGTGACGTCTGTAGTCATGAGTTTGAACGCCTGGTCTTGCTCACCTCAAGTCTTCACTCCTCCTGCTGGACCCCTGCAGTTCGACCAACAGAACCCCTACAGAGCCAACAGGTCTTAGACGACAATCAACGTGGCATTCCACTTATCCTGCAGCATCTGACTCCCCGGACCTACGCCAGGATCCTGTTTGTGGACTTCACTCTGCTTCAACACCATCCCCCTGCTCTGCCAGGAAAGCTCTCCCAGCTCAACGTGCCTGACTCCACCTGCAGGTGATCACTGACTTCATGACGGATGGAGGCAGTGCGTGGGCTGGAAGAATGTCCAGACACTCGGTGTTCAGCACAGGAGCACCACAGGCTGTGTACTTTCTCCTCTCTCTCTCCCTGTACACAAACTGCTGCACCTCCAGGCCACGACTCCGTAAAACTGATCAGTTTGGGGACGACACCACGGCTTTCCTGCATCGGGGCTCATCTCGGACTGGGGGATTTGAGTCGTCTACAGGACGGGGAAAGGTGACCGGGCTGTGTTCCCGTGTAGGTGCAGCGCAACAACCTGGAGTCATCGCCGCCAGAAGACAGTGAGATATCGGGACTTCAGGAAAGTCACAGCCCCCAGCCTCAACCCTCGTCTGACAGGACTCACCCAATCACCACCGTGAGTTCCTTCCGCTTCTGGCACCAATCTCCCAGGACTCAAGTGGGAGCCCTCCATCAGCTCCCCATAAGAAGGCCCACAGAATTACTTCCGCGCAGCTGAGGAAACCAAGCTGCAGTGCAATGATTGCATTCTCGCGCTCATTGAGTCCATCCTCCATCTCATCCCTTGGTAACCTTGCACAGCCAGGGACAAACAGAGAATACAGCGCACTTGTGCGCTGCTGAGAGAGGTGATCCGGTTTGCAACTTATCCCTGTTTTTCAAGACCGTACTTCTCAGGGCTCTCGGCAGCGTTCTCACAGCGCCCTATCCACCCTGGAACAAATAGTTACCACCTGCAGACTTCCATCCGGCAGACCTCCCGCCCAGAATAGACCCCTGCGTGGACCACACACTGCACCTGCTCACCTTTAACGACCATTCATTGGCACTACACTCAGCTGTTGTCTACTTTCCATACAACTTAAACCTTAACTGTAAACTTGTTGTACATAGCAAATGCTATTTTATTTTTATTTTTATTTTATTATAGTATTCTTAATAGATATAGAATTTTTTGTGACTTAAATGTTGTTGATTATTGGCTCAGTGTTTTGTGTATTGCACACCTCCATGCCGAGACAAGATCCTATGTCTGTGAAGTTTGGGTTCATTGACAATTGCAATAAACCCCTTTCTGATTCTGATTGTGGTCTGAATTTTCAGTCATTTAAGAATATGATATATTTCAGATTTTAATAAACACTATGTCTGTTTTTCCCCAGTTTGACAGTGTTAGTGACTCCAGTTTCCCCACCACTAGAAACATGTACAATAGTATGCTGGTGTATAAAAGAGTGTGTTGTGAGTGTGATGCGGGACAATGGATGGAAAATACCCCATGGCTACAATGTCAGAATCAGAAAAAGGTTTTTGCCATTGTCGATGAACAGAATTCACAAACTGGGAACTTGTTTCAGCATTAAGGTGCAACTTACAACACAGAGCAATAATAAAAACAGCATATATTGAAATCAAAAGGGCATGCATTGTGGCGCAATGGTTGGACATGAACAAATATGATATAGGTGTGGCGGTAATCAGCAACTGTTACCTAGCAACCATAACTGAGAGCCAAAATGTATTTAAATCATACAAATCATGGACACAGATCCTAAAATTTGACATATCGGTACCACTCAGGGTGGAAATGGCAAGGGAATTTTGTAAAGTAAATTGTAAAATTGTAAATTCTGGTTTAAAATCAGGCAATTATTTTAACTATAATGTTTGGTATAATTTTAAAGAAAACAATCTTCTTTCATTTAAAACACAATTGTTAGATTGTAAAATTTCTTGAACTTTTTTTAAATTTTGTGTTATATTCTACTGTATGTGAACCTATTTTTTATACATAAACAAACAACTATTCAAACCTTATCTGTGTACTTACCTGTATTTGTATGACCTTTAAGATGCTCCTATAATCAATAATAAAATGTTTAGGATTGTCAAGGGAACATTAAAAACTACAACAGCGTATTAGGGCCATTCCATATAAAAAAATATGTGGGCACTACGAGAATAAAGACTTTACATTTTGACAATATGCAAGCGCGTGCTGTGCCTCCTACACGTTCGCTCTCGGTGGAATGTAAACAGCGGCTAGAATCATGAGGCAAACTCAAGTGGAGAGTAGAATGGTTTGCAGTTAATAAAAAGATATATTCCATAGCAGGAGAGCAGTATTTGGCGATCACAGTCACATCCAAAGACCAGGCGTCACCTTCTTCTCCTTCCAGTAGCCCCACAGTCTGATATTGTTCCTGCGAGATCCGGACTCCAATTCCAGGATCTTACTTTTTTATTCTTGACCTCCTTCCGCAGTGCCACTCCTCAGCCCGCAGCTCCTGCAACTCATCTGCATTGTTTGAAATATGTTTCCATGCTCCAGCAAATCCATGCCGGTTTGACTCTTTTATTTCTGTTAGCCACGTTAGCTCATTAACTTGTGAGGCAGGCTAGGGGGTTAGGGGTCGCCACCAGGGCCGCGGACCGTCAGCTTTGTTTGTTTACCTCCCGTAGCTTTACCAGTCTTGAGTTTTCCTTGTTTGTTTTACTTCTCATTTCTTGGGATTTTGTGAGTAAAAGTGTATTTTTCAAGACATGACTTTGCAGCAACGGAGTGAGCGTGCGTCCACTCTAATGTGAACCAGAAGTCCCTTCAGAGAAGTTTTAACACTCAAATTCACTTTAGTGTCAGCGGACTAAGAGAAGCCACAGCGTCACATTAATCTCTCAATCGGACTTTACAGTCATGACGTAACCAAAACTTACGCGTTACTGATTTGACAAAGTAACTTGGGGAGTATTGTTTTATTGTTATTATGTCTGTCCATTCCTTGATCGTTGGTGGTATTTGTGCCAGCCGTTTTTGTGATGGCCTTTCATTGTGGTCATGGTAGGAATTCTGATGCGCAAATACATAGTTCTAAAGTTCAGAGAGTCTTCAATGTCTAAAACAGGCATTGTAACCTTCAGTCCAATAGTTTTGAGCAACAGGACAGTCTAAAAACATGTGCCTCCTGGTGCCACAGTTTCTTCAACAGTTAGAATTTCCTTGTGAATAATGGGTACTTTGACATGGTTTTATGGAATTTTGTGGTCTTCCACTCTTCATCGGTCAAAAACTAGGTTACGTTCTCTTTCCCATTTATTTTTAATATATTTAGTAGAGTAGTTGTCCAGATTAGTAATGCAGTGATATAATTTAGATATTATTCCCCTTGAAAGCCTTGATACAAAAGTCAGAGGGTTATAATGGTCATTACTTTGTTTAATAACCTGGTTATAACAACCTAAAAGTACCTTAAAAAGTCCTGTTTCTCCAAGACAAAGGATTATTTCAACATATCAAAGCTTTTTATGTGATTGTCTTTTACAGTCTGGTGATAAACTTCTATACCTGACCTTGAATCTCAGGTCAGACTATTTGATACCAAACTTTGGTCATAAGCCAACCAGTTTAAGATTTTAACATCTTTGTTTAGTTTGTATGTTTGATTAGCTCCTTCCATGTTATAAGAACAGATTTTACCCAGGGATTCTTTAAGTCCTCGAAATGGTTCAACAGCTTTTCATCTGCCAGTAAGGCCTGTACAGGAACCCCCAGCACAACTTAACTCTCAATATTTTTCCAATGAGCTTCATACTCTGGATCACACCAGTACAACAACGCTCTGATTTGAGCTGAAATAAAGTAATGAGTAAGTAGTAGATAAGTAGTAGAGTTTTAGTTCTTTATGGAGGACCACACCTAAATATTTAAGGGATTCTGTTGAATGGGTAAGTTTTTCTAAAGGACAGAGGATGGTCGCCAGTAAGAAGAGAATTTCCGTTTTTTGCACATTCAGATTGTATCCAGACATTGGACCTATATCATGAATGAAATGCATCGCATTAGATACGGACATTTCTGGTTTGGTTAAATATATATAATCAGCATAGCAGGCAATATTATTCTCTGACCCACCAGTTGAAAAACCATACATTGTTTCCGATTGTCTAATATATTAGGTCAAGGTTCCAAGTATAAAGGGAACAAAAGGGGGACCAAGCACAGCCCTGGCTCAGCCCTCTTCCTAAAGTCAGTGAGTCTGTCAAGTGACAATTCATTTCGATTCTTGATGTTGGGACATAATAAAGAGCCTCAATGTTTTTGTTACTAAATAATCTATTTTAAATTTTGTTAGCACTTTAAATAGATAAGGCTAACTATCAGAATCAAAAGCTTTTTCAGCGTTCAGACTTATTATTACAACTTTGTTTTGCACTGTTTTTGTATGAGATGCATTATGTGTACAGATCGTCTTGTGTTTGTTGTAATAAATCCTGTCTGATCATAATGAATGAAATTTGGGATATTTGTTCCATTCTTTTGGACATAATTGAGGTGTACATGCAATAGTCCACATTCTGAATCGAGAGGTCTATATGAGGCCTAGTTGATTCTTCCCCTGTTCCTTCCAAATCAAAGGGATCTAAACTTTTTTAAGAGCTCAGTTAAAAGTTGATAAAAGCAAAGGAGTGTGTCTTTTAGAGCTTTTACCACTGAGGCGAACCCATCATTCCCTTGTGGTTTATTGGTTTTTAGTCTTTTGATTGCACTTTGAACTTCAGTTATTATTTCAGCACCTACCATGGCAAGTAAATTGGTTCCTGATATTTTGGTGAAAAGTTTTTTTTGTAGAAGGATATAAATGCAGATTTTTCTGCCTATCTTCTATTTTAAAAATAGTTCTTTATGCATGTTGTTTTCTAAGCTTCACATAATAATTCTAATAATGTTGTGAATTTTGAACCGCTTTCATGATATCTTTGTTTGATGAAGAGCATTTTTAAAATGATTTCCTGTGAGGTCAAGTCATTAATCTCACCCCTTACCTTTTCAATGTAGCATTTGAGGATCCATAGTTAGCTTCCAACAGCTTTAATTTGTTCTGTAAATCATTTCATTTTTTCTGCCTTAGTTTCTTTTTTGCTGGGGCAATACCCCCCACCAAACTGCCTTTGCTGCATCCCAGAGAATGGGTGGAGAAACATCCCCATTGTTGTTTTCCTCAACATATGGCTCAATGTCCGTTGTCATCACTTTTATTAGATATAATTCGTGGATTGTTAATCCACGAATTATACAAATACTATTTTAGCTTCCTAAACACCAGTGAAAGTGTGATTGCTCCTTAAACAATCCGGAGCCTTGTACAGCTCACTTCGTACAGTATTTTGTGGATTAAAAACCCCCCAGCTCTCTAGCCTCAGCCCGAGCTAGCTTAGCCGCTAGCGCCATGGCTGAAATTTCTCCACTTTACCTGCTCAAGTGTCATATGTCGAGTCAGAACCCTGCTTTTCTCCGACGACAGTGCGGAAGTGTGTAGTGTAGCTTGGAAGCCAGGGACGAGTAGAAGCACGCCCGCTGTGTGGAGGAGCTTAAGTCTAGCTATAGCCAGGATGTAGCATCAGGCTTACCGGACCGTGCATCAGGACGCAGCGTTAGCATTAGCAGCGCTAGCAAGGCTAAGACTAGCCCCTCAGTGCCTCCCGCGCAGCCGGGACTAGACCAGGATCAAAAATAGGGACCAATTTGTGACCGTTCGGAGGGAACGAGGCGCTAAACGCCAGACTGTAGTGCACCGTGAGCTTCCCCTCTACAATAGGTTTGCTCCCCTCAGCGATCACACGCCCGCTGAATGGACTCGTGATACTCTGGTAATTGGAAGTTCTATAGTCAGAGACGTGAAGCTACCAGCGTCAAGTGTTAGATGTTTACCAGGGGCCAGAATGGGTGACATCGAAGGAAACCTTAGGCTTTTAAAGCAGAGTAGACAGAGGTTCCGCCGAATCGTGATTCACGCAGGCGGTAACGACGCCCGGCGGGAGCCAATCAGAGGTGCTCAAATTACAAGTAGGTGCGGTGTGTGAATTGGCAAAGACGATGTCAGATACCGTAATATTTTCTGGTCCCCTGCCCAATCGGATCAATGCTGAACTGTACAGCCGCTGTTCAGCATTCAATCGCTGGTTATCTACTTGGTGCCCTCAAAACAATGTAGTCTTTGTTGAAAATTGGAGTGCGTTTTGGGGAAACCCCGGGCTCATACGCAGGGATGGCATCCATCCGACTTCGGAGGGTACATCCCTTTTAGTTTGGAATTTGACCGATAGCCTTAGTGGTCTAAAGTGACCACCCAGGGATGAGCCCCGGGCGCAGAGCAGCAGTGTAAGACGCTCCTCTGTCGCTGAGCTCTCGCCGCTCTGTCACAAATTATGTGCTCAGACTCAAGGCAGATAGAGACTGTGTGTGTCCCTCGTGCAAATAATGTCAAAAAGTCAAACCTCAGAAAAGCTAGTTCAGGCGTCAGACCAAAGAACTTAATAAAAATAACACACAAATGATACAAATAAACAAATCAATAAGTTTGTAAAATGTGGACTGTTAAACATTATGTCAATTTCCTCTAAATCGCTTTTAGTTAATGAATTAATTAATGATTGTAACATAGATCTTTTAGCTCGAACTGAAACTTGGCTTCAACAAGATGATTTTGTCAGACTAAATGAGTCCAGCCACCCACTCATGTTAACTTTTCAGACCCCCAGGAGCACAGGCCGAGGTGGTGGTGTGGCAGTGATCTCACACTCAAGCCTACTCTTGAGTCCTAAAATTAACAATACATTTAGCTCATTTGAAAGCCTCATGCTATCAATCACATGTCCAAATTGGAGAAACCAAAAAGGAGTCCTGTTCGTGGTTCTCTCTACCGACCTCCTGGTCCCTATTCAGAGTTTTTAACAGAGTTCTCAGACTTTATCAGTCTAAACTTGGTGTTAGACTGGGATAAAGTAGTGATAGTTGGAGCTTTCAATATCCACGTGAACGATAACTCTCTCTGTAATTCTTTCAACGCCCTGTTAGATAGCATTGGTTTTGCTCAAAATGTAAATAAACCAACTCACAGTCACAAGCACACTCTAGATCTGGTTCTAACATATGGAATAGAGATTAGTGACCTCATTGTCTTCCATCAAAACCCTAAACTGTCAGATCATTTCCTAATCACCTTTCAGTTTGTTCTAAAAGATTATCCAACCCACAGAATAAGTCATAATGAAAAGGACAAAATCGGAAAAATCTATCTCAAAGTTCAAAAGAAATAATAGAGCCAATATTCAGCGACATGTCATGTGATCATGTCATGTGATCCTGCTGAGAACGGCCTTAGTCCCAGTGTAAGTGATCAATTTGTCGACTTGACATGAACTTTCTGAAGTCCGCTCTTGATGTTGCAGCTCCGCTAAAGCAGAAGGTCATTAGGCCAAAACGCGCCTCCCCATGGTACACAATGAAGAACTGCGTTCACATAAACAAAGAGTTAGAAAATTAGAAAGACCATTTCGTCGCTCCCACACGGAGGAATCCCTAAAAGCATGGAAAATCTGCCTACTGTCCTATAAGCAGGCTCTGCGTAAGGCCCAAACCAGAGACTATTCAAATTTAATAGAAGTCAACAAAAATAACACTAGATTTCTTTTCAGCACTGTAGCCAGGGTAACAAACTGTCACAGCGCAGTAGAGCCCTCACTCCCAGCTACTCTCAGCTCTAATGATTTTCTTCTATTTTTTAACAATAAAATAAAAACAATCAGAGATAAATCAGATGAAACTCCTCCCACTATTAGCCCTGAACAAGCCCAAGCTGTAAAACTAGTGTCCCATATAAATCCATCAGTGACACGAGAAAGGTTCACTGCTGTTGATCAAGCAGAGAGAACTTCAGCCATTATGTCCTCTAAAAACGTCAATCTTGTATTCTAGACCCGATTCCAAGCAGACTCCTCAAAGACATTCTCCCCCTAATTATAGATTCTAATTCTTAATATAATAAATACTCACTAAAAAGTGGTTATGTTCCACAGTCCTTCAAACATGCAGTCATTAAACCGCTTCTGAAAAGCATCATCTTGATCCTGACCAGTTGATAAACTACAGACTTATTTCAAATCTCAACCCTTTGTCTCTAAAATCCTTGAAAGAGTTGCAGTTAAACAGCTTTGTCGCCATCTACAGGACAATAACTTATTCGAAGTTTTCCAGTCAGGGTTCAGAGCCCACCAACAGCACTGAAACTGCACTAGTTAAAGTCACAAATGATTTGTTTATTAGCTGCTGACGACAATGGACTGGTCTCAATCCTGGTTCTATTGGACCTCAGTGCAGCGTTCGACACCATCGACCACAACATTCTACTGCAGAGGTTAGAATCTGATGTAGGTGTCAGAGGCCCCGCCCTCAGCTGGTTTAAATCCTTCCTATCGGATAGGTACCAGTTTGTTAATNTTCTCAACTTAATATAAAAACTTGGAGTTGGACTGGATAAAGTAATGATAGGTTGGAGTTTCAATATCCACCTGAACTGAACGATAACTCTCTCCAGTAAATTCTTCAAGCCTGTTTAGAAGCATTGGTTTGCTCAAAATGCTAAATAAACCACTCACAGTCAACAAGCACACTCTAGTCTGGTTCTAACATATGAATAGAGATTAGTGACCTCATTGTCTTCCACAAAACCTAAACGTCAGATCATTTCCTAATTACCTTTCAGTTTGTTCTAAATGATTATCAACCCCACAAAATAAAGTCATAATGAAAAGGACAATATCAGAAAAATCTATCTCAAAGTTCAAAGAAATAATAGAAGCCAATATCAGCGACATGTTCATGTGATCATGTCATGTGATCCTGCGAGAACGGCCTTAGTCCCAGTGTAATGATCAATTGTCGACTTGACATGAACTCTCTGAAGTCGCTCTTGATGTTGCCAGCTCCGCTAAAGCAAAGGTCATTAGGCCAAAACGCGCCTCCCCATGGTACAATGAAGAACTGCGTTCCATAAACAAAGAGTTAGAAAAATTAGAAAGACCATTTCGTCGCTCCACATCACGGAGGAATCCCTAAAAGCATGGAAAATCTGCCTACTGTCCTATAAGCAGGCTCTGCGTAAGGCCCAAACAGAGACTATTCAAACTTAATAGAAGTCAACAAAAATAACACTGGATTTCTTTCAGCACTGTAGCGCAGGGTAACAAACTGTCACAAGCGCAGTAGAGCCTCACTCCAGCTACTCTCACTCTAATGATTATCTTCTATTTTTTAACCAAAAATAAAAACAATTAAGAGATAAATTTGATGAAATCCTCCATATTAGCCCTGAACAAGCCCAAGCTGTAAAACTAGTGTCCAATAAAATCCATCATTAACACTAGAAAGTCACTGCTGTTGATCAACAGAGAGAACTTCACCTCATTAGTCTCTAAAAGTCAACTTGTATTCAGACCGATTCCAAGAGACTCCTCACAGACATTCTCCCCTAATTATAGTTCTAATCTAATATAATAAATACCTCACTAAAAGTGGTGATGTTCAAGTCCTTCAAACATGCAGTCATTAAACCGCTTCTGAAAAAGCCTAATCTGATCCTGCACCAGTTGATAAACTACAGACCCTATTTTCAAATCTACCCTTTGTCTCTAAATCCTTGAAAAGTTGTAGTAAACAGCTTTGTCGCCATCCTACAGGAAATAACTTATTCGAAGTTTCAGTCAGGTTCAGAGCCCACCACTAGAACTGAAACTGCACTAGTTAAAGTCACAAATGATTTGTTATTAGCTGCTGACGATGGACTGGTCTCAATCCTGGTTCTATTGGACCTCAGTGCAGCGTTTGACACCACGGACCACAACATTCTACTGCAGATGGTTAGAATCTGATGTAGGTGTCAGAGCCCTGCACCTCAGCTGGTTAAATCCGTACCTATGATAGTACCAGTTGTTTATGTAAACAGAGCCTCCTCCCCCTGTTCTAAAGTAAACCTACAGGTTGCCACAGGGTTCAGTTCTCGGCCCATATTCTGTTTACTCTTAATGCGCCGTGGTCAATTTTGGATTTTCAAGAGGAAAAAAAAAAAGCAAAGCATTAACTTGCACTGGCTCTGCCGATGACACACAGCTGTATTTATCAATGAAACCCGATCAGACGATCACAGACAGACTTGGTGCTTGTGTGAAGATATAAACCTGGATGACATTAATTATCCTGCTTCTAACCCTGAAAAACCGAGGTCTCGTACTAGGCCCTAATCATCTACAAGATGCTTTATCTGAGCAGATAGTCCACTGGACAACGTCAGTGTGGCCTCCAGCTCCACTGGAAGAAACCTGGAGTCTTATTTGACAAGAGCTCTCATTCAAAGCAACATAAATCAAGCCTGTAAAACAGCCTATTTCCATCTGCGTAATATAGCCAAATCGACAAATCTTGCCTAAAAGCGATGCTGAAAAACTTGTCCATGCGTTTGTAACATCTACTATAACTCCCTGCTCGCAGCGTGCCCTAAAAGCGCATAAAAAGCTTTCAACTGTTCAAAATGCAGCAGCAAGATTACTAACAGGAACTAAAGAAGAGAGCACATTACGCCGGTGCTCGAGTCTCTTCACTGGCTCCCTGTCGAGTTTAGAATCAAATGTCAAAATCCTCTCTGACTTACAAAGCCATAAATGACCTGGCCCATCTACCTCAAAGATGCTATAGTACTTATCATCAAACAGAGCACTTCGCTCTCAGATGCTGGACTTCTGGTGGTCCCAAGAGTCTCTAAAAGCACAGTAGGAGGTAGAGCGTTTAGCTCCCAAGCTCCTGTGTTGTGGAATCAGCTCCTGTCCATGTTAAAGAGGCGACACAGTCTCTTCATTTAAGACCAGGCTTAAAACGTTCTCTTTAAAATGGCTTATGGTCAGGCCAGTTAGGAACAGAAATTAAAAACGATAGTTCCCAGCTATGCTGCCTAGGAGCAACTATACTGGGGGAAGTATGGCAGCTTGAGCACTATCCTCTGTTTCCTACTACTTTTCTATCAAACAATATTTAATATTTAATTTCACTGGCAATTTGTTCATCGCTTTTCCTTCTTTTTCTCCCACTTCCCGACGGGAGTGGAGCAGGCACATCGATGACCTGTGGATCCAGATGCTTCCTCAGCTGCCTGAGAAAACGGTCTCTACTCCATATGAACGGTTCTTCATCGGCCTGGAAGAATTGGTTCTCCTCCTGAGTGGGTCCAGCTCCACCGTGTATCTGCAAATTGAGGCGCGTCCTCCTGTCCGTCCGAGGGAGTCGGATCTCTCCTTCACTGTGGAACTCCTACAGGTTTCTACTTTTTCGCAAAGAGGTTTGGTAGTTTTTTCCTGGCCGAGAAGGAGGGTCTAAGGACAGGGGGCTTGGGACATCTGTCTAAGGACACAGGACGCTGGGACATTACCAAGTCCTATGAACACTGTTTATTTTGTTTTCCACTGTAGCCCTCGAGACCACTACTGTTGTGATTTTGGGCGTTACAAAAATAAATTGAATTGAATTGAATTGAATTTTACATATTGTGAATCTTTGAGTAGACGAGCATTAAATCTCCAAAGTGTGTTTTTTGTGTTTTCTGTTCCAGGTCTACAGTGATGTAAATAGGAGCATGACGACTTAAATAATTATACCTGTGTCTGCCTCTGTCATTTTGGACCTGTTTTTGTTGAAAATTAAAAAGTAGTCTATTCTAGTATAGATCTTATGTGGTTGGAAAAAAGTGCATATTGGCGGACATTAGGGTTCATCTCTCTTCAGATATCTAGATATCGAACTATGCTAGCATTTCTGAGCATTTCTCTCAGCAGCAAGTGCTGTTCTGTCACCATACTTAGCTCTGACTGTATGAACATGTAAGTTACAACATAATTAGAATAAGCTGACTGTGAGCCATATGTCGAAGTATGTCAAAAGATGAGCTGTTCGATGAGGCAAGGCAAGGCAAGTTTATTTGTAGAGACACAATTCGTACACAAGGCAATTCAAAGTGCTTCACACAACAGGAAAAAAATGCATTAAAATCACAAAGACATGGCAGAAATCACAAAATAATAGTTCAAGACATAAAAGAGATGAGTGCAAAGAAAGCATTTCAGTCATATGCACAGCCAAACAAAACTGTTTTTAGTTTAGATTTGAACATTGCCAGAGTAGAACCTGCCTCACATCCTCAGGAAGACTGTTCCAGATTTTAGCTGCATAAAACTGAAACGCAGATTCCCCATGTTTAGTCCTGACTCTGGGCACCAGCAGGAGGCCGGCGCCTGAGGTCCTCAGAGTCCGACCTGGTTCATATGGCACTAACATGTCCGAGATGTACTTTTGTGCTAGGCCATGGAGAGACTTGTATACAAGCAGAGCTGCTTTGAAGTCTATTCTCTGAGCCACAGAGTGCAAGAGGACCTAGCACAGGACTAATGTGATCGTACTTCTGGTTCTGGTCAGGACCCGAGCAGCAGCGTTCTGGATGTACTGCAGCTGTTTTACAGCTCGTTTGGAGAGGCAGTGAGCAGGCTGTTACAGTAGTCTAATCTACTAGAGACAAACGCATGGATAAGTCTCTCAGCGTCTGGTTTAGACACTATACTTTTGATTTTGGCAATGTTTTTTAGATGGTAAAAAGCTGCTGATGTGATTGATTTGACGTGGCTGTTAAAATTCAAATCTGAGTCCATTATTACCCCCAGATTTCTAACTTGATTTGTAGGTTTTAGAGCGAGACTCTGGAGGTGACTGTTAACACTTTCTCTTTGTTTCTGTGGGCCAAAGACGATGATTTCAGTCTTGTCTGAGTTCAGCTGGAGAAAGTTGCTTTGCATCCACACACTGATCTGTTGGATGCAGTGACAGAGTGAATCCACTGGTCCATATTCACCTGCCGTCAGTGAAACATAGATCTGAGTGTCGTCTGCATAATTGTGATAGGACACATTCTCGCTGCGTATCAACTGACCTAACGGCAGCATGTAGAGGTTGAACAGAGGGGGTCCCAGGATTGACCCTTGGGGCACCCCACAGGTCAGGGGCATATGGTCTGAGACACAGTTACCAATTTCGATAAAAGAATTTCCTGCTTTCCAGATAGGACTTTAACCAGTTAGTAGGGCAGTGTGACCAGTGATGCCACCGCAGTCCTCTAGTCTCTGTAAGAGGGTCCCATGATCGACAGTGTAAAAGCAGCACTCAGATCTAACAGAATAAGACTGTGGCTTTGCCCGCGTCAGTGTTCAGGGGATGTCGTGGATGTCATTTGTCACCTTGACAAGAGCAGTCTCAGTGCTGTGATGAGGTCTAAAACCTGACTGGAAAACATCAAATGAGTTGTTTATTAAGAGGAAATCAGTGAGCTGTTGGTAAAATGAGCTGACTGTGTGCCATACGTTAAGCCATGTCAGAACATGAACGTTACATCTTTTATTTTGGGCATAGGAAAATGTCACCCAGCATATGAGATGTTCAAAACAAGGTCTTTCTGTTAGGGCGGAGCCAGTGGGAAAACTATAAAAATGGGTGAACAGTGCTGTGTGCTCGGGGATTTCTGTGCCTAAGTAAAATGCCTCCTGTATGTTCAAACTCTTAGTAAAACTCAAGAAACTTAATACTGTCTGGAGAAGGTCTTTTAAGTAGCATAAAAGTCGACAGGTTTGGTGCCGAAACCCGGGATCACTGCAAAACCCGGGATACAACAAAACCAGGGAGACCGCTGGATTCCATTATCTTTTACGGAAGTGGAAGCTCTCACTCTACCTACTGGAACATTCTTTGATGCTGGATTTTTGAATTGACCAGTAGTGTTTCGTGAGCGCTCATTTCCGCCCAGGCCATTTCATCAAATCCGGAACTTCATCTGAACGATATTTTCTTCAGAGTGAGATCCCACCTCGGAACATGTATGATATTAGGTATGATATTATGAACCTATGTTTAAGTAAGTAGTAAAAGAAAAAAGTTCCTAGATTATGGATAAGGCCGGAGCAGGGAAGGAAAAATGGTCTTCTAGACATTTAGAAGAAATATGAAGTCCTGTAGATGAAAAAACAGTGAAAATACGTTCCTGTGAATTGATACAGACAGTCAGGCCGGCAGTGTTATAAAGAAATAACAACAAAATGAAAATAAAAATAGATAAATAAGAAATCTAAGAAAAGTGCTTAAAATACACATACAGTTTATATGGTGGTGTGTGTATGGATGATGTAACATCAGATTTATTCTTTTGAATGAACAAAAAGATTACTTATAAAAGTTGAACAATCAAAGGTTAAAGAGTTATTCCAAAATTTGCCTTAAAGGACTAATTATAAAGAAAAATGTTTTTATATTTTATCATTTGTACAACATTAATTCATGTCGCTGGTGCAAACTTATCCGCTGATACTCAAGTTTATGTGAATTATACACAAAACGGGCATGAAATAGTTTGTTACTGTAAAATTGAAATGGGAGAAATGATTGGCATTTATGTTCAATTTAGGTCTTGTGAAGAGAGGGATATCTTGTCTGACGTTGTACTTGCAGATAAAGAAAAAAACCCAAATATTGCAACAAATGTTTCTAAAAATGAAAATAAAACAATTATAAGCCCCCAAGCTCATGATTTAGAAACAGAGATAATAATGCACTGTTTATGGAAAAACAGGAATTTTAACATTATTTGTTTGTGTAATACGTTTCCTTATGGCAGTGTGACAACTAAGCCTGTATTTGCTAATCTATTAGTGGACTCCGTAGCACAGGCAAACGCAGTGCAAGACGCTGATAGAATCAATCTAACAAACATATCTGACACAGATTCTGCTGTCAATGTAACCGAGACAACACCCGAAACTATCAAGAAATTTGATATTGTCACATTTTTAAACCATTTCAGAAAGGAGCACACATACTTGAAAAACTTTACAAGAAAAGGCTGGTTTGTGCTACTTCTTAGTGCGCTGCTGGTTATAAGTTTGATATATTGTATATGTGTTCTATGCTTCTTTGAGCGTTTTTTTAAAAAAAAAAGTAAATAAAATGTTATCGCTTCATTCTCCTCTTCATTTGGATTCAACAACTAAACAAAGCAATGAAAATCAGTCTGAGGAGAATGAAGAGGAAGAGGAAGAAAGATTTAGCTTGTATATTCTTCCTGAGGATTTTTTGGCATAAATTATATTCATGGTAATAGAAATCTTTGATTGTGGTAATTGGTAAAACTAAATTATTGTCAAGCTAATATTCATTTGTAAAAATCATTGGCTGTTAAAATTGGTAAAACTAAAAGATTTTCAAGCTAATATTTATAAGTTAGTTTATATCTGACACCTTCTGTCAAATGCAACTGTAATAATATGTTTGATTTCAAATGTAACAGGACTGTGGAGTGGAATGGAGCCAAACCCTCTGCCCTTTGACCCTCCGCCCTTTGACCCTCCACGCTCAACCGTTTGGACTGCTTGAGTTCTAAATTTAGGTTCAAATTAATAAATCAAATAGCTCTCTAAGCTGGACCTGTGTTTTTCCTTGTCTTCAGGTCTGTCCGCAGATATTCCTAGCCCTGCAACCGCCCTCGCCCCCCACCCACTCCCTGCAACCGGCCCCTCCCCACCCACTCCCACACCGCTGCAACGGACATCCGACACTTCGACGAGTCCATACTAAGAACGCAGGAAAAGCTGCTGTCACTGAAAAGAACAAAAAAGTAAGCGTGAGCAATAAAATGTCTTATCATTGTTGGGAAAGGCATGCTCTATAACATTGACATGCACATTGACAATTCAACAACATTTTATGTGAATAAAAATAACAATAATAAAGTAATATAATAATATATAAAGTTAAAACATAAAAATATGTACTCACAATGAATTAAACCGTTGTATGATCCCTCCTGTGTTTCTGTGTTTCTGTTAATGAATCGGAGCCTTTTGGGGTCCGGTTATTTTTGTCCAATTTAAAGGGGAGGCCTCCAGCGGACTGTGGAGAGTAGATGGAGGTGGGGTGCAGGGGCAGTGGCTGCGGCGGACGACAGGGGGAATCAACACGCAAGGCCGGAAATAACGTCCCTATTATCGACATCCAGACAAATGGACTACAGCGTGGGGGCGGGGCTAGATGGGAAGGTTATCAGCCACTCACAGACTTTGCATAGTTATGATTTAAAATTAAGTGACATCCCTACATATAGTATATAAAGGACATTTGTTATATATAAGAATATGTAATACATATAAGAATTTAGTATTAAAAGTTATTAATTCATATAATAAAAAAATAATTTAGAAGTGTGATAATTGTGTTAAAATCTGTTTTGCATTAGATTAGATAAGGCTATAAAACAGCATAGTTTGTTTCAATTGCTTTATTGTTACAAGTTTATGCAAGTTACTGTTTGAATGTTTCCCGTTCAATTTTGAATTAATTTGAACAACCTCTTCACTTTGGTTGTAGGGTATAGTGGAAAATAATTAAGGGAGGAGTCTTGTCAGTTAGACATTAACAAATAGTAGCATTCACCGGAATTTAAATAAACCAACGAAGAACAATTTTAGATTTTTGAATTTTTTAACAACATCGTTACAAAATACTGGAAGAAACGCAAGACGATTTTTTGAAGGAAATCATTTCTTCTCTTTTTCAACAGTGAAGTAGGAAGAGACTTTTGTTGGCTTTCGAACTTTTTCATATGTAGTTTCTGACAAATGTCGGCTGACTCCACCTAGTGGCCAGTAACAGTTTGACGGCTGCTGCGTGGGAAGAGGGGATTAAGCCCAACAAATCTCTTCATTTTTATCTTTTTTAATTTAAACAAAGATTTTTCTTTTTTTTTTTTTTTTTTTTTCACTAATGAACCCATTTTCTAAGTGGACGCAAAGCTGGAAGAATAAAAAAGCAATTGAAGAAGATAGTCCAAACATCACCAAGCTCAGACGATATTCCTTTGATGACCAGCAAGTATATTACCCATCTCCACTCCTGTTTAATAAATCTAAGACGATGAGTGTAGTCATAAGCCACAAGCATCCAACAAGCCCTCTCCATATCAGCGTGCCCTTACTCCAACTCTTACATCTTTTGCACCTCTTACCACCATAACCATGCCACCAGCAACGCCACTTCTGACACCAGAGATAACTCACAAAGTGATGGGAGGAGCATTGGCACTGGCGCTTGAGAACTCTTCGCGATGATGTTATTGAAAATTTGGGATTAATGCAAGACCAAGTGAATGCATTAACCCACATTATGGAGACTGATATGAATTGAGCAGATTAGAAAAAAGTCAGAAAAACAGAAGATCAGCAAACAGGGGCAGCAAAAACAGAAAATGGAGATATTAATAGCATAGACAAAGGATTACAACAAAAAAAACATATCAAGACAATAGAGATGAATGAGCCCTTTGCTATATCAGGTCTTTTTCTGGAATTGTGGATTCTAAAAAGTACGAACAAGCATCAAGATTACGGTGTGGTGGATCCATTTCTAGGGAAACACTAGAACACAAAAGAAGATTGTGCATCTATTCTTTCCATTAAGAACAACAGATAACCAACGAATGGACTATACTAGCCATTTGCCCTAAGGACATGGAGCTCCCTGATGCTCACACTACCGAGACTGACAAAGGGAGGAGTACCTTGGATGAGGGCTCTTTTGAAACAAACTGCTGGTGATAAACTGTGTTGGGGAGTGTTCAAGCTGCACTAACAAAGGCTGCAGACAAACTGCTGCTAATAACATAAAAAGTCTATGGAACAAAAGATGAATGTACAACTGCCGCAAAGTGTATCCATTAACATCTTTCGCACAATATTGGAAGAAACTAAAAAACAAGATATCCATGCATCTTAACCACGATTAATGTCCCTGCAAATTGAAAAGTGATGAAGATTATTACACTTATAAACAACGCGCACAGACTCTGTATCATGACGAACAGGAGAACCAATTCAACAGGCACTGGAATGACAGTAATGTTTTATTTCAGCCCTGGTTAAGGGCATGCAAAATCTGTGCGAGATGCCCATGGTGACAAAGCGAAGAAGATTTTGACGATACTGCAATCATCATGTTAGCAAGTGGTACAACAATAAGACTGAAACAGACAACAAAAAGCAGAGCTTGAATTGGCTACTCTGAAATGCAACTCCAAAAACTCCCAACACAATCTCAAGGACATGAAGAAGGAAACATCTTCCAAAGTAATGACTGTACAACAAGATTCCTTTGAAGAGAAGAAGCACCAGTAACTACTAATCAAATAGTAGCTGCAATCAAGATGTTGGATGCAACCACAAACTGCACCTGCAGAATTAGTCTCAAACCAACAAATTCAACCTACACCGGCCCAGTCGTAATTTACAACACCGCCCCAATTACAAGAGGAAGAGACAAGGAAGAGGTGTCGTGTGGGGACAGTTTGGAAGAGGAAGAGGAAGAGAGAGGAAACAACATGAACAATTCTCAACCAATGTTATTACATGCGGAGATATTGACATTTGAGCAAAAGCTTGCCTATGACCTTTGATACAACAAGTCTACCCTCCACAACAACAAGGCTTACCCTCCACAACAACCAAGGCTACCCTCCACAACAACAAGGCTACCCTCCACAACAACAAGGCTACCCTCCACAACGAACAAGGCTACCCTCCACAACAACAAAGGCCTACCTCACAACAAATAAGGCTACCCTCTCCACAACAACAAGGCTAACCTCCACAACACAGGCTACCCTCACAAAAAAGCACCCAAAACAACAGGCTACCCTCACAACACAACAAGGCTAACTCCCAACAAGGCACCCAAAACAGGCTTCTAACCCTCACAACACGTTCAGCGACCGACGTGACAACAACATGCATGTACCCTTGCCATCAGTGCACACATCCAAGAAGTGATTGAATGTGGAGACAACTATCAAAATGAAAGAACACTAATGGGCAGTATAAAGATTACTGAAGAGGCCCACAGTCAAGACCAACGTAAAATTATGGAAAAGAAAACAATGGTGGTTTCATGCTTAAAAATAAAATGGACACGCATAATTTTTGGTAGACTCCGGAGCTACAATATCTTGTAATCGTACAGTCATTTCCATTGCTAAAAAAAACAAGTCCATTTCAGCGTGTGTGGGAAAACCAGAAACTAAAAATTTTACTGACCGTTGGGCAGTAATCAATAAACAATCAAACGTGGAACATGAGTTTTATTTCTACTAAAATGTGAATGTCTGCAATGTGTCGAGCTAACGTGTAAAGCTCTCTTGTCACTAATATTCTTGCCCTAGAGGCATAAAATTCCTAACAAAGATGAAGCGATTGTAATGCTGCGAACAATGAAGATAAAAACACATACAAGAATTCTATATCTTTCACCTGAAATTGTCAAAAGATCTTAAAACTCAAACAACAATATTGGATATTTTGTCTGCTGCCCCAAGAAGCCCCGGAGCACTTGACTTAATGATAACAGGACCTGTGGCGCTGAACGTCTGTAGTCATGAAGTCATTTGAACGCCTGCTGTCATTGCCCATCAAGTCCGTCACCTCCTCCCTGTGGATCTCCCCTGCAGTTCGCTAACAGAGCCAACAGGTCTGTGAGACGACCCATCAACCTGGCACTCCTTCCATTCCTGCAGGCATCTGGATCCCCGGGAAACTACGCCAGGATCCTGTTTGTGGATTCAGCTCTGCTTTTCAACACCATACTCCCTGCTCTTAGCTCCAGGGACAAGCTTCCCAGCTCAACGTGCTGACATCCACCTGCGGGGCGCTACTTGATTCCTGACGTCGAGTCAGTGCGTGTGGCGCTCTGGGAAGAATGTCTCAGACACTCGTACTATCAGCACACGAGACCACTAGGGGCTTGTAGTACTTTCCCTCTGCCTTCTTCTCCCTGTAACAAACTGCTGCACCCTCCAAGCCACGGATCCGTAAAACTCATCAAGTTAATGGGTGACGAGTTCACCCTCATACGGGCTCATCTCGACGGGGTAAGTCTGTCTACAAGTGAGGGTGTGACCGGCTGGTGTCCTGGTGCAGCCGCAACAACCTGGAGTTCAACGGCCCCAGAAGACAGTGGAGGATGATCGTGGACTTCCAGGAAAGTCCACAGCCCCCCAGCCCAGCCCCCTCGTCATGACTAGACTCCCCCAATCACCACCGTGGATTCCTTCCGCGCTTCCTGGGCACCACATTCTCCCAGGACCTCAAGTGGGAGCCCTCCATCAGCTCCCTCATCAAGAAAGCCCAGCAGAGATGTACTTTTGCTGGCAGCTGGAGAAAGCCAAGCTGCCAGTGCAGATGATGGTTCAAGTTCTACACGGCATCATTGAGTCCATCCTCAACTCCTCCTCACCGTGTGTGTAGCTGGAGCACAAGCCAGGGACAAACAGAGACAAGCGCATGTGCTTCTGCTGAGAAGTCGTGGATCACAGCTAGACTTCCAATCTCTTGCAGGACGTATAACGTTCTCCGGGGTCTGGGACGAGCCAGGTTCGGATCACAGCTGACCGCTTCTCACCTGGACATGGTCTAATTTAACCACTCCCTCAGGCAGGAGGTACGGTCCATCGGACCAAACCTCCCGCCACACAGAATGCTTTCTTTCCGCTCTGCCGTTGGACTATGAACACTTCTAAACACTGCCACTTTAACTGAACTATTCATCACTCTCACTGCACTTGTCATCTTACTCAAAACTGTAATCTAATTGTAACTCTTTGTACCATAGAAATGCATTATTTTTATATTTTTTAATAGCTTATTTTAAATGTTTATATATGCATGCACTTTTGATTGATATATGTTAGTTTTATTATTTGCTCAGTGTTTTATGTTTGGCACATTTAAGGCCGAGACAAGTTCCTATGTCTTGTGAATTTGTTCCTTGACATGCATACTCTTCTGTGATTCGTGATTCTGATCTCTGAATATATATCCAGAAAAGGAAATACTGCATCAGCATTAATGGCAGCCATTACAAGATATGGTCAAATCATTTTCCTCTAAGAACTCTTTGAATCGTTACATGTGACTACATTTATACGATCCATTTGAGATGATACGCTATGAAATTTGTGGCAGAAAATTAATGCCAGACATCTTCAAGTTCATACTTCTAACCTGTATTTTGGGTCGCAAGAATGGCCATTGCAGTTTTTTTTGCCAGAAGAACTGAAACTTATATAGGGAAATAAAGAAGCTGCTCCTATGTATCTTTGGCAATATCCAAAATCATACACAAAAAAACTTGGTTCAATGTGTCAAGTCGCCTCCACTCTGCAATTTGCTGGACATTTCTGGTAGGTCCAAGAGTCCTTAAAAGCACAGTAGAGGTAGAGCCGTTTAGTTCCCAAAGCCCTGTTGTGTGGAAATCAGGCTTCCTGTCATGTTAAAAGAGGCGACACAGTCCCTCTTCTTTTTAAGACCAGGCTTAAAACGTTCCTCTTGAAATGGCTATATGTCAGGCCAGTTTAGGAACAGAAATAAAAACCGTATTCCAGCTATGCTGCCCTAGGAGCAACTATATGGGGAAGTATGGCAGCTTGAGCACTTATCTCCGTTTGCTTACTATTTTCTATCAAACAATTTTAATAATTTTAATTTCACTTGCAGCAAGTGAAATTTAAATATTAAATTAAATTTAAATCATTGCTTGCTGATTCCACAACACAGATTGTTAAGCTAAACGTCTACTTACCTGTGCTTTAGAGATCTCGGGGACCACAGAAATCCAGCATTAGAGTATCGAACCTGTTTGTGGAATTTCTGCAAACGATTACCAAGAAATAAAGAGTTGAACAGGGTTTGTCTTTCCAACGGTTTGATTGGTCCATCAAAGTGAGGTTTGGTTTGGGAAACAAGTTATGGTTTATGTTAGGATTAGGAAAATGGTTAAGGTTAGGGTTTGGTTAAAGGAAAAACAATGTAAAACAAACTTTTATTGTGCTTCTTATGCTTTAATTCTGTTCCCTCATCATTCACTTTCTTAAAGTTGTATTTCGATTGGGTCATCCATTCTTGAGAAATCCTGCAGTGTCCAGCATTTGAGACTTGACAGCTCAGAAAATGTCTGTTTTCTCCGTCTCTTTACTTACTTACAATTGTTGAAAATATTCAGACTCATGAGGTTCAAAAATGGCACTTTTTAACACAATTAGAACATGTAAGTCAACATTTGTTGCTTGCTAGAGGTGGGTTCTTCGGTTCTGCAGCTTTGAACAGGAAGTCAATTAAGACTTTTTATTAATATTAAGGTGATTTAGATCATTATTGTGATTTACAATGAACAAAATGTAAAATCATATTCTATATATGTTATAGTTTAATGCTAATTATCAGGAAAAATCGTATGTCTCCTTTAAGTTTAGTATTCGTTATTATTGTCACTCCCAAGCAGATAATATAATAATTTTGGTGAAACTGGACAGACTGTAATGGCTTTATTTTATTTGTCATTTGTTTATAGTTTGGTGAAATATTATGTATGCAAAATGTATACTCAAATATGCCCCAAATATTCTGCCTTTAAAGGTTAAAGTGTAGAGTATGTTAAGATGTTGTCCTTGTTGCAGGGCGCGTTGGAGACTGGAAGAACTCAGAGTGAAAGACTGGATCGAGTCCTGGAATCTGCAGTTTATTGGGGAATAAAAGAGCAGCCAATTCAGACTAATGTGAAGTTTAAACTCCAAACACATGAATAAAAAGTATATTTTGGAGGATATTTAATCTCAGTTCTTTAAACAAACAATAAAATGTGTAAGGTACTAGAGGGCAGTGTTAATCAGTGTTGTAGAGTAGCTGTCTTACTACAATGACATAAAAGCTTATGGTAATCAAAAAAACGCACAATTTTGTGATAGTTTCAACAAGGCCTTACACATGAATGATGAAAAAGTAGAAAATCTAATTTCAGATTCTTTGAAAATGCATGATTTGGTGAATCTGCTAATTCTTCAGTTTTTAAATTTATAAAACAAAATTTAAATACAAATTAAAAAACAGACCAGAGGGAGAACAGGGAAAGAAAAAAACGGTATCAAAAAGCAGTTAGATATTAGGTTGTTACTAGGCATCATTCAAAGGATGAGAATCTGCGAGGGAAAATTGTATCCGGGGGCTGGAAAAACGCAAAAATCTGGTAGTAAGCAAGAACAAATATGCCCGTGAGTGGTACCAAAAATAGAACTCAGTGAGCTCTCATTTTTTTTATTTAACATATTAACAAACATATTGCAGCGATGGCATCTAAACCAATCCAAAGCCGTGTCAGGCTAAGACACGGGTACGGAATATTGAAGACGCGTCACAGAACAGTTGCACAGGTAGGGGGTTTATTACTCCAAAGCGCAAACAGATAAACCGGCACTTACTTTTGTTAGATAACAAAATAAGCATGGCCACAACAACGATACCTGACCAGGCAAGTCTTTCTGGTGTGATGGAAACATAGTACGAGACGTGAAATGTGAACGGTCAACAAAAGGTCGTTTTTGGGCTCCCACTAATAACCACACTACACCCACAGTGCCGCCCCCAAACACCGCAGTGTCGTGCTCGTACCCACGCGCGTGCACACAAACCCACATATGGCTCCTACAAAACACAATGAAAAAAGAAAACAAAACCAGGGAGAGAAACAATATAGAGTAAAGAACAGTAGACATCCTACGACAAAGTATAAGGGCCAACCCAAATTAAAAAAATTACGCAGCACTACGAGAATAAAGTCATAATTTAACGAGAATAAACTCGTAATCTCTAACCACCGTGCACCGACCCACAATAGCTATCAAACTTTTTAATGCGGGCCTTTTAGATGTCACAAACAATCATTTCCCCCATGCAGTGGCCCTTAACCAGAAGGACATGGGGGCAGAGCTCAGCTCCTGGGCACTGGGCAGGACACTGACTACGCTCAGAGCCACAGCCGCAGTTGAGGGGGTCTCGAACGATTTTCGTCAATAATCTGCTCCCTCGACTTCGGCCGCTTCATCCTTCTAAACTTTGTATAAAGTCACCGTTCATATGAGTATATGACCCTGTACCGCGGGCCTGGGGCCGGTGCTCCAGACCCTGTAACCGCAGGCCTGGGGCCGGTGTCCAGACCCAGACCCTGTACCGGGGGCCTGGGGCCAGTGCTCAAGACCCTGTACTGCGGGCCTGGGAGCGTTGTGGACGGGTTCTGCAGAATTCGGGATCAGGGACTAAACCCATAAACTCTGTGTACTGGACTAACATAAACATTTGGAGAAGTGTGCAGTTAGAGGATGCTCTTAGTCCTCTGTGGATCAGGAATTTAATTAGTGTTAATGTTCTTGCAAATTAAGCCACCTCCCCAGTTGGGATGTGTGTGTAAAAAGACGTACTCCGGTGTTGGGTGCACGTGTGTTGTTTGGCACGCGCTCATTGCATGGCCATGTGGAGCACTATATGTCTTTATTAGCTATAGTATCTCCTCATTGTCGTTATCAGCCTGGGCCACAATGGGTGTGTTAGGCTGTAGTTGTGTTACTCGGCTGTAAGAGGCCTTGTACGGATGATGGCGTGTGCGTGAAACATCGTTAACGAAACATGAACACAATTGGTGCCATCTTCTTCCGCTTAGACATTGGTGCATGCTCCAAAAAATGTATCACCACTATGCTGTCCAGTGTGGGCTGGTGTTTTACCCAGTTTGTCCATGGGATGCCAAAAAAGGGGCGCGCTCCTCGGGCCGCTACAGGGGCGTGGCTCTCGGGCCGCTACAGGGGCGCGGCTCCTCGGCGCGCTACAGGGGTTCCTCGGGCCACTAACAGGGGCTCCTCGGGCCGCTACAGGGGCGTGCTGCTCGGCTACTACAGGGCGTGCTCCTCGGGCCGCTACAGGGGGCGTGGCTCCTCGGGCCGCTACAGGGGTCGTGGCTCCTCGGGCCTGCTACAGGGGGCCCGTAGTAAAATCCACAGTGATTGTGCACAAAGTCCCACGTAGAGAATCAAGCAATAGAGCAGAGCACGTGTGAATATAACACCGAGGCTCCTCCCCCTGTTGCGGGGCGCTGTTGGCACGGAGCACGGCTTGCCCCACTACGGCTACGCCATGGAGAAAGTAAAGGGTTGATCCAACACTTTGTGAATGATGCGTAACAGGAAAGGTGCTGCTGAACTGCTTTTATGTAGTTCTAAGCTGTTTACTCTTCCAAGCCATTCTATTGCGTCACTTTGAATCAGAACATTGAACACCCTAAATGTTTAAATGTCGACTTTATTTTGACTACGACTTTATTCTCATTAATTTACGAGTTTATTCTCGTTAAATTATGAGTTATTCTCGTAGAGAACTGTTTTTTGTTTTTTTTGGGTTGGCCCTTATACTCCGTCGTAACAAATAGTTGAATAATAAAGCAAAAAAAAAAAAGGCACACGAAACCCAAAGAAACTTACCATTTTAGTCCAAGGTCTATCAAATTTGTCAATTTTCAAATTAAGACGCGAATGTAATTTTTTCCATGCTACGAATGTCCAGTATAATGTTAGTCCAGTTCTTGATCGTCGGAGCATTTTTGTTCATAAATTTTTTTGTGATGGCTTTTTTGCAGCTGCTAGAGGACGCACCAAGAGATAGCTGCTGGTTGTGTCCATGAGGCCCAAATGTGGGATGGTGATGTCATAAATTGTCTGTAAGGCTTTATTGATCACAGTCCAAAACTTGTGAACAACAGGACACTCCCAAAAACACAATGATAGTGGTTTGCCTCCTGCTGCCACATCCTCTCCAACAGTCTGCATTTCCCTGTGAGTAATGGGCACTTTGACATGGGGTTATAAAGAAGCGAGACACACTTTTCCAACAGAATTCTCTCCAAACATGTGGTTCTCCAATGAGATGTACGTATACTTTCCCACTCTTCATCTGCCAGAACAAAGTCTTTCCCA
Source organism: Chaenogobius annularis (assembly GCA_015082035.1). Classification (NCBI taxonomy): domain Eukaryota; kingdom Metazoa; phylum Chordata; class Actinopteri; order Gobiiformes; family Gobiidae; genus Chaenogobius; species Chaenogobius annularis. Next base: position 517,541 of record BJKM01000307.1, on the reverse strand, counting down.
TTCACCCTTTATGTAATCAGTAGAGTGAGTGCCCAGATTGTTAATACATCTGTACAGTTTAGATATTAATCCCCTTGAAAGTTCAGATTTGTATGCTTTAATGAATATTTCAGTCAAAGGGCTCTGATGGTCATCATTCTTTTTGATTTCTTGGTTATAATAACTCCTTATTTGTAAATACCTATAAAAGTCATGTTTCTCTAAGCCAAAGGATTCTGGCCAAAATATTTGTAGCGGATCAGGTGAGGCTAACGTTTACACACAGTGCCTTTATACTCACGCATGACGCTCAGCTCAAAGTCATAGACGGAATCACGCCTGTGCTCCACGTAAAGGGACAATTATGGAATGAATGTGGCAGTAGGCCCTCACATCCACTGGCAGCCTATGGATTGTGACCTGAGCCTTTAAAAGGAGGTTCCCTCACCTGTGTTGCCCTTTTTCTCGCCTCTGAGGTCACTCACCATCTGGGAGCTGTGCAAGCAGCACGAGCACCGCAACATTAAATCATCATCATTAAAACGGTGCAATTGATTTATAGATTTTTACTGGCTAACGGCACCGGGGGGCACACTAGCAGGAAATGCAAGCGTTTGACACACTATAGAAGACGTCAGAGGACACGTCGTGTTCTCCGTATTTCAAGCTTTTAAACGCTGTGTGTTTTATTGCAATCAGACTCATAATATTATTATTATCATTATTATTATTATTATTATTATTATTTTCACATTTTTATAACAGGTTTTTGAGCCGGGCCCTGGGCGCGCAGTGGCTGGTGCCAATATCGGGTCTCCTCAGGTGAACTCATATAGCTCATTGTATTCACAATCTTTTTTTAATTTATCTTGTAATTACGTGATAGTATTAATTTTTTTGGCTACCCACAAATGCCTCATCAAGGCTACAACAGGATCGCACATCATCGCCTCGCCAACCATGCACTGAAGTCACCTATTATTATGATGATGAACCCTCTTTTTGCTTTTCTTTAATGCATGCCTTATTTGATCTATTTTGCTTCATTATTGTTCATTGTTGTATGTTGCACCGAATCACCAAAGCGAGTTGCTCGCCGGTGAATTTTGTTCATTGACAATGGCAATAAACCTTTTCTTATTCTGATTTCTGATTCTGTCAAGCCAGGTAACTGCTAAATGCTTCTTAACTAAACACTTTGTTTCATTTTAAACACACGTGATACCATCATTTTCAGCTAACATTATGTTCTAATGTCCATGTTTAAGGAAAGCCTTGACATACCAGACTTGCTGCTTTAAGCTTACCTTTGCTTAGCCATGTGCTTTAGTCCAATAAGATGGTAATAGTGCAGCAAATCATATATTACTATACTATATTACTATATATTACTTTTTAACTCATAATTATGAGATACTTTTCTCATAATTACAAGATCATAAAAAAATACAAAAAATATACAATTACCTTCCGTAAACTCGCAATAAAGGTTATTTCCACGTACGACAGCAGCCAGACACATCCGCACTAGGCCACCATCATCCCAAAAGTCTTTTTTTTCTTTGAAAAATAAAACTAAAACAAAGAACATCTCTGGAGATAGCAAAAAATGGCTGTGAACCGACACTCACAAACCAAACCTATTGGGGTCGGGAGGTTCTGCAAAGAATGGGAGAAACTTTCCACAAATCGGTGTGCCGAGATTGTAGCATTAAACTCAAAAAGACTTGAGGCAGTAATTAGTGCCAAAGAAGCCTCAACAAAGGATTGAGCAAGTATCGTGAATACTTATGTACATGTGCTTTTTTTAATTTTGTAATACATTCATGAAGAATTCAAACTACCTTCTTTCATGTTGTCATTAGGTGGTATGGTTACAAATAATTAATTGAATCACTCTTGATAACATAACAAAATGTGGAAATACTTTCCGGATTCACTGTTAATTAGGGCTGCAGCTATCGATTATTTTAGTAATCGAGTAATCTATCGATTTTTTTCTTCGATTAATCGAGTAATCGGTTAATTTTTTGGTACATTCAGTAAACCATTTAAACACATATTAAATCAGTTTTTAGATAAACGTTATAGCTCATAGTAATAAACAAATATAAAATAAGGAATTTCTGCTTAAAATAACACATTTTATTCTTAATTTCATATAAATTTGTCCCCAAAACAGCAACATTTCACTTCAGTCCAAACTGTTCTGTTTGTATAGAAAATATATATATAAAGGACTTTATTAACTTGTCAGACTGTAAACAGTTACAGTAGCTCTGTCACATCACTTAAAATAAGACATTTGTTAACGTTATGTTGGGTGGACCGGGGTCCTGGCGTTTTGAGCATTTTGCGCATTTCGCGTTTGGCCGTTTTGGCTCCGTGTGACTTGGCCTCCGCGTCTCGGACTTTCTGTTTCACAACAGATTATTCTAACATAACCGCGGTCCTGTGCTGTTTCCATGGGCATTGGCTGTTTAAAAGTACGACTGTGACTGGGAAGCAGAGTTGTTGAGTGGGGGAGCGCGGGGGTCCGCGGGGCGTGTCGGGGCTGGGGGGGCGGAGCTAGTGAGTTTAAAACGCGCCGCTCTCTTCCTGTTGCACCTTCGTCAGAGCGGAACAGCTCTGTGTGAAACAAAGCACCACAAGTTGTTCCGCGCGCTCCGCGCGCCACAGATTCACTGTTTTGTTAAATATGTAAATTAAACGAATCATCGAAGCAATATAATAATAATCGAAGCTTTTTTGTAATCGAATTATTCGATTTATTCGAGTAATCGTTGCAGCTCTACTGTTAATGATCTCGACTCGTGACTGTGAATTTCACCCGTCTAATCAACTACTTGCTGAGACCTGGAAGTGAGAGGCCAGCTTGAAAGGCTTTGAAACGTTTCCCTTCATCTGTGTGTAATGCCCTCAGCAGTTATTGGATGGAGTCAGTTGGGTAATAGCTGAGGTCCAAATGTAATTTATGTATTTTTTGTTCTACAACATAAAACACAAAACCAGGTACTCAGGAGCATGTGTAAAGGCTATTAACCGTACAAATAATGCATAATATTTGTCCTTTAAGAGGTGGGGGATGCTCTCACACCCGTAGGCCTGTTTGTACCCTGACCAGGGCCTTGCGGGGCCAAAACGCGTTGGTGCCCATTTTAAGGCTTTTAAACTTTCTTAACAAAGACAGTTCCATGGATTTTTGCCTTAGGGAATATTTAACATATACACAGTCTGTCCAAAAAGAAAACCACTTGGATTCAAGTAAATACAGTAGGTAGGAGCCTCCTACTGGAGAACTGCTACAGGTGATCTTTCTGTATTTAAACCCAACTGATGCAGTGTCTTCTCATTTCTGAAACAATTTGGGAAGACAAATCCCGTGGTCATGGAAAAGAGGTCTGTGTTTGAGAAGGGTCAAATCATTTTTGAAAAGAGAGAAGACAAGCCTGCACACTTACTCCAAAACTGCATTTAAGCAACGTTTCGACCCAGATGGATCTTCCTCAGGTCAGAGCTTTCAGTTGTGTGCCACCCCCTCATATAACTTACGCCCACTGATTGGTTGGCCAATCCAGGAGTAGGCCGTTCAAGTCTACATTACACACACCGAGTACAGGAAAAACGCGTATACACGCGTATACACGCATACACACACATATACACGCATATACACGCATATACACGCATATACACATATATATCCTGTATATATATATATATACACACACACACACACACACAAATATACACACATATATTTTGGATATTTCCATTTAATTCTTGAAAATATAAAGAATGTTTGCATGGAGAAAGGAAGCAAATGTAAGGCATTTATAGCTCTTCTTTCATCTTTATCTTATTTGTACTACATGCCCTTTTTTGTGTTGTTATCCGTCTGTCTGTGTGTAGTAGTCCCATCGGTCCAAACTAAATGTCTACCAATGAAACTATTAAAGAAACGTTGACGTTGATGTGCAGCAGCTGCAGCAGGAGGTGCAGGAGGAGCACTGCACTCATGTTTAATACATTTATTTTCATGTTTAATCTGTGTCCAATGCTGTACATGTCTTTGTATCATTGTCATCTCATTCCTCTGTCTTCTGTTGTGTGTTAAAAGGGACAAGTGCTTTGAATTAGCTCCGGCTAAAACCTACGATCGACGCATCGGGCTGTTGCGTAGAGGACCCTTGTGAATAAGCATTTGAAATAATTCCTTCACCGTTTCTAAAAAGACAACAAACTAAATTGATAAAGTCCATTGGTTGGCTGTTTCAGGGAAGCTCTGAGCAGCCTGCAGCACTGCAGTCAAAGGTCTGGTGTCAGGAGTCTGCAGCGAGGTGCTCCCCTTCATCCTGGCATGGGATCATTGTGAGTGCATTAAATCGTTCTTCTGGCACAAACAATGGTGAGTGGGGGCACTCCCGAAGGTCCTGCAAGGGCTAGACAGAATTATTGTTAAAGATCTATCAATATAAAACTAATACCATCTTTAACTTCAGAGCCACTATGCAATAAGCATAAAGATGCCCACAAAAGCCAGCTTTATTCACAAGACGACCAACGTTTCTAAGATTGTTATTTCCTTGTCTTTATTTACAGGTTTCAGGCAAATTATTCCTTTTGAATTTGAAGGATTTCAAACTATATATTTTAATTTGGATGGCTCAATTGCTTTGGCAATGGAGGTGAAGGAGGATATAGATCAGCTCTATTCAACTTTATTTTCCCGAGGGCCAGATTTTTCGGAGGGCCAAAGCCTCTGGGCCGGAGTTGCACAACACGCCACTACTGCAACAGCATTTTGGGTCGTACAAAATATCTCCAACACTGTTTCAGTAAATTAAGTGCCTGTAGTTAATACAATAACATAACAACTGATGGATTAGATTTTTGTGAGAATTAACATACAAAACGCTTTGCCCATCCAAGACTGAACCAGAATTAAACTAGGACTAGACTAGTACCAACCCGGTCTGAACCAGGACAAACCCGAATCAAAACAGGTCTTTAGACTGATTAACAGGGACTAAACCAGGTCTAAACTAAAGCTAACCAAGAAATAAACCAGAAAACAATATTTGTAAATTGGGTTGTGGGCCGGATTAAATTGCTTGGAGGGCCTGATTTGGCCCCCGGGCCTGATGTTGAATAACCCTGATATAGATGGAGATAACATAATGCAACATACAGTATTCATGAAAAAAAAAAGATTTTTAAATAATTTGTTGATGGTGATGATTACATAATGCAGGCAAATCTAGAAAATATTGCATTGTGGTGTTAACAATTTTAGCAAATTATTACAAAATGTGGTTTTATTAAAGTGAATTATTGTGTACATAGTAATGCCTATCTTTATTTTTATTTTATACTACTGTAATTTTAAATTGTTTCTTAATGCATGCCCTTTGGATTGAATATATGTTGTTTTATCATTTAGCAGTGTTTTATGTTGCACCTTGTTGTTATGTTGTAAATGTTATGACATTTTGGACTATTCACTACATAATGCCACGTTATTACATACTGTGGCTGTACATGACCCAGACTAATACTGGGCTCAGGTACTCAATTATACAACTTCTTTGTGTAATTCATAACATTTGATATGTTACTTTAACTGTCCTGGTTTAGTTCTAGATTAGCCCTAACCTGGTTATGGATTGTGAGCAATCTGTAGTTTAGTGGAGATTAGTGCTTGATAAACCCTGGTTTAGATCTGAGAGAGTACTCTACACTTTGATAAATAGAGCATACAGACCAGAGGCACCGAGTCTTTGGTACAGAGGAGGTGGCGAATCGGTTTGTAGTAAATGACTGCAACAACCACGAGTACCACAGTCAACACTAAAGCCCCAAATAAAGGCACTGAAGTCAGCCAAGGAGCAGATGGCACTATGGAGACACAGGAGTACATCAGCATGTGCAATCCTCACAAGAGATACAAATTCTGTTCAATGCCTTTAAATGAGTAACTGGAGGATGCTGACGCTGTTGCAAAAGAGCAATGAAGCGCCATGTCAGGGCCATTTGTTTCAGGCTACATGTTCACTTCAAACAGGACAGTTGGACAAACATGTGCGTGAGGCATGTGATATGTATAGACTTACTATCAGCAGTGCTCTCACACACCGGCTCACTGGCCTCAGCAGGATACTGGTTCCTCCCTGGATCTACCTGGATCTGGACTTTGACGCAATACTCAGTCCGTGGTTCCAGTCCATCGAGAACGACCCGGTTCTGCTGATACGGCATATCTGAGGCCTGCACACACAGGGAAAAATTTAGTGTTACGTTTTGTCCTGGCATTGGACATAGATATAGCAATGTGTAGTTTGAGTCAAGCTCGAGTCCTTATTGCTCGAGCTCAAGCTCCAGCTTTTCTCACTCCGTAGGATCTCCTGTGAATGTTTGCTGCTTTAAACTAACCAAATATTTTTTAAAACATTTTAAAAAGGCAAATGTACAGAGGTCTGCTGTAACCCATTCTGAGTCCAAGACCAAGTCCTCTAGCCTGAATCTCAAGTCGAGTCATAAGTCACTGCCCAAAGTTATCGGTCATTATGCTCAAGTGGAGTCACAAGTCTCGGAAGCAGACTACTTTGATACATGACTACAATCATACATCATGTATACAACCATTATTTGAAAAACATGAGTAACATTTCAGCACTATTTTTGTGCTCCAGTCTGTCCTGGGGGTCATGAGTTGCTCTGGTTTGGGTTAGTCCTGAGGAGGTTTACCTGCTGTGCTTGTCCTCTGGGCCAGTAGCTGATCTTGTACTGTACCAGGCCAAAAACACGTGCTACGGAGGACACTCTGAACTCTGGGCCTCTCACGATCACCTCTATCCCTCCTCCATTAGGAACAAGAGCCACAGTCGGGGGGCCGATCACAGCTGAGGGCCACACACAACAATGTCAACTAGGCACAGTCTTTGCTACTGTAAAGTCTAATAGCATTTTTGTTCTTCTAAAAAGAATGCATTCATGACATCAAACTTAATGTCCGGATTTCAGTGAGCTTTGGGGCTTATATCACTTATGATTCACTGCATTTGAAATACGTAAAACAAAGGGTTACGTGGTTGTTGCTTTGTTTAATTTCTTGTTAAAATAATAGGCAAGCAAGTTTATTTGTAGAGCACAATTCATACACAAGGCAATTCAAAGTGCTTCACATAACAGGAAAAAAAACATTAAAATCACAAAGACATGACAGAAATCACAAAACCTTCATTTCTATTCATTCAATTTAACAATTTTGTTGACATGGGTCATACATTTTGCCCGTGCTTAGTGATCCGCCAGATGGAAAACCAAATCTATTGGACCAAACTAGAAGACACTCCAGACACTCTTTCCCATATTTATTTGACATTGCCAGCGTAACAGCTGTCTCTGGGATGGGAACATCGCTTTTAGATTGATTCTTTCCCATGTTTGACTGTCCATAGACGTCAGCACGCTATCTGCCTCTGCACACACCTGTGCTGAGTGTATGTAATGTATAATAACTCCTCATTTATATCTATAAAAGTTCTGTTTCCTGAAAACAAAAAGCATGGCATCTATTAAATAAAACAAAAATTACATCACAACAAATGAGTCCCATCTTGTCCAAAGTCTCTCAAAAAAGGTCAATTTTCAAATCAAGCTCATGTTATTTTTTCAATTTTTCAAATGTCAGTTATAATTTGTGCCCAGTTCTTAACTCAGAACTAGACTCAGTTTGAGTCATCCATTTTTTGTAATGGCCTTCTTTCCTGCAGCCAGGAGTATGTTCCAAAGGTATCCATTCACTGTGTCCATGGCTGGGGTTTTGAGGCCCAAATAAATAGTTGTAAAATCAAGTGGAATGATGATGTCAAAGACAGTCAGTTGTAATTTATTGATCTCAGTCTTAAATTTCTGAGCAACAGGACAGTCCCAAAAAATGAGGTAATGGTGGGCCTCCTGGCTGCCACAGGATATCCAGCAGTTGGAAATTCCTTCTGAATAGTTAGCACTTTGACATGGTTTTATGAAGAAACGAAACAAAATTCCATCCAAACATCTGATTTTGTGGTTCTCCACTGAGATGTACACACACTTTCCCACTCCTCGTCTGCCAAAACAAAGTTACCTTCTTTTTCCCATTTATTTTTGATCTATATGCATTTTATATGACTGTCCAAATTATTAATGCATTAATACATTTTCGCACTCCTCCCACTTTCAGCTACTTCATGTAGGATTCGATTTTCTCAAATCGGGCTGCGCCATACGCTGTTCTCATTTCTGCTCTCAGCGCCACCATGTCACGCTGCATTTCACTTTTCATAAATTTTCATCATAAGGGCAAATTGGTGTATGTGATCTCCCTTCCACCTTCCAACAAGAGCGAGCTTGAAAGCTCTGTTTACCGGCACGGATCTGGCTGTAGGCAGCTGCGTCGGGCCTGTTAGCCATATTAGCCTCATTAGCTGGTGAAGCAGGCCGACGCTATGGACTGTCAGCTTTGTTTAGTTCCCGTAACATTACCAGTCTTGAGTTTTCCATGTTTGCTTATCTCTTGATCCTCATTTCTTGAGATTTTGTGGGTAAAAGGGTATTTTTCATGATAAATCTCGGCAGAAACGGAGCGAGCGTGTGTCCCCTTCAGCATCTCTTGCACGTTTTCCCCCCCAAATCTACATTAATGTAGCTAGGAGCATGATCACTTAAGTCAATTGTGCCTATATCTGCCTCAGAAATGTTTGATCTGTCTTTATTGAAATTAAGAAAGAACTCCATTCTGGAGCAGATTGTATGTAGATTGGAAAAATTGGTATATTGACGTGCGCTGGGGTTCATCTATCAGTCCTATATTCTAACTTAATTTACAGAATTTGATACTCTAATGTACGGTTGATCACAGAGATTCCAGTCGCCACCACCGATTAAAGTTCCCCCAGAGTGGTTTGCAATCAGGTCTATAATATTGTTATAGAAGCAATATCGCTCCCTTGTGGGAGCCTACACATTCAGCAGAGTAAAAACCTTTCCAACAATACTTTTAAACAGTACATATCTTGCACTTTGTTCAAAATCTATTCCGATTGAAATCAATATTGCAACTCCCCCTCTGTATGATGAATAGTACGATTTTTATAACAACATTTGCTTAGTTTTTGATGTTCTATATTGCTTAAATGTTCTTGTAAGTATATAATGTCTATTTTTTCCCTTTCTCATATATGGAATTGGAACATTTTGGGTTGTTTGAGTTCAATATGGCATTAACATTAAAGGACATTACTTGTAACTTTCCTGATGCCCTTGGGTAGACTTCTGATTTTACAGTTATTAATTTACTAAAGCTACAAAATACTTTGGTCGAACACAAAACACAAGAAAATATAAACCTAAAAACTGAAGGGTTCATACCAAAAACATGCAGAAAACTAACCCTGTTACCAATCCTCTCAAACTGGATATACCACCTCCCCAGACCACTACGCTCCTCCGTTGCCTTCCGTATATATTCATCCACTTTCCCGTAAACTCACATTTAACACTCAGATGAGTGCATTTAACTAGACACAGTGTATGTACAAAACAGATGGACAACATGGAGCATAAAGTCAGATGCCAAAAAAAAATAAATCCTGTAACAACACTCACTCTCTTCAAAACAGAATGTCTTATGTGATTATTACTTGAACTCACACACCCCATGTTGGTGGACTCATTTCTTGCTGCAGTTCTGAGTATTTCTGCCTCTGCTGGTGTTTTGATTACATGTTATTTACCTTCAAAAGTCACCAGAAAAACTGCCGGGTAAACGAAAAGCCATGCCTTAGTTGTCTCCTCTTGAACTCCTCAGACACTGCAAACCTTTGAGAGTTGCTGATGACTGTATAGAATATCTTGGGTGAAGAACACCTCTTGCCTTTGCACTGGAGGCCTCCTTTAACTTTTGCAGCCTTCATGATGTGCCCTCTCTCATGGTGGTTAAGAAACCTCATTATCAGAGCGCGTGGCTTATCAACTGCTTGTCTTTTTTGGCCATGGTGATGTGCTCTCTCTATAATAATTGAGGGGACTGCAACTCCAATCCCGCATATAACTTCCGGTGTCACCTTCTCAAGAAGGCCTTCAGTGTTTTCCCCCTCATCACCCTCTCTCATCACTCCTACAAGTTTGAGACCTGGGCTCCAAATCCAGAATCTTGCTCTTCATAATCTTGTTCTCTACCCATAGTTTCGGCTTTCATCTTGCGTAACTAATCCATAATGTCTGAAATACTAATGTTTCAGCTGTCTCCTCCTGTCTTCAGACTCGCCACATCAACTTCCACTCTGGCGAGGGCCGCTCTCAGCTCTGACCTCAGCTCTCATAGACGCCATGTCAAGCTGCTTGTCACGTAACATGAGGGCCAGCTGTTGTAAAGTTACGTTCTCTCCTCCATCCGCACTGCACAGACCTGGGGAATCCAAACCGGGACGGGGCTCGTTAGCGTTAGCATTTACGTTAGCTTGTGGAGTCCAGTCAGTCATTTTCCACCAAGGTTATTGTCCTTCAGTTTTGATTGTTTAGCTCCTGAAGCGTTAGCTTCCTTGTTTTTTTTTTTCGTGTTCTCTCACAGCTTTTTGCAACTCGTTTTGTGGGTGAAGGGAGATTTTAAGGGCAAATGTCATCAGTATGGCGTAGTGGTGCATCTAGTCAGTCTGCGCCATGCCATGTATTTCACATTAGTTATTTTTGCTGAAGTCAAGAATGTGATGTCACATGAACCCAACCAATTTTGTCCAACAGGAAAACTAGAAACTAGCACTGACTGTCTCTGTCCATGGTGAGTGGCTGGCTGTAGACCCAGTCTGACACCTCATTTCCAGACAACGCCCGGACGGATGCAATGTACTCGCCAAACTCCAGAATCTTGAGTCCAAGGTTTGGATCTGAAAGCTCACAGAGAAGGGCCGAAGTGTTGACACAGGCTGGTCTGGACAAGTTATAGTCATAACCCACACTGGAAAAGACAGAGACAAAAATTACTCTTTTTGCCTTTTACTTTAGTTTTTGTGTAGCCAAAAAATTCCCACTGTGATTTGAAATTTGGAGGTGTTGTTTTAGCGATAAAGGTAAACCAGAGCACCTGCAAGGACATTTAGGCAGGCACAGGAGGGTTGGCCTGTAAGACGTAATTACAAAAAATGTATGTCTATATTTTTATGAGAAATGTGCTGTGAAATGCTGCCGTAATTGTTTTGGTTGAAGTAGCTCACACAAAGTATGATTAAATTATAATTACACACAAAAGTACAGAAACAATTCCCTTAAAAAAGGGGAACATCCATTTATTTTTTTTAAATGTATCAACAGAGGGGCTGAAAGATATAAGAGCAGGCCTTAGCTACTGTATGGGCTGTGAAATTAATCATATTAATGATTGTGATTTAAATTGTTGCTCTATTCAATTAACTTCTGTTCAAAATTACATTATATTTGTGCTAGTTTTGCCTTGCAAAAGTTACAGAAGTGTAACAAAACAGTAATGTCAGGGCACAAACCAAGACATGAAGTCCAAGGAATTGTCTGTAGACCTCCGAGACAGGATTGTATCAAGGCACAGATCTGGGGAATTTCTGCAGCGTTGAAGGTTCCTCTGAGCACAGTGGCCTCCATCATCCGTAAATGGAAAAGATTTGGAACCACCAAGACTCTTCCTAGGGCTGGCCGCCCGCCCAAACTGAGCAATTGAGACATGTATACATGTAGGCGGGTATTTTTATAAACTCATATCCGCTTGCCGAAGTACTGCGGAAACACAGAATCGTTTTTAAAATACGTCCAACCCGTATAATTGCGCTCTTGAGCGCGGTCATAAACATGCCAGAGCAATAGTTGACAGAGTTTGCCTAAAAGAGTGTGCAACAAGAGGATTGCACTACATTGAGAACTTCTATCTATTCTGGAAACGAGAGGATCTGTTTAACGAGAAATAGCCACACCTCTGTAAGAGGTGGAGTGAGGGTGCTGACAGAGAACCTGCTCCACGCTCTGAGGCATTGGACTGGGCCTGGACAGGCTGGGCCTGGACAGGGTCCTGAGCAGATAGTTAGAGAAAAAGAGGAATGAGAGAAGAATTCCTGCTCCATCAACCAGAGACCGAGCAATGTTTCAACATCAGCAGCACCACAACCACAGCCTCCACCAAAGGATTTATTAGCAGCCGCTCCACCACCACCAGCAAAGAATTCAACTCCAGCTGCTCCACAATCACCTCCACCACCTCCAGCAAAGGACTCATCTGCAGCAGCACCACAACAATCTTCACCACGGCTAGCGCAGGAGTCATTTTCAAGTTCTTTCCTGCACGGCCTCATCAAAGGCCTTGGACCCATCTGTGGCGGGCCCGGCAGTATCCCCGCCATTGCCCTGCCTCTCAGAGCAGCCCTGGATCCCCCCTGCAACATCTACTCCCACTACAGATTCCTCACTCTCCTTTCCATCTCCACTCTCACCCAGGGGCCTTCCCAGCCATCTTGAATATCTGATCAAATCAGGCATTAAGATGGCTCCACTCACGCCTAATATAGCAAGATCAAGAGTTCTGATATCAACGATGATGAACTCTCTCCTGACTGTTGCTACACAGACAAAAATCACCCACCTAAACCCCCCGCCTTTCACCTGGTCCCAAACGCTCACCGGCTCCCGCTGCCACAACAAAAGCCCCCCACCTATCCCCCTCGCCTTTCACCTGGTATCACCATAGCTAGGATGCACTGGGTCTCAGCGTTGCCGGACTTATAGTCATAATAAAAATCAAACCAACCCTGTGTAAAACAGCCTCCCCTAGTGCTATTTCTGTTGTAACATCACACAGATGGGGAAACAAAATGCGAGTCCGACTGCCCAATCTGAGAAATTTGATTCATATTCCTGGTAAAAGATAACGCCCAGTCTCACTGAAACTAGTCTGAAACTTTCTGTGCTAAATGTCAGATCCTTAGTAACAAATCATTCTTAATTAATAATTTTATTTCTTCTTATAATCTTGATTTTATGTTTTTAACTGAAACATGGCTCGACAAAACACAGGAAATTTAGTTCTAATAGAATCTGCTCCACCCAACTTTATGTTTGAATCTGAAACACGAGAAAACAAAAAGGGAGGAGGTGTGTGTGCTTTTGTTAGAGATGAAATAGTTACCCACAGGTTGTCCTTTGGGGTGTTTTCAACATTTGAGTACGTAGCCTTTAAAATTGAGCTAAAACAGTCTCCATCCATTCTCTTCATTGTTTTATACAAGCCTCCTCAGCACTGCAAAAGTTTTATTGATGAATTTAACTGAGATGCTTTCAGTCGTATGCACAGACTTTGATGGTTGGTCATAACAGGTGGTTTCAATGTTCATGTTGATAATATCTGTGACAGAAACGCTAAAGAGCTTCAAGCTGTCCTTGAAACTTTCGGTCTTACTCAGCGCGTGAGTGTCCAACCACAGCAGAGGGCACACTTTAGATCTTCTAATTACAAAAGTGATTGATTCGGTCAGGGCACAGAAAAGGGAGTGCCGCCGGGCCGAACGAAAATGGCCAAGTCGAAGCTCCAAGTTCGAAAGAGATTTACAGAGAGAAGTTGTACATGTACAACCTCATTTTATATAGAACTAGGGAAGGATATTTTTCTGAAATAATTGGAAGCTGCAGAAACAACTCGCGTGTCCTGTTTGCCACAGTAAACAGATTAACAAACCCTCCAGCTCAGCTGCCGTTAGAACTCATTTCCACATCCAAGTGTAATGATTTTGCATTATTCTTTAATGACAAAGTTCAGGGCATTAAAAATGCTATAAATTCTACAATGCAAAAAACTCCTCAACCACCTACACACTTAGAGCTGACTCACTTTGCACCTGTAACTGACAAAACTGTCCAGGAGATCATCACACAGTCTGAGTTCATCTACATGCTGCCCGTCGATGTGTTACCACCAGATTTCTAAAGTCTGTGCTGAACAGTTTGTTAGCACCACTCACTACAAATAGTTAACATGTCGCTTCAATCTGGAACATTCCAATTTCTTTGAAAACTGCGGTCATTAAGCCTCTCCTAAAGAAGAGCAGTCTGGATGCCGCAGTACTGAGTAATTACCGCCCCATCTCTAATCCGCCATTTGGGGGCAAAGTCCCTTGAAAAGGTTGTTTACCAACAGCTCACTGATTTCCTCTTAATAAACAACTCATTTGATGTTTTCCAGTCAGGTTTTAGACCTCATCACAGCACTGAGACTGCTCTTGTCAAGGTGACAAATGACATCCACCTGAACACTGACCGCGGGCAAAGCCTCAGTCTTAATTCTGTTAGATCTGAGTGCTGCTTTTGACACTGTCGATCATGGGACCCCTACAGAGACTAGAGGACTGGGTGGCATCAGCACTGCGCTAAACTGGTTAAAGTCCTATCTGGAAGACAGGAGGTTCTTTGTCGAAATTGGTAACTGTGTCTCTTAGACCAGATGCCCCTGACCTGTGGGGTGCCCCAAGGGTCAATCCTGGACCCCTTTTGTTCAACCTCTACATGCTGCTTAGGTCAGTTGATACGCAGCGAGAATGTGTCCTATCACAATGATGCAGACGAACATCAGATATATGTTTCACTGACAAGGTGAATATGGACCAGTGGATTCACTGTGTCACTGCATCCAACAGATCAGTGTTGTGGATGCAAAACAACTTTCTCCTCTGAGAACTCGAACAAGACTGAAATCCTCGTCTTTGGCCCACAGAAACAAAGAGAAAGTGTTAACAGTCACCTCCAGAGTCTCGCTCTAAAACCTACAAATCAAGTTAGAAATCTGGGGTAATAATGGACTCAGATTTGAATTTTAACAGCCACGTCAGATCAATAACAGCAGCAGCTTTTTACCATCTAAAAAACATTGCCAAAATCAAAAGTATAGTGTCCAAACCAGACCTGGAGAGACTTATCCATGCGTTGGTCTCTAGTAAGTTAGATAACTGTAACGGCCTGCTCACTGGCCTCTCAAACGAGCTGTAAAACAGCTGCAGATACATCCAGAACGCTGTGCCCGGGTCCTGACCAGAACCAGGAAGTACGATCACATTAGTCCTGTGCTCAGGTCTCTGCACTGGCTCCCTGTGGCTCAGAGATAGACTTCAAAGCAGCTCTGCTTGTATACAAGTCTCTCCATGGCCGAGCACCAAAGTACATCTCGGACATGTTAGTGCCATATGAACCATCTCGGACTCTGAGGACCTCAGGGACCGCCCCTGCTGGGCCACAGGGACCGGCCTCCTGCTGGTGCCCAGAGTCAGGACTAAACATGGGGAATCTGCGTTTCAGTTTTATGCAGCTAAAATCTGGAACAGTCTTCCTGAGGATGTGAGACAGGCCTCTACTGGCAATGTTCAAATCTAAACTAAAAACTGTTTTGTTTGGCTGTGCATATGACTGAAATGCTTTTCTTTGCACTCTCTCTTTTATGTCTTGAACTATAATTTTGTGCCATGTCTTTGTGATTTTAATGAATTTTTTCCTGTTGTGTGAAGCACTTTGAATTGCCTTGTGTATGAATTGTGCTCTACAAATAAACTTGCCTTGCCTTGCCTTCTGGCTGCCACACATTCTCCAACAGTCTGCATATCCTTGTGAATGTGCACTTTGACATGGTCTTATGAAAATCAGAATTCCCTCCAGACTTGTGATTTTGGTTCTCCTTTGAGATGTCCATATATTTCCCCATTCTTCGTCAGTCCAAATAAAATGACCATCTTTTCCCCATTTATTTCTAATGTAGTTGGTAGCTAGGCTGTCCAAATTGTTAATACATTTGTAAATGATTCCTCTTGAAAGTTCTGATTCATACGCTTTAATAAATATTTCAATCCGAGGGTTATTCATGCCCACTACTGTGTGCTTAGGGTCATTGTCTTGTTGGAAGATGAACCTTGGCCCCAGTCTGTGGTCAGAGCACTCTGGAAAAGGTTTTCATCAAGGTGAGCGGTGCCTGGTTTCCTCCAGACATGATGTTTGCTACAAGCCGAAGATTATGCAAACTCTGGACGAGCTGTCATGTGCCTTTCACTGGGGAGTGGCTTCCGTCTGGCCACTCTACCATACAGGCCTGATTGGTGAAGTGCTACAGAGATGGTTGTTTATCTGGAAGGTTCTCCTTTCTCCACAGAGACATGCTGGAGATCTGTCATCACCATTGGATTCTTGGTCACTTCCGTAACTAAGGCCCTCCCCCGATTGCTTAGATTGGCCGGCCCCAGCTCTAGGAAGAGTCTTGGTGGTTCCAAATTCCAAATTTCCAATTACAGATGGTGGAGGCCACTGTGATCAGAGGAACCTTCAATGCTGCAGACATTTTTCTGCACCCTTATCCAGATCTGTGCTTTGATCAATCCTGTCTCAGAGGTCTACAGACAGACTTCATGTCTTGGTTTGTGCTCTGACATCACTGTTAACTGTGGGACCTTCTATAGACAGGTGTGTGTTTTTCCAAATCATGTCCAACCAACTGAACTTACTACAGGTGGACTACAATCAATTTGTAGAAGCATCTCAAGGATGATCAGGGGGAAAATGAACTCAGCTCAATCTTTAGTGTCATGGCAAACACTGTGAATAATTATGAACATGTGCCTTTATTTTAAATTTGAAAAACATTTTAACAACCTTCTTTCAAGATGTCATTTAGGAGAATAGTTTGTAGAATTTTGAGGCAAATCATGAATTAAATTTATATTGGGAAAAAAAATTGGAAAAAGTGAATGTTATTCATTTCCGGATGCATTGTTAGTTTTTTGGGATTCACATGTGTGTCTACAATAAATTGCACAAACACCAGACAATAAGAATCCTAGAGTTCCAGATGTTCTAATGAAGGGCACACGATCCCACTCACTGGAGCTTTATGGAGTACAAAATCTGACCGGAGACATTTTCTGGAGGTTTCCACCTCAGATGCAAGTCCATGTTGTGAGATGTCAATCGAACATTCCTGGGAGGAAGGATCCCTGAAGCCAGTGCTAGAATCACAAGAGAGAGAGGTAGTGTTTAATACAAATCTGCACTGTAAAAAGAAAAATCCATTCCAACTAACGTCAAGGCAACAGGCTCCCTTATATTTTTAATTGTTGAAACCCACAACGTACACATTCAAGTTTTGATGTTTTGTCTTAAAGTGAGGAAAACAGGGAAACAGAACCAAGAAGAAATGGAGTCTCTTTCCTTTGTGTCTGGACTGACTGAAAAAACGACAAAGGATTTTTAGACCGCACAAGATTAAACCAGGCAACACTTTATGACAAAAACTGGTTCACCCTAAGGACAAGATGCCTACACAAAAACAGAGCAATGTAGTGTATTCTATCCAATGCAGTGAAGAAAGTTGTAAAGAGCGTTACAGGTGAGACTAAACAGCCACTTCACAAGAGGCTTTATCAGCACAGAAGACACTCGAGTTCAGGACCCCAAAGCGCTGTGCATCTTTTTGACATCAACCTGTCCAGGGAATGCAGGTGGAAATTAGTAACTTTGCGGGAAATCAAACAATGTGATGGCTGACTTCTTCCATTGCCTGCATATGAGGCATGACAAACATCTCCCACAGGAGGCGCTTTTGAATGCCACAGTTCTCAGTCATTGGTTCAAACACTATCACCATATATGGACTGGCACCATCCCACGCCAGCCTCCAAGCCTCTTTAGCTTAGCAGCGCTAAGGTCGGAAAGGTGGCAAAAAGAGACCTGGCCCTGCCCCCTGGAAAAGTCCCATAAACGCGTCCTCTGGGGGCAAAATAAGGCCAGATGAGTTTCAACAAAACTGTTAACAGACAAGCTATTATCATGAGGTTCTGAGCTTACTCAGAGTAGGATACATACGAGTTCTCAGACTAGATTCAGCAGATTGAGAATGACTTTTTGATGAAATGATGGAAATGTCTAAGTGTCCAGATGACTACAACTGAACCTTTTTATCATTAGCTCAATACATCTCCCATCAGAGCACAATCAATGCATTTTCTTTTGCTCTCCCAACTTACTTTCAATCTTCCATATTTCAGTATAAATATAATGGGACAACCTTCCAAAAAGTTCAACTTTTGTCTCGTCAGTCCACAGTGTTTTCCCAAAAGTTTTGGGGATCATCAAGCCTTAAATATTCTTTCTGCTCAGCATGTGTTTGGTCTTGGACTCCGCCACGCCGGCACTTTCGACCCGTGTCTTTCTTATGGTGGAGTCATCACCTCTGACTTTAACTGAGGCAGTGAGGCCTGCAGTTCCTTAGATGTTTTTGTGGGTCTTTTTGACTCTTGGATGAGTTGTCGCTGCGCTTTTGGGGCAGGTTTAGTCATTTGGTCAATTTTCTCCATCTGTGGTTCGCTGAAGTCTCAAAGCTTTAGAAATGGCCTAATGGCTTTAACATTTTCCAGACTGATAGATCTCAATTACTTTGTCATTTGTTCCAGAATTTCTTTGGCTCTCAGCCTAACGTGTAGCTTTGAGGATCTTTGGTCGACTTCACCTGGTCAGGCGATGACCACAGTTCTTAACAGGAGGGCAAACGCTGGTTCATGTCAAATCAGAATCAAATCAGAAAGAGTTTATTGCCATTGTCAATGAACAAAAACACATAGGAACTTGTCTCGGCTTAAGTGGCAACATAAACACTGAGCAATAATAAAACAACATATATTCAATCAAAAAAGGGCATGCATGTAGGTTTGGATTTAGTTTTCCTTTAATAATAAAACCACTTAAAAACTGCATTTTGTGTTTCTTTGTGTTGTCATTGACTAATTATTAATTAGTTTGATTTGAAGCATTTAAGTGAGAGCTGCAACGATTATCGAAAATCGAATAATTCAATTACAAAAAGCTTCGATTATTATTTTATTGCTTCGATGATTCGTTTAATTTACATATTTAATCAAAAACACGTGAATCTGTGGCGCGCGGAGCGCGGAACAACTTGTGGTGCTTTGTTTCAACACTTGTTCGCTCTGACGAAGGTGCAACAAGGAGGAGAGACGGCGGGCGTTTAAACTCACGAGTGACTCGGAAGAGTTTTGATGAGTGAAGAGCCATTATAATAATCCCGAGCTGCAACTCTCAACCCGCATCTAGCTCCGCCCACCCCAGCCCCCGCGCCGTGACACGCACACGGCACCCGCGGACCCGCGCTCCCCATCTCAACAACTCTGCTTCCCAGTCACAGTCGTACTTTTAAACAGCCAATGCACATGGAAACAGCACGAGGACGCGGTTATGTTAGAAAATCTGTTGTGAAACAGAAAGTCCGAGACCGCGGAGGCCAAAGTCACACGAGCCAAAACGGCAAAATGCAAAAATGCTCAAAACGCCAGGACACAGGGCCCACCCAACATAACGTTTACAAATGTCTTATTTTAAGTGATGTGACAGACTGTAACTGTTTACAGTCTATGACAGATTAATAAAGTCCTTTATATATTCTTTCTATACAAACAGAAACAGTTTGGACTGAAGTGAAATGTTGCTGTTTTGGGGACAAATTTATATGAAATTAAGAATAAAATGTGTTTTTAAGCAGAAATTCCTTATTTTGTATTTGTTTATTACTATGAGCTATAACGTTTATCTAAAAAATTATTAAATATGTGTTTAAATGGTTTACTGAATGTACAAAAAAATTAACCGATTACACGATTAATCGAAGAAAAGAATCGATAGATTACTCCATCCATCCATCCATCCATTTTCTACCGCTTGTTCCCGTTAGGGGTCGTGGGTGACTGGAGCCTATCCCAGTGCCTTTGGGCCTTAGGCGGGGTACATCGGGGTATCGATAGATTACTCGATTACTAAAATAATCGATAGCTGCAGCCCTATTTAAGTGTGACAAACATGCAAAAAATTAAGAAATCAGGAAGGGGCAAACCCTTTTTCGCACCGCTGTATGTCTGCTCCCACGCAGAAATGTCGAATCTCCCCAAGCGAACTCGTAATATAGATCAATAAATCCAACGGATTCCACCGCAGCCCGACAGACCTGGCTGAATAGGCGCCATCATCCCAGAAGTCTATATTTAGATGTTTTTTTTAACAATCGATTTAATTAATATGAAGACAGTGCTTCACACAACGCTGAATTTTACAAATGAGGGATTACGTAACTTTTGTGTTTTGCCTAACAAAGGCCTAGTTGCCGAAACGTTGCCTCTTCACCAGTAAATAAATTCACCTTGCAAGTAAGACAGTGTGCGGAATTTTTTCTCAGTATAAATCAAACCACTTAATTTTGCTTCTAAAATAGTCACAGTTATACTGTGACCTAAATAATCACGATTATTGATTAACAGACTAATCTTGATATCATGCACACATCAGAAAACTATGCATACAACTATATTAAGTCACAGACAAATCAAAATAATACACTAAAGTCATGCACAAACTGCTTTTGACTTAATTTTCTTTGCACAAATATGATCCAACGACTTCCGTTCTAAACACTATTTTTAAATCGGCAATCACACAAAGTAAAAGGCATGCAATATCTCATATCATTTATGGACCATCTGGCTTCAAATTACACTCCTGACATAATTTTGGGACGACTACATAATTTTACCTCGTTTGGTCGGCATCGGAAATGCATACAATTTTCCATTGACCTAATATAATCACAAGTTTTCAATCAGCCATCATACAAAGTAAAAAGGATGCAATATCTCATGTCTATATAGTTTGAGCTCTTTAGCTTCACATTAGTTTCAAACATTATTTTACCTTATATGGTCAGTGGAGGAAATACATTGGGGGCATAGGCAGTAGCCCCTCCCACAAGTGCTCAGTGTGATGGGGCGAGTCCCAGAGAATGGTGGAAGACACTATTAGACTTTTACATCTTGTATTTGAGTATCAACTATATGTATTGTAAGGAAAACTATAAACCATTTCAATATAGCAAAATGAGACTTACAGTTTAGTTTGGGTGAATCTTTCTGGAATCATGTCTGAGAAATGGGGAAGTGGGTATTTCAGTTTTAAATGAGGTATTTATAAGCTACCAGTACGTTGTACAGAAGTAGGAATTATATGATCAGATTTACACAGTTACGGTTTATCAACAGCAAAGTCATAAATTATCACTAAATCTTGAGGCGTAAAAGAGGTCATATCGTCTTGTCAATGTCTGATCTTGTCTGACCTTGAAAGTTAACCAGGGTAAGGTGCCTGGTTTGCGGGGATGCAAGGTCAACATCATGCAAATCTCACGGTACAATATTATTGCGGTATGAACCTTATGGAATGATATTTATTGCAATATTGTGGAAGGCTCATGGTATTATTGAAGGGCCCACGATATTGAGGTTTGCCCCGCAACGCAAGAGGAGGAAGCACTAACACAGCCCAATCTTCCTCCTTTACACCTACTGCCAAGTCCATGGTGCTATTGCACCTTCTCCTCTCCTTTGCTTTACAAACAGAGGCATTATTGTGTACTTAAATGTTCAATATTTTGGGCAAAGTTTGCGGCTCTCTCTCACAGAGACCGTGGTACTTTAAACAAAAACTTGGATCACTTTTGATGCCCCACTCCTGAAGATGAGTCTCCCCAAATTTTAGGTTAATTGGGCTAACACCCTGGAGTTTGTAAAAGTATAAAATGTAAATTAATATTGTTGAACTGTGTTTTAAATGCACAACTGAATTAGGTTTTTTTTAATATTCCAACTATTTCTAATTCAATTTAGAATGTAATAAATAGACTTGTAAACCACTCATTAATATCACATTTGAAACATAATTTAAATCAAATGTTCTTTTGATAAATGCTTTATTATCATCAATATCCGCCATAATCCTCAACCATGCGGTAGAGATCAATAACTGATTCTTGATGTTTTCCAGTAACAACACCGATGTCTGCTAAATCCTTCAAGAAAATGATCTAATCAAATTTTAGGAAGGTTAAATCAGATTCGTGAGAAAATGTAGGCCTAGAAGCAGAATTAAACAAGAGAAAATCTAAAACAACATGAAATCACAATACTAACCTAACAAGTGTACAACAGCGGTTGACCGAACAAACTGAAACTGAAACGTACCGGCCAACGCGACAAAAGGGAGGCTCATAGTAAATGGAGAATCTAGGACGAGTTCAGGTTCAATAATGTGTTTCGTCGTTGTCACAGTTGTCCAAACTCACCAGTGAAGCTCACGATCGCCACGAAGCAGCAGCACCGCAGAGACATGTTGTGCTCCGAGCTACAGCGCTTTCTTCCTGGTGCAGAGGGGAATTCCGCCAACACTTCTGCTTTTCGCGGACTCACACACACGGCGGACTCACACACAACACGGCGAGACTCACACACACACACACACACACACACACACAAGGCGGACACACACACGGCGGCGGACACACACACGGCGGCACACACACACACACACACACAACGGCGACACACACACACGGCGGACACACACACGGCGGCGGACAAACACAACGGCGGACTCACACACACACGGCGGACTCACACACACACGGCGGACTCACACACGGCGGCGGACACACACACGCGCGGACACACACACCGCGGCGGACACACACACGCGGACCACACACACGGCGGACACACACACACGGCGGACACACACAGGCGGACTCACACGGCGGGGACACACACACGGCGGACACACACAGCGCACACACACGGCGGACTCACACACGGCGCGGACACACACACGCGGCGGACTCACACACACACACACACGGCGGCGGCACACACACACGGGACCGGCGAACACACACCGGGAAACACACACACCCGGCGGACACACACACGCGGGCGGCGGACACACAACACGGCGGCGACACCCACAACACGGCGGACACACAGCCGCGGCGGACCCACACACGGCGGACACAACACAACACGCGGGGAACACACACGGCGACACAACCGCGGGCGACCCACACACCGCACACACACACCGGCGGACACACACACGGCCACACACACGCGGCGGACTCACACACACGCGGCGGCGGACCACACGCGGCGGACACACCACACACAGGCGGCGGACACACACACGGCGACTCACCCGCACACACATTCCGAATAAGCCTCGCGGAGGGAGGAATGAATAGAAGTGACGAGAAGCGCGGTGGGGGGATGCGACCGCTGGG
Source organism: Chaenogobius annularis (assembly GCA_015082035.1). Lineage (NCBI taxonomy): Eukaryota > Metazoa > Chordata > Actinopteri > Gobiiformes > Gobiidae > Chaenogobius > Chaenogobius annularis. Next base: position 494,377 of record BJKM01000307.1, on the reverse strand, counting down.
CCATTTGGGGGGCGTGTCTTAACTCCTTTATGTTTTTTGTCTTTTTTAAATTTTTCATTTAAGAAGATTAACGCGAAACCGACACAAAGCAAAAAACAATAATACAAATAATGAAAAATATAACAATGACACAAATCCCAAGTTAATACACAATTGTCAATTTTCAAATTAAGTCTGAAAGTATTTTTTTCCAAATGTTATTATAATGTCAGTCCAGTCCTTGATTTTATGTAAATATTCATTTAGTGCTTAATGGCAGGCGTTTTGGGCCCAAGTAACATAGTTCTAATGCTGAAAGGACGGCCATGTCAAAAACAGTCTGTAGTATATTAACTTCAGCCCAATATTTCGGAGCAACAGACAGTCTCAAAACACATGTTAGTGGTTTGTCTCTTGTGCACAGTTTCTTCTCCAACAGTTAGCACTTCCCTGTGAAATATGAGCACTTGGAACTGGTTATGATTTTTTTTTTTTTTTTACCTTTTTCCAACAGAATTCCCTCCAGACATTTGATTTTGTGGTTCTCCGCTGGGAAGTACACACTTTCCCACTCCTCATCCGTTAAAACAAGTCCCTCCTTTCTCTTTCCCATCTGTTTGTAATATATTTAGTAGAGTAGCTGTTCAGCTTAGCAGTGCATTGATATAATTTAGATATATTCCCCTTGAAAGTTCTGATTCATAAACCTTAATAAATTATATAAAATTAGTATTTAGTTTCAAATTTCATCGTGTGCTTTATTTTGATTAGACACAAGCTGCTAAAACATTGTTTTGGTTAGTTATACTTGCTAATATTGCCAACATTTTAACAGTGAATTTGTATTTACTTGAACCATGATGTATGCCTACTTGTGAGTCTATGGTATGGATTGAATAAAAGATGTTACTTAATATTTTCCTTTTATTGTTCAGGCAAAACAGTAGTGGGCTGAGGACATGCATTTGGTTGGGGTATTTTAGGAGCTGCTTTGCAGGGTGTTGTAGGTCAACAGAAGTCTTGGCCGTGTCCTTTTAAAGCACTGTATTTGGCAGCCTCTAGTGCACATGTGTCAAACGCAAGGCCGCGGCCAGATGTGGCCCGCCAGATGTTCTCATCTGGCCCGCCGAACATTTCTAGTTCAATATATTCATTTCCAATAGATATATCGGTTTTTATCGCTAGAACTACAATTCCCACAATCCTTTGCAGCCGGCGCTCCTCCCCCCGCTGCTCTGCGCTGTGTGTACTGCCAGCTCAAGTGCTGAGGGACAGCGACCAGCGACAGTCATCAGCAGCAGGTTTAAAATCGAACACAACCGGCAGCGATGACCTGTAGCGCAGATCGTGGGAAACACGAGGAATAAAGAAAAGAGGCGGTTTTGTGGACGTTAGAGCTGTGCTAAAAGCGCGCTAATTGTGAAGCTAACACCAAGAAAACAAACTTCTTTGCTGACAACTCTGTGAGGAAAACATCCAAACCAGTGCAAAACCTGGACAGATCATGGAGCACAAGGTAAAAACACAGGTCAGAGTGTAATAAAGTCTGAACATGAACAGGAGTGATAGCTGCTGTGAGCTCTCATTTGATTCACCAACATGGAATCATTTGTCACTAAAATAAGCTTAAACTGTAAAAATAGTGAGCTCATATTGAGTTAGTGCAGCAACATTAACATGTCTGTGATACAAACATTTAATATCAGAATCATATCACATCCATGTTGTCTGTTCCTGCTGCTGCTGCATGAATATGGACTCAGTCTTTCACCTGCTGCAGATTTGTGCAACAGTGTCCACATAGAACTATTACTAGGCTATATAACATTTGTTATATTTTTTATTGTTTTATTTTTTACATTATGTTCGGCCCGCGACCCAGCCTGAGCGTCGAAAAGCGGCCCCTGGCCCAAAATGAGTTTGACACCCCTGAACTAGTGGATGGCTCATACCCCCTAACAGCAGTAACAGCAGGTAAGGTCAGATGAAGGATTCCTGGCTATCAATGGTGAATGAACAAGGCACCAAGGCTGTTACCTGATAGTCAGAGGGAGCCGTGTACAGCATAGGTGCACCAAGAATTTTATTTCCAGTAGCCGTCAAGGCCCAAAGCTTGGGTGGACGATGAGGTTGTTGTGGTGTGTAATGTTTTAAATGTAATTCACAGTGGTTGGGAAGTGGATGTGATTGACTGCAGCACCAGCAGATCCTGTAGTCTGAGGCATCCACCATTGGGGTTATGGGGTCCAAACCTGAACCCTGCATGTGTTGTAGTCGGCACTCAACAAGCACTAACTGTAGCCATCAAGGCACCTCTTCGAGCCCATGTGATGGGTGAAATGATGAGGATAGGCAGTAGAGGTAGCTGATGGTCACTAGTGTGGGTGGCCGCTGTCTTTTATTTCTGTCAATACTCAACAAGACCTAATAACTATTGCCTTCAGGGCACCTCTTCTAGCCTAAATGATGGGTGGAACGATGAGGAGATGGTGGTTGTGGTAGTTAGTTGACACAGTAGTTTGAATTTATAGGCCTAGTATGAATGAGTAAACATCGTTGAGGCGACAATGAAATTTGGCAGGATAGAATGTGGCATGACGAGCTGCGGGCAGGGACATGCGGCGCTAGAACCTATAAAAGATGCGCTTCACCTGTCTTGTCTGCTAACCTCTGACCTCCAATACTTCCGGGTTAGCAGCATTCCATTCATCCACGCTAGCGTCTAGAGTTGGTCGTGCTCCATCTTGTACATCTTGCCGACTGTGTGCTCGTGTCAGGTACAAAATATTTTGTACTCTTAACTATTCTCTAAATTAATCTTGTTTGAAGCTAATGTTGATCATTGTTTATGGAAATGTCCCCGTATAACTATAGTAAATTGAAATAAAACATAATGGAACCTTAAGCTGTCTCACCAACGTATCTGTGCGCTTTTTTAATAATTGTCATCCTTACTCTCCAAAAACAAAGGAGTAAGTGTGCCTTTTAGAGCTTTATACCACTCTGAGATGAATCACCAGAGACTGATAAAATAAAACAAGTCTTTAGATTCACAGGGGCTCAGGGACAAAGCTCCAGGAACCAAACCACCTCCACCCGAGGAAAAACAGGAATCATAATGACCAATAGCACATGTGAGTACTCCTCAATGTAAACCAATGTGTTCCCGGCTCGACCATGGATTATTATAACAAGAGCAGAAAGGATCAAACTGACACCTGAACACATCTGCAAACTACTAGTCATCTGTCTTAACGCCACACTTTCAATTCCGGGGATATTTACATGGATATATACATGGAGCATTTTGAGAAGAAGGTACTGTCCTCCTTTAAGGCATTGCTCCAAGTCCTAGGTACCGCTACGTGGATGACACATTTGTGACAAAAATAGGAGCTGGAAGCCTTCTCAGAGCACATCAATGCAGTGACCCGCATATCAGGTTTACAAGAGAAGATGCTAAGGAGAACCGGCTTGCGGCCCTTTCTTTGAGTTGTTCCACTATCAGAGGAGAGGAGAAGACGGGAAGCTCCAGATAGAAGTATATAGGAAACCCACACACACTGACCAGTACCTGCTCTTTGGCTCGAACCTCCCACTACAGCACAAGCTGGGAGTGATCAGAACACTACAGCACAGAGCACAAGAGGTGCCCACCAGCTCAGAGGGCAAGAGAAGACAAATACGAGACAACCAGAACAATGCAATTCTAACCAAACAAGACCAACTACAATCCACATTTGAATCCTACTACAAAAAACTCTTCACTCAAATACCACAAAACAATGAAGACAAATAACAATCTTTTCTAGATACTCTTAACTTACCCATCATGACGGAGGAGCAAAACAAAAAATAAGGGGCCGAAATTACTGACTCCGAAATCCAAAACTCATATAAAAGACTAAAAAACAATACATCTCCAGGGAGTGATGGGTTCACTTTAGAGTGGTCCAAAGCTCTAGGAAAAACACTTACCCCCTGCTTTTCTCAACTTTTACCTGGGCCCTTATAAAAGCTCAGATCCCCCCCAAATTGGAAGCTATCATATCCTTGATACCTAAAGAGGGAAAGGACTGCGCCTCATACAGACCTATTTCAATTCTGAATGAGGACTATTGTATATGTTAGAGCCAATCTGGTTAGATACCGTGTGGCCCGCAGGTGGCGCCCTTGTGTATAAAGGGGTGTCTTCTGATTACGCCGTCAGGTGTGCGATTTTTGACCACATGGAACGATGGAGTTTTGTTTGTCTTTTGCCTTTTTTAATGTAACAGAAATAAAGTGACCTTCTCTCTAAATTCAAGACGTCTTTTGGGATATGTCCGGAGGAGGATAATTAGACACAATAGCCATTTAAAACGTGTCAGACATAGCAACCGGTGTTTGTGCACATCTCGGTGGCAGAGTTTCAATTTGGCCTCTACATTAAGTAAAAAATTAGCCAACTGTTGGATGTTACGTGGAAGGACCGAGGACGTGGACAGCGCTGTGGACCTGTATATTCTTGGAGGACACTGCCGCAGGTGGAGCTGATCGAGCTAGGCTACACCGGAGCCGACTGGAGCTAAACTAAGCTAAAACGCTGCTTCAGGTTGCAGCGCTGGACCTCTGGATTATTGGACTACACTGCGCCCTTTGCAACGGAGTTGAGGCACCTCTACGCTGACTTTGTGAGCACACGTAAACTGCGTGCATTTGCAATTGAACATTCGTTACCATGGAAATGCGTCGCACTGCTTCGGAGGTTATGCCTGGAACTGTTGAGCGCACTGCTGTGAGATCTAGCAGTGTTATTGATTCTAAACTGCAGACTGGCAAATGTGAGGTTAAACTGACCGCCAAAGGGCTTTCTGATAAACTGGACAGACTGCAGACTAATAGGAAATCATTGTTAAATAAGGCCTCAATTTTAAACGGACAATGCAGAGTTTTATAGAAAATTGTGAACAACTAATGGTCCAAGATGCTCTTAATGAACTGGCTCAGGTGTGTCATGATGCTAAATGTATTCATGAATCTTTACTGAGGTTGTTACCATCTGACGAATGTGAAAAACAACAAAAAAAGGTAATGATTAATAACTGCATTACTGAAGCAAAGGAGTGGGTTTTATGTTGTCGCCAAACAAACAATGAAATTGATGACAACATAAACATAGACGATGTTGGGCCCAGTGATAGTGCATCTAACATTGGCAATGTAAGTTTGACATAATATATCAAGCACATCTTCTTATCATACATTAGCTAAAGCTGAAGGTGCTGCATTGGAGGCAAAAGCTGCAGCTTTGATAGAGCGCCATTCACTGGACGAGCACGAGGAGCAGTTGGAGAGTAAAAGGGCAGCGCTGCGGAGGAGAAAGGAGCGGCTGGAGGCTCAGATGGCTGCTGTTACTGCTAGGCTGGCTGTGCTTAAGGCAGTTGAGGAGGAAACTTTATCCAAGCACTATTTCCAGAGACTTAGAATAGAGCTGGTTGCAATCATCTATAAACAATGGACACTCAACCTGTAATTTCAGATCATGCTTTCAGTGGTGGTGATCTACTGGCCAGAAACAAAACGAAATTACAGCTACACTGGTCCAACAGCAACTTGCTCTCCCTTCCACCATGGAATATCCCCACATTTGACGGCGATCCACTGAGTTTCAGATCCTTCATGAAAGCGTTTGAACAAGGAGTGGAGAAGAATGCAAGCTTATTGTTTGTACTTTTTAGGGCAGTTCACTCGTTTCCCAGCCGCATGATTCTGGTGCAGAGCTGTCAGCATATGGCCCCAGAAGAAGGATATGTTAAGGCCAAAGGACTTCTACATTTTGGAGACCCCATATCAAGATTCACCTCTGCATATCCGAAGAAGGCTTTGGACTGGTCACCAATTAAGTCTGAGGAATGCCTAGGCTCTTCAAGGGTTAATCTCTGTTCCTGCGGAGCTGTTTCAACGCGATGAAGGACCTCAAGCACATGGAGGAACTGAATCTACCACAAAATATGAGGGACTATCGTTTCAAAACTCCCTTTCAAGTTGAAGGAGTAATGGAGAAAAATGTGTATGAAATAATAGAAGACACAAAATAGGAGACCAACGTTTGTAGATTTTGGTCATATTTGTTGAACGTTGTGTTAAGATCCTGTCTGATCCAAATATTTGTAAATATTCACCCTCAGTCTCTCTGTAGATCCAGCTCTCAGTCGAGAAGTGGAGGGAACAGAAATGTGTTTGCCACCACTGTAACATCTATGGGCCAGCAAGAGGATACAGAGGAACCTGAAAATGGAAGTTAACATCATCAAGATGAAACGACCACTGACCTGCACATGAACAGAAGATGTTCTGGTGCTGTTCAGGAAACCTCAGGAGGACTAAACCCAAAACATGTGGGTATACCGGGGCCAGAGCAGGCCAGTGTCCGCTCTCTATTCTCCCAGTTTGAAGACTAAGGCTCCAGGAGGAAACATAATTGATACATACGCCTTTCTGGATCCTGGGATCTCAGCCACCTTCTGCACTGAACAGTTTTATGCCAGAGGCTGCAGTGGAACAGGCAAAAGAGACCGCCTACCTCCTGCGCACTATGGGCCATGAATCCGTTGTCCGCCGCTTCCTATCTCAGTGCGTCTGGGAGGCGTCTAGTGTAGAAAATAATGACTTTTACCCTCTACCTGACGTCCGCTCACTCAGAAAAGAATGCCAGTTGCAGTTAAGTTAATGTCGGTGATAATCCTCATTCGTCCAGGCAGTGTTCCATTGTAGAAAAAGATTCAGTTGTAGTCATTCGGACTCTGTTTTAGAAAAAACAAAACTTATCAACCCTCATTCCAAGATTCATTCTCCAACAGAGAAACAAGTCCTGAGAACTCTTGTTTATATCCTACTCTGTGAGAGCCCTGCCCACAGGGCGGGACCTCCTCTAATGGCCCATTGAAACTGGGATGGGCCTATTGTTCTTATTGTTCCCTGCCTCACCTTGAGAGGCCTATTATGGCATGCCGAATGCCCAGGGCGTCTCCATGGTTTCAGCAGACCATTATAAACAACGGGAAGTTGAACGTTAAACCTCCATTTCCGATTTAAAGAAGATTCTCTTTTTTGAACAAAGGATTTGCCTCCTAAAACTCCTCGTTCAACCATCTTTTTTCCCTGCTCAGAATCTTCCACCTCACTGTCTCAATAGAGCTGTTTGTGGCTTCTGAGATGAAGATGACAGCCGCTCTGGGTCCTTGACTTGCGTGTCTTTGTAGTTGATAAAGCCTCTTTGTGAAGTGGGCTGTTTAGTCTCCCCTATGTGGCGCCATTTTACAACTTTCTTCATCAGTTGGATTCAGAATACACTAACATTGCTTGTTTTGTGGTGGTTCTTTGTTTTTGTTTTTGTCTTGGGTTTGTTATTTTTTTTGTTGCTTTGTTTGCCTTGTGTTTGTCGGTGTTGTTTTTTTTTGCTCGTTTTTGTATCGGCATCTGTCTTAGGTGAACAGTTTTTGTCTTAACGTGTTGCCTGGTTTGAAATAAAACAGGGACTTCGGTGTTGTCTAAAATTCGTTGCAGTTTTTCTGACAGTCCTGAGACATAAGGGATAGAGACACCCTTCTTTTCTTGGTTCTGTTTCCCTTTGTCCTTTTGTCCTGCTTATGGTTCCTCTCACTTTGTTATAGAGCCAAGTCGGGTATCCACAGGCTGAGAGAGCATTCCGGACGTGTGTTTCCTCTTTCCTCTTGCCCTCTGAGCTGGTGGGACCGCTTGTGCTTGTGTGTAGTGTTTCTGATCACACCCAGCTTATGCTGTAGTGGGTGGTTAGAGCCAAAGAGCAGGTACTGGTCAGTGTGTGTGGGTTTCCTATATACTCTATCTGGAGCTTCCCGTCTTCTCCTCTGATAGTGGAACAATCAAGAAAGGCCAAGCGGTTCTCTTTGCATCTTCTTGATGTGTGGATCCACTGCATTGATGTGTTTCTGAGAAGGCTTCCAGCTCTTGTTTCTTAATTGTCACAAAAGTGTCATCCACGTAACGGTACCAAAGACTTGGAGCAATGCCTGAAAAGGAGGTCAGTGCCTTCTTCTCAAAATGCTCCATGTACAAGTTGGCCACTATGGAGAGACGGGCGGCCCATGGCACAGCCTGAATCTGTCTGTAAAAATGTCCCGGAATTGAAAGTATGTGGTGTTAAGACAGATGTCTAGTAGTTTGCAGATGTGTTCAGGTGTCAGTTTGGTCCTCTCACTGTAAGGTGGTGTCTTCCTGCACGTCGTCCTAACCGCTGCTACTGCCTCAAGGTCGGGATGCAGGTTGAAGAGGGACACAACTCATAAGAAACCATCAGGTCATCTGGGTCCAATTGGAGATTTTTCACTTTGTCCACAAAAGTACGTTGTGTTTCCACAGGTGTTCCGAGTTCCCACCAATGGTGCCCGATGGTTGTTAAATGCTTGGCCACATTTATGTGATGGAATCTGTGCTGCACACAATGGGTCTGAGTGGAACATCTCTTGTGAATTTTGGGAGGCCATAAATGCATGGAATGGCTTCCCCAGGATCAGTCTGTAAATACAGAAGCCTGTCTATCACCTCCTCTTTCCAAGCTTCTGTAAACAGTCTATCACTTTCTTCTTTGTAGCCACTGGTCGGGTCTCTTTTCAGATTTTCGTATGTGGCTTTGTCTCGAGCAGGTGTGGACTTTGGCTTCATAATCAGCTGTGTTCAGAATCACAGTGCAGCGCCCCTGTTGCTGCTGAAGAATGTTTATGCTGTCATCTTTTTGAGTGCTGAGAGTGCCTTCCTCTCCTCAGATGTGATTTTTGAAAGGAGGAGGTTTGGCGCTCTCAGAGTAGCTGTGACCCGTAACCTCAGGTCTGCAGCCTCAGTTTCTGTCATCTTGTTGTCCTGATGGCTGTTTTCTGTGGCTGTGATGTAGTCTTCTGTAGGGATTGTTTAGACAGTAATAGAAAGGTTGAGCCTTTTGGAGAGCACGTCTTTTCTCTGCCTGAGAACAAGGACGCGGTCTGATAGGTTTCTTGATCCAATTGTTTTGCTGTGTCTTACTTCGGTCTGTCCTATACTTCTGTCATGCTGGTCTTACCTGCTTCCTTTTTATTCAGTGCCTAAATAGGCACTCAAGGTGAGGCAGGGAACAATAGAACATAGGCCCATCCCAGTTTCAATGGGCCATTAGCAGGAGGTTCCCGCCTGTGGGCAGGGCTTTCACTGAGTAGGAATATAAACAAGATGTCTCGGCTTGTTTCTCTGATTGAGAAATGACTCTTGATGAGAGTTGAAACGTTTTGTTTTTTTCTAAAACAGAGTCCAGATGACTACAACTGAATCTTTTCTACAATTAAGTATTTAATACTCATAAGGACCTGTCAAGGTTTTCCCATCTTTCTTTGATTTTTGACCGCAATGGTGTAACAGAAATAAAGTGACCTTCTTTCTACATTCAAGACGTCTTGTGGGATATGTCTGAAGAAGAATAATTAGACACAATAGCCATTTAAAGCGCGTCAGACATAGCGAGCGGTGTTTGTGCACATCTCAGTGGCAGAGTTTCAGTTTGGCCACTACAGTATATATACCTCAATCATATCCAAAAGAATGGAACAAATACTCCCAAATGTAATTAATAATGATCAGGCAGGATTTATTAACAAACAAGATAATATACGACGATCTCTTACACATAATGAACTATATACAAAATCAACAAAACAAGGCTGAAATAATGAGCTTAGACGCTGAAAAAGCTTTTGACGCTGTAAGCTGGCCTTACCTATTTAAAGTGTTGCACAAATTTTCCAAATAGATGATCTAATCATAACAAATAATAAGGCTCTTTATGATGGTCCAACATTAAGAATATATAATTAATGGCCATTTGACGGACTGAGGGGTGAGGCAGGGCTGTGCCCTGTCCCCACTCCTGTTTGCTTTGTATTTGGGACCATTGGTCCAATATATTAAGACAGTCAGAAACAATTCACGGTGTTACAATTTACGGGATGGAACATAAAATTGCTTACTATGCAGACAATATTTCATTATTTGTGACCAGACCAGAGATTTCTATACCTGAACAAAAAACTGAAATTTTATCCTACTAGCAACCCCCATTGACATTTCAAATTACTTACCCATTTAAATGGGTAAACAGAATCCCTCAAATATTTAGGTGTGATCCTCCATAAAGACTCTCAAGACTCATAGCTTTGTCTAAGTCTTAGACAAAGCTCAGCAGTGCTCTGATCTGAGCTGAGATAAAGTCATTTTTCAGGCAGGGGTAGGCTCCAACCACCTTTTTTGTTTGGTAATTGTCCTTTGTCTTAGACTCTAAGCCAAAGGATTGAATCAATCAAAATGAATGTCTTGCGCCAGATTTTTCTACCTGTTCCAGACTCTACCAATTCCTATCCCCAACCAGCTGTTTGATGAATGGAATAACACAATCTCTAGATTCATATGGCTCACGGTAAAAGACCCTGTATCCGATTTAAGACCCTTCAAATTACCAAAAGAAAAGGTGGTTGGAGCCTACCCTGCCTGAAAAATGACTTTATCTCAGCTCAGATCAGAGCACTGCTGTGCTGGTGTGACCCAGAATACGAGGCACAGAGGAAAATATGGAGTGCAGTGTTGTGCCAGGGGTTCCTGCAAAGGCCTTACTGGCAGATGACTTGGAGGATCCATGGGTAAAATCTGTGCTCATGACATGGAAGAAGCTAATCAGAACATATAAATTGAACAAAGATTTTAAAATATTAAACTGGGTGGCTTCTGACCAAAGCTTTAAGCCAAACCGCACTGATCTGAGATTTAAGATTTGGATAACAAAAGGTATAAGAGTTTTTTACCAGATTGTAAAATAAAATTAAATGAAAAGCTTCGATATGCTTAAAGAATCCTTTGGCTTGGAGAAACAGGACTTCTATAGGTATTTACAAATAAGGAGTTATTATAATCAAGAAATTAAACAAAGTATTGAAAGAATGACCATTATAACCTTCTGACTGACATTTTTATCAAGGCTTATAAATCAGAACTTTCAAGAGGAATAATATCTAAATTATACCAATGTGTTCTATTTACCTCTTAATGTGCAATTTAGGTAGTTGAAATCCTCTGCAGAATAAGTGGCAGAATTGGAATGAATAAAATAATAACAGGCTAGAATCAAAAGTTATCTAGGTTAGTTGGAGGTTGAGGACCAGAAAATTAAACAATGGAAACAATTACAGGTCGCTCTGTATTTTCTTTTGTTAGAAGTGCATAAGTGAGTATTTACATATTTACAGTTTTGAATGGGGTTACCTTAGACATCACTAACAATGTTCATATAGTGCTTTAAAATATAAGTGAGCAACAATCGAACAACAAACAGTTTGGAATAACAAGTTAACACATCAACTGGATACCCAAAATCCCATCCCTCCCCAAAGTCAATCAGTTCTCCACTGGTTAAGATAGAGGTTTGTGTGGAACGGAAATAGTTTTTTTTTCTTTTACTATGATGAATAGTCAATAGTCCAGCAGATGGAATGGTATATGGACCAAACGCAAACAAGGGGCAATGGGCTTGGAGCGTATATCTCCAACCGCACTGCCGGAGCAGTTGACAAGTTGTTCAGAGTCCTGGTTGGGTAAGCTCACCATCAAGAGAAAAAGAAAACCCGGTCATCACAAAATGATTAATCTGAGCATGTCACTCGCTTCAAACGACTCGGTTCCGACCAGACAACATCTACAAAGGTTTGGATGAAATGTAAGGTGATGTTCACGAAGGAGACATGGCGCAGGCTGACTTTCTAATCTGGATAGGAGCGGACATTTGCGCTTGAATGACCTCTTTCCCCTCTTCTCCAGACCAGACGAGGCATCATGGAGCCGAGCGGTCTAGAGTGCGAGCGGGGTCTGGACAGGTCGGTGGCTCATGGCCTGAAAGCCATAGAAGCCGAGGCAGTGACAGCTAAAGTGGCGCTAGCATCGGCCCCTTCCCCCCTCCACTCACCACGTCAGACACAGGGGCGGGGTTCACAGGGGGTCAGTCATGGCGTAGTGACCGAATTTATGACTCAGCGGAGGCTGCAGGTCCAACCACAGTTGAATCCTAAGAGAATAATGCAGGCACAGCTTTGGGCCCAAAGCTTTTTATTTTAACAAATATGCACTAAAATGACTAAATAAGGCCAGGGATGTGTGTGTACACACATCTACACACACACAGCTACACAAACACACACAGTTAATCAGGTGTTGGTGTTTCGTTACTGGAACGAGAGCCAGTTTGTTACCACCGTGGACTCCTTTTGCTTCCTGGCACCACCATCTCCCAGGACCTCAAGTGGGAGCCCTCCATCAGCTCCCTCATCAAGAAGGCCCAGCAGAGGATGTACTTACGTTAGTTACTCTTTAACTACTGACCTGCTGCAAATGCTACCCCTGATGCTACCCCCGTGCCTCGAGACTGAATGAACCACCATGTTTAAATCTACTATCACATCACGACCGAATTACCGCAAAAACTCGGAGCGGTCCATATACAGCAGTGCAAAATAAAAGTAACAATAGATCAGATCGTTTAATATGCTATTCTGCTATTTACCTTTGTTACAAATGCATTACTAATCTGGACAGCTACTCTCCCATTTGTTTTTGATATATTTTGTAAAGAGAAGGTACTCATATTTTGAGGGATGAGGAGTGGGGAAAAGTGTGTACATCCCAATGGAGGACCACAAAATCACATGGAGTTCTGTTGGAAAAATGTGTCACGTATTTTTCATAACACCATGTCAGCAACACCATTATTAACAGGAAAATAAATGTTGGGGAAACTGTGGCACCAGGAGGCAAACTACTATCACAGTTTTTGGGACTGTCCAATAGCTCAGAATTATTGGACTGAAACAGACATTGCCCCCCCATTTGATTTCAGAGCTATGTATTTGGGCCTTAAAACTCCTGCCATTGGATATTTTTGGAACATAATTTTGGCAGTGGGGAAAAATCCCAAAGAAATGGATGATGCAAACCTCACTGACAAAGACTGGACGGACATTGTAATGAACATACAAAAAAATGGATGACACTGGACAGACATCACATTGGACATCTGAAAAATGGAAATAATTACGTCGGACTTAATTTGAACATGGACACATTTGACGGACTGTGGACTAAATGGGACAAATATTTTGGTTTATATGTGCCTTGATTTAACTTTTTATTAGATGTCTAATGATTTTGATTGATGTCTATTGTTCTCGCTCTGGTCTTGTTTTGTTTCACAGTGTTTGTTTCTTTTTTGTTCTATAAAATTTGAAAAAAAGAAAGAAAAATAAGGAATTCAAATGTAGTAATAAGATTAATATGACACATTTGTGAAGCCAATCTCAATGGGGTTCATTTGTGGATTGTACTTTTAGACATATGTAAATATGAAGAAGGGAAGAGTTTTTAAAAAAAAAAGTCTGTAATTGTTTTTTATTATCGTGTTCTTGTTTAAACAAACATTACAATGAAGTAAATGAACAAATGTTCAAAACATGTTAAACACTGCACAATAGTTCAAACTCACACTATTGCAGCCTGCTCTACATTGAACTAAATGGATGAGTTTGAGGAGAGTCCAGGTGAGCAGCGGTGCCAAAGCGGCCTGGAGCCTGGAGCACAGCAGAGGAGCCAGCCCAGCAGAAAGAAGAGCAGCACAAACATCACAGCCAAGAGACACGCTGGACCCACAGGAGCTGCAAAACAAACATGAGGAACAGCACAGCTACTGCAACCATGTCAACGCTTCAAAACACACTTGTGATTTCTGTCCATTATATTATGATTCCCACTGACACAAACAGCACAAACAGTGACAAACGTGGCCTTGTCCTACCTATTTGATCAACAAAGAAGTGTACATGACAGGTTAGACTACACATTTCACTAAAACGTAGAGAACATGATTAAGATTTAAGATTTTACTCCAAAGAAAATGTGCCTATTTTTCCACAGTTTGACCATTTTTGTGAGATTTTGAATGTAACTTCCTGGTTGGACATGAGCACCAGATGTGACATAAAGTTTAAAACTATATTGTAAACAAGGGCCAAAATATATTTTACACAATAGTTATGATTTGACAAATAATAATACCTGATAACAGCTTTATTTTGTTAAATGGTTGTTTAACTGGTCAGAAAGTGTCACTTGCTGTTAACTGTCCCTGCATTTTTGATGCAATATTGCTTATTGATGACACAGAGAGATTCCGTTTTAAAACTCAGCTCTACTCCTGTCTACTTTATTTGATATGGTACGATTTAATGTAAAACTATGTCAAACCACCGGGGACTATCTCAGCAACATAATAATTAGAAAAACCTGAGAACCTGTTATATGCACTTTAAAATCATTGTTTTAGGCCTGGATTATCATGGTTAATCTAGAAAAGAAACGCGGGCATCGGACAAAGAACTACTAAAATCCAGGACAACATGCCTGCGGAGAAGGGACAAGGGTCATATTGATTGAGAGACAAACTTGTTGTTAGAGTTGTTCCTGAGTATGATCTGGACCCCTGGACGCTCCTCATCTGCCTGGATGACCTCTGCTATACGAGACGACTCTGTGTTTCTGCCTCTAAAGTCTATCTGCAAATTGAAACGCGTCAATCCTGTTCCAGTCCTGGTCCAGTCCTGGTCCAGGTCCAGTCCTGGTCCAGTCCTAGTCCAGTCCTGGTCCAGTCCAGTCCTGGTCCAGTCCTGGTCCAGTCCAGTCCTAGTCCTGTTCCAGTCCTGTCCAGTCCAGTCCTGTCCAGTCCTTGTCCTGGTCTAGTCCTGTTCCAGTCCTTGTCCAGTCCTGTTCCAGTCCTTGTCCAGTCCTTGTCCAGTCCTTGTCCAGTCCTAGTCCTAGTCCTGGTCCAGTCCTAGTCCTGGTCCAGTCCCGGTCCAGTCCTGGTCCAGTCCTAGTCCTAGTCCTGGTCCAGTCCCGGTCCAGTCCTAGTCCTGCGTCCAGTCCTAGTCCTGGTCCAGTCCTAGTCTCCTGTCCAGTCCTTCCAGTCCTGGCCCTGTCCTGGTCCAGTCCTGTGAACGTTGGTTAATCTGATTCTCTTGGGATGTTTTGATTTTGATTGATCTTTTGCAGTTTTTGTCACACTGAGAAGAGGAACCAACACAGTAAGAGACTGTTACATATATAATATATTACTCCAGCAAGAGTTCAAAATATGGTCTGCAAACTGACCATACCCACCATGGAAATAAAATAGTGGATTTGATTAAAGGAACTGTAAAAACTGTAAAATCTTTTTCGTTTTGTCCCAGCAGATATATTATAAAAGCAGCTCTTAGGGTCAGAATCAGACCGCTGTGCACTCTCTGCATCTGTTTATTGAGCATTTTGCACTCAGCGAAGCAGGAAGTGCACCTTTAGCATGCTAATGTAAAGTAAACTTTGTGCTGGCCTCTGAAAGTTATGAAAAGTGTAGTGAATAATTAGGACTCTCCGAATGCATTAGGTAAGTTAGAAATACATTTAGATTGCTTAAACAGTATAAAATGAACCTGTTCTGTTTTTATGTTTTAAGCTCCTTCAAAGCAGTAATGAAAGCCCTTGATGCATCAGTGCTGCGAGGGGCTGACCTGTGTCGGGTGGGCTGCTCAGAGCACACAGACGTTTCCTGGGGGTGGAGTTGTCGTTGAACATGGTGTGCATTACCACAGTGACACAGTACTCCACACCACGCTGTAGATGCTCCACTCGGATCCCCTCCCTCAAGGGCATGCTCAGGTTGAACTGAAATGCACACGGGCACAAGAACAAACTGTTCAGTTAGAGTGAAATAAAAAAAATGGTAGAAAACCAGCTAAACCTGATTGTCATTCACGTGACCTGGATGAAGTGTGAAATGAGGGTAGGAAGTGATTTCCAGTTCAAAACACAGGAAGTACGCCAAAGCCTTGACTGGGCTGGCAACGACGCGATATTGAGAAAAAATAAGTTTCAGTGTACGATATGAGCGTGCAGTTTGGAGAAGTCTGATTTTTTTCCGGGAAATGTAAAACAAACCTGGCACTTAATATTGAATTTATGTTTTTCCAAAGTATCACATTGTGCCTCCAACTATCGATATGTTTATTGCCAAGCTATCTATCTGTATAAATATATATCTGTATGTGGTTAGAGCATGGATCTATAATAATCTACGTCATCAATCATTTACTTAAACCCACATTTCTTAAGGAGTGCATTCTGGTGTTGAGTATTCTTTGAATTTCAGTCAAACATAAAACCATGGTTTGGGACATAGTGTGTCACTGGGTAGTATTGTATTTAATATGATGTATTTGTTTAAGGTTAAGGTTTAGGTGCAGTTTATTGTCCCTGTAGGGAAATTTGATTTGACCTCTGCATTTGACCCACCCTTCAATGCCAGTGGGGCATCTCCATCTCCTGATCTTTGTGCTAGGCTTGGTCAAGACAACCTTAGCTAGAGGATTTTACCTATTGTGTATGTTTTGTGTTTCAATGTATGGGATATGGATTACTAAGCAAGAAGGCCCAGAGGTGTAGGTAAAGATAGGCAGCAGAACATCTTCTACTGGACACAAAAAGATGGTGTCTTTCAGTGGGGCCATTTTTTCTTGCATAATTTTTTTCAGATCATCAGTGTGAACGGGTGCCCCTACTTTTAAAACGTTGTCTTATTACAAAAATACTCCAATAATGTCACTCCAACACAACTTCACAGAGACAGACAAGTGAAGTTCCATAGTCTAAGTTAGCAGTCAAAACCAGAATAAACAGTTCCATTTTCAATGTTATTTATTATTTTGATTTATATGGTTGGGACAGTGCCTGTTAATTAAAATACATGATAAACATTGGATGGATGTCTTGTAGTACTTGTAGTACTTGAGAATATTTAAACTGCAGGAAGTGGTTTTAAAAATGTGTTTTTTAAAAACGCTTAACAACAAACACAACAAACACAAATGTATAGAAATGAATGCCATTTTGAGGCTTTTGGCGATAAGGGATGTAGGCTCCCCCCATCTGAAGATAAATTAGAATCAGAATAATTAAAAGAGGGTGGGTAGGAGGGGCATGAAGTCACAAACACAGGTCGGTTTTAACTGGAGGCTTAAATAGTGTAGCTGTAGGAAGGGGCGCGAAAGCGGTGTGGTCCGGCTCCTGAATTTAAGATAACAGACTTATCTTTATTTTGTGTCATTTTTTGTGATGTCTTTTTTCCCTGCTGCCAGGAGTATGTTCCAAAGGTATCCATTTATTGTGTCTATTGTAGGGGTCAAAACCCAACAATTTACAGCATGTCTTATCCCCATTTCATGATTTTCTTTTACAACCTGGTGGAGAATCTTGATACTTTTTTTAATCCAGATTTTAAATCTCAGATCTGTGCTGTTATATACTTTTGGTATATTTTCCATGTTGTAAACACAGATTTTACCCAGGGATTCTCCACTTCTTTCAAATGACTCTGAACAGACTCCGGTCTGTCATCATCTACCAGTAAGGCCTGTACAGGAACTGCCGGCACAACATTACTCTGAATTGTTTTCCAATTGAGCTTCATATTCTGGGTCACACCAGCACAGCAACGCTCTGATCTGAGCTCTGACCTGACAAGGTAAGCCCCAACCACCTTTTTCTTTTGATAGTAGTAGAGTAATGATTTAGACAAATACTCTACTAAATATATTCATATTAAATGGGAAAAAGAGGGTAATTTTGTTTTGACGGACAAGGAGTGGGAAGGTGAATGCACATCGCAATGGAGGACCACATAGTCCCATGTTTGAAGGGAATTCTTTCGGAAGAATGTGACCCGTTTTTTTTAACACCATGTCAAAGTGCTCATTATTCACAGGAAGTGTCTGAAAGTTGGATAAACCATTGCAGACAGGAGGCAAACCAGTATCATGTGTTTTGGGACTGTCCTGTTGCACAAAAATATTGGACAGAAAATTATAACTCAATGCAGACACCACCATCTCATTCAATTTTGGAACAGTGTGTTAGGGCCTCAAAACCCATGGACATATTCTACATACTCTCCCCTGACTGTTGCCACACAGACAAAAATCGCCCCACCTAAACCCCCCCGCCTTTCACCTAGTCCCAAACGCTCACCGGCTCCCGCTACACCAACTAAAGCCCCCCCACCTATCCCCCCTCGCCTTTCACCTGGTATCTCCCATAGCTAGGATGCACTGGGTCTCAGCGTTACCGGGACTTATAGTCATATTAAAAATCAAAACAACCCGGGGCCCTGTGTAAAAAAACAGCCTCCCCTAGTGCTATTTCTGTGTAGTAACATCACACAGATGGGAAAACAAAATGCGAGTCAGACTGCCCAATCTGAGAAATTTGATTCATATTCCCTGTAAAAAGATAACGCCCAGTCTCACTGAAACTAGTCTGAAACTTGCTGTGCTAAATGTCAGATCCTTATGTAACAAATCATCCTTAATTAATCATTTTTATTTCTTCTTATAATCTTGATTTTATGTTTTTAACTGAAACATGGCTTGACAAAAACACAGGAAATTTTGTTCTAATAGAATCTGCTCCTCCCAACTTTATGTTTGAATCTGAAACACGAGAAAACAAAAAGGGAGGAGGTGTGTGTGCTTTTGTTAGAGATGAAATAGTTACCCACAGGTTGTCCTTTGGGATGTTTTCAACATTTGAGTACATCGCCTTTAAAATTGAGCAAAAACAGTCTCCATCCATTCTCTTCATTGTTTTATACAAGCCTCCTCAGCACTGCCAAAGTTTTATTGATGATTTTACTGAGATGCTTTCAGTCGTATGCACAGACTTTGATGGTTTGGTCATAACAGGTGGTTTCAATGTTCATGTTGATAATATCTGTGACAGAAAAGAGCTTCATGCTGTCCTTGAAACTTTCGGTCTTACTCAGCGCGTGAGTGGCCCCACCCACAGCAGAGGGCACACTCTAGATCTTCTAATTACAAAAGGGGTTAATATTTCAAACGTCAATGTGGTCGATGTTGCTCTGTCTGATCATTTCTGTGTCTTCTTTGACCTGTCTGTTTTTCCCAAACCACCAGCTGGTCCTGCAGTTGTCCGGAGGAGACACATAAATGACAGCACGGGAAAAACTGTTTATGGAAATGATTAACTTTGAAAATGTCTCATGTTCTAATGTAAATGATTTGTTTGAACTTTGTTACATCTAGTGTTTTTGAATGTTCTCGACACCATTGTCCCTATGAAGGCTAAAATTGATAAAAAAAAATAAGCAGAAGGCGCCATGGAGAAATGATTATTCGGTCAGGGCACAGAAAAGGGAGTGCCTAGGGAAGGATATTTTTCTGAAATAACTGGAAGCTGCAGTAACAACTCGCGTGTCCTGTTTGCCACAGTAAACAGATGAACAAACCCTCCAGCTCAGCTGCCGTTAGAACTCATTTCCACATCCAAGTGTAATGAGTTTGCATTATTCTTTAATGACAAAGTTCAGGGCATTAAAAATGCTATAAATTCTACAATGCAAAAAATAACCCTCAAACCACCTACACACTTAGAGCTGACTCACTTTGCACCTGTAACTGACAAAACTGTCCAGGAGATCATCACCAGTCTGAGTTCATCTACATGCTGCCTCCATGTGTGACCTCCAGATTTCTAAAGTCTGTGCTGAACAGTTTGTTAGCACCACTCACTCACATAGTTAACATGTTGCTTCAATCTGGAACATTCCCAATGTCTTTGAAAACTGCGGTCATAAAGCCTCTCCTAAAGAAGAGCAGTCTTGATGCTGCAGTACTGAGTAATTACCGGCCCATCTCTAATCTGCCATTTTGGGGCAAAGTCCTTGAAAAGGTTGTTTACCAACAGCTCACTGATTTCCTCTTAATAAACAACTCATTTGATGTTTTCCAGTCAGGTTTTAGACCTCATCACAGCACTGAGACCGCTCTTGTCAAGGTGACAAATGACACAGATCAGTGTGTGGATGCAAAACAACTTTCTCCAGCTGAACTCAGACAAGACTGAAATCATCGTCTTTGGCCCACAGAAACAAAAAGAGAAGTGTTAGCAGTCACCTCCAGAGTCTCGCTCTAAAAACCTACAAATCAAGTTAGAAATCTGGGGGTAATAATGGACTCAGACTTTGAATTTTAACAGCCACGTCAGATCAATAACATCAGCAGCTTTTTACCATCTAAAAAACATTGCCAAAATCAAAATATAGTATAGTGTCTAAACCAGACTTGGAGAGACTTATCCATGCGTTTGTCTCTAGTAGATTAGACTACTGTAACGGCCTGCTCACTGGCCTCTCCAAACGAGCTGTAAAACAGCTGCAGCACATCCAGAACGCTGCTGCTCGGGTCCTGACTAGAACCAGGAAGTACGATCACATTAGTCCTGTGCTCAGGTCTCTGCACTGGCTCCCTGTGGCTCAGAGAATAGACTTCAAAGCAGCTCTGCTTGTATACAAGTCTCTCCATGGCCTAGCACCAAAGTACATCTCGGACATGTTAGTGCCATATGAACCATCTCGGACTCTGAGGACCTCAGGGACCGGCCTCCTGCTGGTGCCCAGAGTCAGGACTAAACATGGGGAATGTGCGTTTCAGTTTTATGCAGCTAAAATCTGGAACAGTCTTCCTGAGGATGTGAGACAGGCCGCTACTCTGGCAATAAATCTAAGCTAAAAAAGATTTTGTGATTTCTGCCATGTCTTTGTGATTTTAATGCATTTTTTCCTGTTGTGTGAAGCACTTTGAATTGCCTTGTGTATGAATTGTGCTCTACAAATAAACTTGCCTTGCCTTGCCTTGCCTACTCCTGAAAGCTGGGAAGAAGGCCATCATAAAAAGAATGTATGACACAAATTGCTCCAACAATTAAGGACTGGACTGACATCATAACCGACATACGCACAATGGAAAAATCACTTCTGAACTTCATTTGGAAATATAGCCAATTTATTCACTTTATTTTGGATAAAATATGCCTTAACCCTTGTTTTCTTTAGATGACACCCCCTTATTTTATACATTTATTCTTTACTTATCTTGTGTTCTCTCTGGTCCTGCCAATTTATATATATTTTTTTAAGAAGAAGATAGTTGTACAGTTTTGAATCGGATACAAGGTTTTTAGCTTTGCCATACAAATCTTGAAATAGTTTGATTCCACTCTTCAAATAGCAGGTTGGGATAATAATTGAAAGAGTCTGGAATAGATTAAACAATCTAGGTAAAACATACATTCTTATGGTTTGAACTATGCCTAAATATTTAGGAGAGTTCTAAAAGTCAAGGGGGGGTGACCAGTAAGATAGTATTTCAGTTTTTTGTATATTCAGTTTATATCCAGACATAAAATATTATGAAGAAAATGGATCACAATATGGAAGTTTCTAGTTTCATCAAATATAATAGAACATCATCTGCATAACAAGCAGTTTCATGTCGGTGTAATCCCTCAATCGTCCAGGAGGGTTCCATTGTAGAAAAAGATTCAGTTGTAGTCATCTGGACTCTGTTTTAGAAAAACAAAAAGTTTCGACTCTCATCCAAGAGTCATTCTCTCAGAACTCTGGTTTATATCCTACTCTGTGAAAGCCCTGCCCACCGGGCGGGAACTCCTGATAATGGCCCATTGACACTTAACTGAGATGGGCAATCACATTCTATTGTGACCTGACTTTGGCTGCATTCTGATGCTAATAAGGTACTCAAGGAGGAGACAACCAAAGTCGGTTCTCAAACTTGTTTCACTGATTGAGAATGATCAACCCTGACCCTTTGTTTAAGGAAAAAAAGTCCAACAATATCAAGACTTATCTGGCAGAGAATAACAATGGTGAAACGTCCCTGCCCATCCTCTGGGATGCTCCTAAAACATTTTTGAGAGGAAAAAATATAGCCATAGCCTTGGAAAAAAATAAACAAATGGTGAAAAATCTTAATGATCTGCAAGAAAAACTCAAATTGCTGGAGGTAACTCATGCCAGGAAGGAGAGCCCTAAAATACTACAGGAAAATAAAAAGATGAGAGGAGAAATCAATGATCTGACTTCAGAATCAGAATCAAAATGAGAATCAGAAAAGGTTTAATGCCATTGTCAATGAACAAAATTCACAAACATAGGAACTTGCTAAAATGATTTGGTGCAACATATAACGATGAACAATAATAAAAAGAACATATATGAAATCAAAAAGGGCATGCATTAAAGAAAACAATTTAGATTTATTATAGGATCAATTAAAAATAGACTTACTATCTACACGAGAATTTACTGTTAAATTTACAGTCGTAGTGCAGAAAGTGACGGATGGATGTCTGGATACAAACTAACATACAAAAAACGGAAGTTCTATATTTTTTGGGACCCTCTGCCCTTCAGACAGACCCATCCATTTAAGTGGCAAACGGATTCATTGAGATACTTGGGTGTGGTCCTACATAACGCTCTATCAACAATTATGGACACAAATTATACTCCTTTTTTTTTAAATATAAAAAAAGACCTTGAAAATGGAATCTTATCCCATACTTAAGTTTAAATCAAAGGATTGAAACTATAAAAATGAATGTTTTGTCCAGATTTCTTTACCTATTCCTGACAATTTCAATCCCCAACTGGCTGTTTGATGAGAGGAATAAAACCATCTGAAGATTTGTATGGCTAAGCAAAAAAGAAAAGACAAAGAAAACACCTATCCGGTTCAAAACTCTTCTACTATCAAAAGGAAAAGGAAAAATTACTTTATTTCAGCTCAAATCAGAGTGTTGCTGTTCTGGTGTGATCCAGAATATGAAGCTCAATGGACAAAATATGAGATTAATGTTGCACTGGGGGTTCCTGTGCAGGTTTTACTGGCAGATGACAAACGGTTGAGCCATTTGGAGGAAGTTAAGAATCCCTGGGTAAAATCTGTTCTTACAACATGGAAAGAGCTGATCAAAACAGACAAACTAAACAAAGATGTTAAAATCTTAAACTGGTTGGTTTATGACCAAGGTTTTGCACCTAATCTGAGATTTAAAGTCTGAATTACAAAAGGTTTTTCACCAGACTGTAAAAGAAAAATTACATGAAAAGCTTTGATGTGTTGGAATTATAACCAAGAAATCAAACAAAGCAATGACCAATCATCTGATTGAATTATTTGTCAAAGCTTATAAATCACAGCCTTCAAGGGGAATACTGTAATAAAAAAAGGAGGAGCACTGCCCAAGCCATACAAAACCTCCACCGGGCCACTAATGTGCATGTGTCTGCCCAAACAGTCAGAAACCGACTCCATGAGGGTGGTCTGAGATCCCGACGTCCACATGTGGATGTCTGTTGCCCTGTGCTCACACCCCAACCATCACTTTGAGCAAATGTGACAGACGTGACAGAGTCTGGAGACGGCATGGAGAACGTTCTGCTGCCTGCAACATCCTCCAGCATGATTGGTTTGGCGGTGGGTCAGTGATGGTCAGTGGAGGTCTTTCTTTGGAGGGCCACACAGCCCTCCATGTGCTAGCCAGAGGCCCCTTGACTGGCATTAGGTACCGGGACGGGATCCTCCGACCCATTGTGAGACCTTATGCTGGTGCAGTGGGTTCTGTGTGGATCATTCAGAATGCCTCACCTGAGCTCCATCCCTGCTCCTCTGCACCTGCACATGAAGCTTCGAGAACAGGCTCAGCGGCTGATCCGTTTTTAGAAGTGGCGGAGAGACCTGCAGCAGCAGACAGTTCCCACAGCCTGACAGCAACAGCCATGGAGGGCCCAAAATGGCTGTAACAACAACATTCAGTTAGCATGAACGGAACATGATTTTGACAACAAATATCAGTTTCATTGACAGTTTTCTGGATGGTGAAAGCTTACTGTCAGACAGGGGCTGAAAGCGGGCACTCTTAGCCCAGTTGGATCTCTGGTTGGGGGTGAAGGCCTGGACTCTGGCCTGATAAATGTCCAGAGGGTCTTTAAAAACCAGGGTAAGATTACACCGCTGTCCAGGCTTCATCGTGGCACACTGGTTGATATCTTTCCATTTGCGACTTTCAGAATCAGAACCAGAAAAAAGTTTATTGCCATTGTCATTTAACACAGTTTGCAAACAAAGGAACTTGTTTCCGCGTTAAGGTGCAACATAAAGCAACGAATAATAATATAATAATAATAGCAACATCTATAGAATCAAATAAGGCATGTATAAATTAGAATTTAAGAATTTACTAATAAAATAAAGTCAAAATAAACTCGGTCTCAGTATATACACAGAAATTTACAGAGTCCTGGAGACGTACAGGCCCTGCAGCTGATCACCTTCTCAGCAGAGCGCACAATGCGCCGTAGTCTCTGTTTGTCCCTGGCTGTGGCTCCAGCCTACCACGCCGGTGATGGAGAAAGTGAGGATGGACTCAATGATGGCCATGCAAAACTGCACCATCGGCTGCGCTGGCAGCTCGCTGCTAGGTTTACGGAATGTGGCTGGAGGTGCAGCAGTTTGTGTACAGGGAGAAGAGCAGAGGAGAAAGTACACAGCCCTGTGGAGCTCCTGTGCTGATAGTCCGAGTGTCTGAAACATTCTTCCCCAGCCGCACGCACTGCCTCTGATCCGTCAGGAAGTCAGTGCTCCGCCTGCAGGTGGAGTCAGGCACGTTGAGCTGGGAGAGCTTGTCCTGGAGCAGAGCAGGGAGGATGGAGTTGAAAGCAGAGCTGAAGTCCACAAACAGGATCCTGGCGTAGGTTCCTGGGGAGTCCAGATGCTGCAAGATGAAGTGGAGTGCCAGGTTGATGGTGTCGTCTACAGACCTGTTGGCTCTGTAGGCAAACTGCAAGGGGGTCCAGCAGGGAGGGGGTGAAGGACTTGAGGTGGGGCAAGACCAGGCAATCGAATGACTTCATGACTACAGTTGTCGGTACCACAGGCCTGTAGTCATTAAGGCCAGTGATCCGGGGCTTTTTGGGGATAGGGACGATGATAGACGATTTAAAGCAGGCTGGGACACTGCATGCACTCCAGGGAGGTGTTAAAAAATGTCAATGAAGAAGGTAGTCAATTCTTTTACACATTGTCACCAGCTGGTCCTGCAGTTGTCCGGAGGAGACACATAAATGACAGCACGGGAAAACTGTTTATGGAAATGATAAACTTTGAAAATGTCTCATGTTCTAATGTAAATGATTTGTTAAACTCTGTTACATCTAGTGTTTTGAATGTTCTGGACACCGTTGCCCCTATGAAGGTTAAAATTGTTTAAAAATAAGCAGAAGGCGCCCATGGAGAAATGATGATTTGGTCAGGGCACAGAAAAGGGAGTGCCGCCGAACGAAAAATGGCGCAAGACAAAGCTCCAGGTTCAAAAAGAGATTTGCAGAGAAAAGTTGTACATGTACAACCTCATTTTATGTAGAACTAGGGAAGGATATTTTTCTGAAATAATTGGAAGCTGTAGTAACAACTGGCGTGTCCTGTTTGCCACAGTAAACAGATGAACAAACCCTCCAGCTCAGCTGCCGTTAGAACTCATTTCCTTTTTTTATTTTTTTTTATTTTTTTTATTTTACAGACACACAAAACACAACTGGGGACACAAACTGAGCGCAAAAGAAGAAAGAAAGGAGCAATAATCCAAGTAATGAGAAATAATAATAATGGCACCATATGATTAAACATAAATAAAGTTACAGCATACCAAGTCCAACATAAACATCCCATCTCGCCCAGAGTTTTCAAATGTGTCCATTTTCAGGTCAAGTCTGAAAGTCATTTTCTCCATTTTTCTAATGTCTGTTATAATGTCAGTCCAGTCCTAGATCGTCGAGGGGGTTTGTGTCATCCATTTTCTTGTGATGGCCTTTTTTCCTGCTGCAAGAATTATATTCCAAAGGTATTCATCTTTTGTATCTATGGCAGGGGTTCAGAGGCCCAAGTACATGTTCTGAAATCAAATGGGATGGTAACCTCAAGTACCGTCTGTATCTCCTTGTTGATTTCATTCCAATATTTTTGAGCAACAGGACAGTCCCAAAATAAGTGGTAGTGGTTTGCCTCCGGGTTGCCACAATTTCTCCAACAGTCAGCATTTCCCTGTTAGTAATGGGCACTTTGACATGGTGTGATGAAATAACGTGAGACATTTTTCCAACAAAATTCTCTCCAGATATGTGATTTTGTGGTTCTCCACTGCAATAAAAAAAACTGTTTCCCACTCCTCGTCCGTCAAAACAAAATTATCTTCTCTTTCCCATTTGTTTTTGATACATTCAATAGAGTAGTTGTCCAGGTTAGTAATGCTTTGATATAGTTTAGATATTATTCCACTTGTAAATTCTGATTTAGAGTTCTTGATAAAAAATTAAATCAGAGGGTTATAATGGTCGTTACTTTGTTTAATTTTGGTTATCATAACTCCTTATTTGTAAATACCTACAGAAGTCCTGTTTCTCCAAGTCAAAGGATTCTTTTAACATATCAAAGCTTGTCATATCATTATATTTTACAATCTGGTAAAAGACTTTTATACCTTTTGTAATCCAGACCTTGAATCTCAAGTCAGTTCTATTTGGTAGAAAACCTTGGTCATAAACCAACCAGTTTAAGATTTGAACATCTTTGTTCAGTTTGTATGTTTTGATAAGCTCCTTCCATATTGTAAGGACATTTCTCACCCATGGATTCTATTTTTCCATTGGGCTTCATATTCTGGGTCACACCAGTACAGCAATGCTCTGATTTGAGCTGAAATAAAGTAGCTTTTCAGACAAGGCAAGCCCCAGCCTTCTTTTTATTTTGATAATTGCAGAGTTTTAAATCGGATTCAAGGTTTCTTGCTTTGTCACACAAATCTTGAGATTGCTTTATTCCACTCATCAAACAGCCGGTTGGGGATGGGAATCGGGAGAGTCTTAAATAAATAGAGAAATCTGGGCAAAACATTCATTTTTATAGTTTCAATCCTTTGACTTAGACTTAAGTATGGGATATGGTTCCATTTTTCAAGATCTTTCTTTATAGTGGAGAAAAGAGGAGTATAGTTTTTCTATAAGACTGTTGGTAGTTCTTTATGGAGGACCACCTAAATATTTGAGGGATTCCGTTTGCCATTTAAATGGGTAGGTCTTTCTGAGGGACAAAGGGGGGCGCCAGTAGGAGAGAATTTCAGTTTTTTTCTACATTCAGTTTGTATCCAGACATTGGACCAATATCATGGAGGAAGTGCATTACATTTTGTATGGAAATTTCTGGCTTTGCCTGCATAGCAGGCTATTTTATGTTCTGTCCCGTCAATTGAGACACCATAAATTGTTTAAGATTGTCTAATATATTGGGCCAATAGTTCTAGGTACAAGGCGAACAACATAGGGGACCAAGCACAACCCTGCCTCACCCCTCTTTCCAAGATCAGAGAGTCTGTCAAGTGACCGTTAATTTTTATTCTTGATGTTGGGCGATCTTGTTGGTACTTTAAGTAGTTAGGGTCAGCTAACAGAGTCAAAAGCTTTCTCAGCGTCCATTATTATTATGGCTTTATTTTGTTGTTTCTGTATATGGTTCGTTATGTGTAAAGATGGTCTGATGTTATCTTGTGTTTGTCGTCTGCCAACAAATCCTGTCTGATCATTGTGGACTAACCCTGGGAGTATTTGGTCCATTCTTTTTGACATAATTAAAGTGTATATACGATAGTCCACATTCAGAATAGAAATTGGTTTATATGAGGCACAGTCAAGTCGGTCCTTCCCCTCTTTAGGTATTAAAGATATAATGGCTTCCTTCCAACTCGGAGGGATCTGACCTTTTCTGAGAGCTCAGTTAAATGTTGATAAAAGCAAAGGGGTAAGTGCGTTTTGGAGTTTTATACCACTCTGAGGTGAACCCATCGCTCCCTGGAGATTTATTGTTTTTTAGTCTTTTGATGGCACTTTGGATTTCAGGAACTGTTATTTCGGCAACTAATTTTTTGTTTTGTACTTCGGTCATGGCAAGAAAGTTGAGAGTGTCCAAAAATGATTGTATTTTTTTTTACTTGTTTCCTGATATTTTGGTGAAAAGTTTTTTGTAAAAGGATTCAAATGCTGATTGTATTGGGTCGTGCTTGGTTAAAATTATGTTATTCTGCATATCTCGTATTTTAAAAATTGCTCTCTCTGCCTGTTGTTTTCTAAGCTTCCAGGCCAGTAATTTTGTGCATTTTGAACCGCTTTCATAGTATCGTTGTTTGGTGAAGAGCATTTTTAAAATAATTTCCTGTGAGGCCAGATCATCAATCTCGCCCCGTATCTTTTTAATTTCCTGTAGCATTTGCGGATCTTTTTTTCGGCATGTTTAGCCTTCAGCAGCTTTAGTTTGTTCTGTAAATCGTTACATTTTTTCTGCCTCTGTTTCTTTTTGGCCGAGGCGATGGCAATTACCCTCAAAACTGCCTTTGCTGCATCCCAAAGAATGGGTGGAGAAAATTAACCATTGTCATTTTCCTCTACGTACTGTCTCAATGTCCTTTGTCATAATTTTTTACAAATTGTGGGTCATTGAGCAAACTTTTTTGTTTCTGTTTCCATCCTCTAGAGAGACGTGTAAATAGGAGCATAAATCATATTTATCTACGTCTGCCTCTGTAATTTTGGGACCTATCTTTGTTTGAAAAATACAGAAGAAGTCTATTCTGGTATAAATCTTATGTGGATTGGAAAAATGTGAGTATATTCTCGGCGGCACATTAGGATTCATCTTTCTCCAGATATCGATCAGCCCTACATTATGTATTAATTTACTAAAATTTATTATTCATTGAATTTAACAGTATTTTGTTGGAGCTTGAGACGTCCAATCTTGGCCTGAACATGCAAAGTTCCAGTCGCCGCCACTGATTAAGGGTTCCCTCAGAGTGGTTTGCCATCAGATCCACAACTTAAGTATAGAAAGTGAGGTGGTACTTCCTGGTGGAGCATAATATTACATTCATCAAAAAGTAAACATACTTCCATCTAAATAGTTCCCTTTGACCAGAACAAATCTGCCATCTTTATCTTTCTGTTAAAAAATCTGATCAAAGGCTGTTTTCTACTTCAGATCAGAATGGCCAATATTTCACGCCTTCTTATGTTTGCCCCTGTATTGAAAGAATAGTAAAGTCTGTTATATCCAATTTTTGTCAATTTTTGATGTTCTAGTGTTATATTTAAACAGTTTAGTTGGACCCAAATATGCCTTTAACATTAAAGAAGCTATTCGTAACTTTTCAGATGCCATTGTGTGTAAACTTGTTGATATCATTTCTTGTACCTCATGCTTATTTTACGACATAATATTATATAATCATTGCAAAACGACGAGCTGTGATCCCCAGTCCACAAACATTATGTACACTAAAACACATAACACATGCCCGTCGTACCGCCCCTAAACCCTAAATCCCCTTTCCCCTCTAGTATTTCCTATAAAGAGGAAGCACAGTCTGGCCTCCTCGCTGCAGCTTGATTCAGAATCAGAATCAGAATCAGAATCAGAAAGAGAGTTTTATTGCCATTGTCAATGAACAAAATTCACAAAAACATAGGAAACTTGTCTCGGCCTTAAGGTGCAACATAAAACAACTGAGCAATAATAAAACAACATATATTCAATCAAAAAGGGCATGCATTAAGAAACAATTTAAAATTACTATAATATAAAAAATAAAAATATATGCATTACTAATGTACACAAGAGTTACAGTTAGATTTACAGTTTTAGTGCAGAAAGTGACAGTGCAGTGAGTGATGAAGAGTTGCAGTTAAAGTGCAGGTGTGTTAGAAAGTGTTCATAGTGTCAGAGTCCAACAGCAGAGGGAAAGAAACTATTCTTGTGGCGGGAAGTTCTGGTCTGGATGGACCGTAGCCTCCCTGCCTGAGGGGAGTGGTTCAAATAGACCATGTCCAGGGTGAGAAGGGTCAGCTGTAATCCGACCTGCTCGTCCAGAGCCCTGGAGACGTACAGGTCCTGCAGAGATGGAAGTCTGCAGCCGATCACTCTTCTCAGCAGAACGCACAATGCGCTGTAGTCTCTGTTTGTCCCCGGCCTGTGGCTCCAGCAGAGGGCGCTGTAGTCTCTGTTTTGTCCCTGGCTGTGGCTCCGAGCAGAGGGGCGCTGTAGTCTCTGTTTGTTCCCTGGCAGTGGCTCCAGCAGAGGGCGCTGTAGTCTCTGTTTGTCCCTGGCAGTGGCTCCAGCAGAGGGCGCTGTAGTCTCTGGTTTGTTCCCTGGCTGTGGCTCCAGTGTACCACATACGGTGAATGGAGGAGGTGAGGATGGACTCAATGATGGCCGTGTAAACTGCACCATTCATCTGCGCTGGCAGCTTGGCTTTCCCTCAGTTGCCCGCAGAAAGTTACATCCTCTGCTGTGGCCTTCTTTGATGAGGGAGCTGATTGGAGGGCTCCCACTTGAGGTCCTGGGTGATGGTGGTGCCCAGGAAGGGGAAGCTTCCAGGTTTTGGGTTGGCGGAGGTGGCCACCTGTGGGGGAGGGGGTGGTCACATCAAACCTGGAGTAGAAGGTGTTGAGTTGCTCAGACCAGTTTTCGATTGTCTGCAGCCAGGGGGGGCCTCGGGGCTTGTGGTTGGTGAGGAGCCGGAGCCCCCTCCACACGGAGGCGGGGTTGTTGTCAAAGAACTGCTGCTTCAGACGCGTATTGTACCGTTGATCTCACCTCGAGAAACCTCTTTGCTAAATCCATACTTTGCGTCTTTGTAGCGCCCCCTGTCACCAGCCCTGTGCGCTGCCCTCCTTCTGCTGCCTTAACTGCCTCAGTTTTGGAGTGAACCAAGGGTTTGTCATTGTTGAAAGTGACTTTGGTTTGTGTTGGTATGATGCTGTCCTCACAGAATGTATGACGTCACAGTGTCCGTGTACTCATCCAAACTATCTGTGGCAGCTCTGAAGACCTCCCAGTCTGTGAGGTCCAAACACGCACGGAGCTCCTCCACAGCCTCCATTGGTCCACTTCTTAGAGGTCCTCACTGCAGGTTTGGAGAGCTTCAGCCTCTGTCTGTACGTGGGGATCAGGTGAACCATGGCGTGATCTGTAAAGCCGAGAGCAGCGCGAGCCACGGTGCGGAAGGCGTTACTGACTGTTGTGTAACAGTGATCCAACGGTGCTCTGCTCTCTGGTCGGAACTTTAATAAACTGTCTGTACTTTGGTAGTTCGTGGCTGAGAATTCCCCTTGTTAAAATCACCCAGAATAATACACAAGGGATTCCGGGAAAGGTCCGCTCCACACTCAGAATCTGGTCGGCGAGCGCGCGCTGTGCCACGTGCACGTTTGCGGCTCGGTGGGATGTAAAGAACAGCCAGAATGAATGAGGCGAACTCACGTGGAGAGTAGAATGGTTTGCAGTGATTGCGGAGGATACAGTAGAAAAGCGTGAAATCCTCTGGTGCGGGCGTCATGCATTATTTTGTAACAGGGTTTGCAGCGTTTTGTAGTAGGTTCACTGTAATCCGCTGCTAATTTCAACTGGATTCCAGCCACTTCAGGTGCGTTTTTGCGGGCCTCTTTAAGAAGTAGATCCCTCTCCGTGTAGCGTAAGCACCTCAGGATGACCGGACGCGGGCGATTGTCTTTGCCAGTACATGCTCCAGCTTGAGTGGGTTCGGACTGTATACTGCCGAGGCGATGTGTCCGCATGATCTCGGGAGTTGACGCCAAAGCCGGAACTCCCTTAAAATTGAATATAAGGAGGTTATCTCTGCGATCTCTGTCCTTCATCTCAACAATTTTATCCGCCAGGGACTTTTGCCCTTTTCTGCTTAGGCAACGCGCTTCTGCAGACCGGTTACGTTTGCGCAAAGAGTTTTAATCTCCTCTGTATGTCGAGAGAGGGTATTGTGCATACTTTCAAAGACGCTTTTTGAGCCTGTTCTTCCGGGCCTCAGACTTGTCTTCTGCTTCTTTGAAGTATTTTGCCATGGTCTCTTCAATAACTTTGGCGAGTCCCTTGTTTAGCTCTGCCATTGTGGCTTGTTTTTCGCGGCGGTATCCTTTCTTGTTGTCCTCATCAATGTATATTGAATATTGTCTGCGTTACATCTAGATTAAACACATCTCCCAAAAAGCGATAAAAACTTTTGTGGAGGGAAGACACGGTTGTCTACACTGCCGCCATGACACTGGACCCGGAAGCTTTCAATGACATTTCCACATCCAAGTGTAATGACTTCGCATTATTCTTTAATGACAAAGTTCAGGGCTTTAAAAATACTATAAATCCCACAATAGCCTAGTAATAGTTCTATGTGGACAATGTGGCACAAATCACAAAGGTGAATGACTGAGTCCATATTCATGCAGCAGGAAAGGAACATGGACGTGTGATATGATTCTGATATTTAATGTTGATATCACAGACATGTTGATGGTGCTGCACAAACTCGATATGAGCTCACTATTTTTAGAGTTTAAACTTATTTTAGTGACAAATGATTCATGTAGTGACTCAATGAGAGCTCAAAGCAGCTTCACTTCTGTCATGTTCATACTTTATTACACTCTGACCTGTGTTTTTACCTGTGGCTCTCATGATCTGTCCAGGTTTTGCAATGGTTTGGATGTTTTCCTCACAGAGTTGTCATCAAAGAAGTTTGTTTTCTTGTTTTTAGCTTCACAAACCGCCTCATTTCTTTAATCGTCGTGTCTCCCAAAACACACGTCTTTTTCCTCGCTCAAACTCTTCTTAAGTCTGTACAGTGCGCGACGCGCATCGGCACTCTCAACCCTCTGCACTTGCGCTGGCAGCACACACAGCAGCGCAGAGCAGCACGGGGGAGGGGCCGCGGCTGCAAAGGATTGTGGGAATTGTAGTTCTAGCCATAAAAACACTCTATATCTATTAGAAATGAATAAATATAAACTAGAAATGTTCGCGGGCCAGATTAAAACGTCTGGTGGGACACATCTGGCCCGCAGGCCTTGAGTTTGACACGTGCTTTAACAAGATCAACAACACAGTTGTTCTTAAACTGTGGTGTAGGGCATGTTTTGGTAGTGCAGTGACTACTTTTCACTTCTGATGTTTACTTTATTTATCATTTATTCAAGGATAGTTCCTTCGAACGTGATTCTTCGAAGGGATTCTTTAACACAAAGATGGCTGTTACATGCACAACACATCACACACATCATCCAAACACATACAGTATACACATCCCCACCGCTGTTCCCAGCATATCCTCAACATTTTGGTGGTTTGGAGCTCACATAACTTATCTTAGTTAATATCCTATGCACCCTTTCACACAATTCATATATCTTATTTAGTAACACGTCATAAAAATACATCTTTGTGTGAGAACTATGTCTTTTCTCTGAAGCTACAATTTCTCAGAGACTTGTAGTGTCAGGCGGACTTGT
The DNA here is from genome assembly GCA_015082035.1 of Chaenogobius annularis. Taxonomy (NCBI): domain Eukaryota; kingdom Metazoa; phylum Chordata; class Actinopteri; order Gobiiformes; family Gobiidae; genus Chaenogobius; species Chaenogobius annularis. The sequence continues at coordinate 461,019 of BJKM01000307.1, read as the reverse complement.
GGCGGCTTCACTGCTGTCAACGCTGCTGAAGGCCTGAACAGTGAAGAGAGCGGTGGCTGGGGTCCCTGGGCCTGGGAGGAAGTGGAGGATGTGCTCCAAGTTAAAGGACCAGATGGAGACGTTGACAGGGTCAGGGACACCGAGCACTGAAAAAACATTATACAAGCACCAGACAAATAGGAAGTATATAACCACATCAAAATAAACGTGGGAAACGTAAATCAGTTCTTTCTACACGTGTAACATCTGTCTAAATACAATTTAAGTGTGTTATATTTCTATAAATAATAATACATACATTAATAATAATATGTAATTGACACAATATTCCTAAAACAGGAAACATATCGGTGTAATCCCTCATTCGTCCAGGAGTGTTCCATTGTAGAAAAAGGTTCAGTTGTTTCATCTGGACTCTGTTTTAGAAAAACAAAAAACGTTTCAACTCTCATCCAAGAGTCATTCTCAATCAGAGAAACAAGTCTGAGAACTCTTGTTTATATCCTACTCTGTGAGAGCCCTGCCCACAGGGCGGGACCTCCTGCTAATGGCCCATTGAAACTTAACTGGGATGTTAAGAAACTTTACTCTATTGAAGACAGTGAGGTGGAGATTCTGAGCAGGAGAAAAGATGGTTTGAAAGAGGATTTAAAAAGGCAATCTTTGTTAAAAAAGAGAATTCTTCCTTAAATCGTAATGGAGGTTTAAGATTATCAGGAAGTCCCGCCCTGTGGGCAGGGCTTTCACAGAGTAGGATATAAACAGGAGTTCTCAAACTTGTTTCACTGATTGAGAATGACTCTTGGATGAGAGTCGAAACGTATCGTTTTTTTCTTAAACAGAGTCCAGATGAAACTACTGAATCTTTTTCTACACTAAAACAGGAAAGTCTTTTCAAAATAGAGTCTTGCCCAACAAAGCTTAATTTCTTACTTTCACTGGGGGAAATGAAAGGCGTGTTTCTTGTATGTAATCTTTAATGTTTGTAGTCAAAGAGGGACAAGTTGTTGAATGTGGTTGGGACATGGAGGGACTGCAACACCACCGTATGATTTCCAGTTTGATCAATCATAATGCATAGGAGAGATTGGAATAACAATAGGTGCCAACATATGACTGAAACACTGAAAGCCAGTACACCCCAAAAGTATGTGTTGTATGTGTTCAATGTCAATCTTTTATACAATACATGTGGCATCAATAAACAAGTGAGGTCTTATAATGATTCGTGCATAGCAATCAAAAGAGACTCTAGAGGCGTTCCCACACAAACTACGTTCACTTCCGTTGACATCTTACTGCACATCCTGTTTTCTTTTTTTAATATATTTCCCCCTCTATGGCTAGTTCTGCTGTGTTCATGTGTGTTTTACGTTATGGTTAATCCATGAAAAAAATTGAAAAAAATAAATAAATTGAAAAAAATATCTACCCGTACTTTTCGGACTACAAGCCGCTACTTTTCCCCATGCTTTGAACCTGTAGTCATTATTATTATTCTTAATTTGTATTATTATGAATAATAATAATAATAACACTTTATTTTATGTTTTACTCTCTGGCCATGTTCCTTGTTTTATTTTTCTATTTATTAAAAAAACTGAGAAAACAGCAACTAAACAGCAAAGAAACAAAATCACGGCATATTTAAATGAAAATAACGGACCCAATTGGACCAGATTCTTTCAAATTTGTCCGTTTCCAAGTTAAGTCAGAAAATAATTGTTTCCATTTGTTTAACATCTGTTACTATGTCAGTCCAGTCCTTAGTTGTTGGTGAGGTTTGTGTCATCCATTTCCTTGCGATGGCCTTTTTTCTAGCCACCAAAAGTACGTTCCAAAGGTATCCATTTATTGTGTCCATGGCAGAAGTTTTGAGTACATAGTTCTAAAGTTCAGAGGATGACAATGTCAAAAACAGTCTGCAGTGCATTGTAAACTTCAGTCCAATATTTCTGAGCAACAGGACAGTACCAAAATACATGATAGTGGTTTGCCTCCTGGTACCACAGTTTCTCCAACAGTGCATTTCCTTGTGAATACTGATCAATTTGGCATGGTGTCATTAAAAAATGTGACATATTTTTTAGCAAAATTCCTTCCAAACATGAGACTTTGTTGTCCTCTACTGCGATGCACAAACACTTTCCCACTCCTCATCTGTCAAAACAAGGCTACCTTCTCTTTCCCATTTGTTTTTAATGTATTTATTAGAGTAGCTGTTCAAATTAGAAATGCATTGATATAATTTAGATTTTATTTCCCTTGAAAGTTCTGATTTATAAGCCTTGATAAAAAACGTTACAATGGTCATTACTTTGTTTAATTTCATGATTGTAATAACTCCTTATATGTAAATATCTATAAAAGTCCTTTTTCTCCCAAATTCCGGGTGAGGCTGTCAATGCAGCCATTTGGAGCTGTGGTCGCAGCAGCAGCATCCCCCAAATCCTGTGGTGGACATCGGAAGTAAGGTATGCCGTCAGGCTAAAGAAAGCCTCTTTGGCTTTTAGGACTCCTGAGGCAGTTAACAGGAATCAACGGGTCAGGCGTACCGTAGCTTGTGCAGCGTCGCATGGCAGTTGGGGACAGTGCCTCTGGACTGGCAGACCGGGTTGGTGCCGGGGTTGGTACCTTTGTTCAAGAAGGGGGACCGGAGGGTGTGTTCCAACTACAGAGGGATCATACTCATAGCAGAAGGTCATTAGGCCAAAACGCGCCTCCCATGGTACAATGAAGAACTGCGTTCACATAAACAAAGAGTTAGAAAATTAGAAAGACCATTTCGTCGCTCCCACACGGAGGAATCCCTAAAAGCATGGAAAATCTGCCTACTGTCCTATAAGCCGGCTCTGCGTAAGGCCCAAACCAGAGACTATTCAAATTTAATAGGAACCTACAAAAAAACACTGGATTTCTTTTCAGCACTGTAGCCAGGGTAACAAACTGTCACAGCGCAGTAGAGCCGTCACTCCCAGCTACTCTCAGCTCTAATGATTTTCTTCTATTTTTTAACAATAAAATAAAAACAATCAGAGATAAATTAGATGAAACTCCTCCCACTATTAGCCCTGAACAAGCCCAAGCTGTAAAACTAGTGTCTCATATAAATCCATCAGTAAACTAGAAAGGTTCACTGCTGTTGATCAAGCAGAGAGAACTTCAGCCATTATGTCCTCTAAAACGTCATCTTCTATTCTAGACCCGATTCCAAGCAGACTCCTCACAGACATTCTCCCTCTAATTATAGATTATATTCTAATATAATAAATACTTCACTAAAAAGTGGTGTATGTTCCACAGTCCTTCAAACATGCAGTCATTAAACCGCTTCTGAAAAAGCCTAATCTTGATCCTGACCAGTTGATAAACTACAGACCTATTTCAAACCCTAATCATCTACGAGATGCTTTATCTGAGCAGATAGTCCACTGGACACGTCAGTGTGGCCTCCAGCTCCACTGTAAGAAACCTTGGAGTCTTATTTGACCAAGAGCTCTCATTCAAAGCACACATAAATCAAGCCTGTAAAACAGCCTATTTCCATCTGCGTAATATAGCCAAAATCGAGACAAATCTTGCCTAAAAGCGATGCTGAAAAACTGTCCATGCGTTTGTAACATCTAGATTAGACTACTGTAACTCCCTGCTCGCAGCGTGCCCTAAAAGCTCCATAAAAAGCTTTCAACTGGTTCAAAATGCAGCAGCAAGATTACTAACAGGAACTAAAAGAAGAGAGCACATTACGCCGGTGCTCGAGTCTCTTCACTGGCTCCCTGTCAAGTTTAGAATCAAATTCAAAATCCTCCCCTGATTTACAAGCCATAAATGACCTGCCATCCTACTCAAAGATGCTGACTATCACCAACCACTCGCTCTCAAAACTGACTTCTGGTGGTCCTAAGAGTCTCTAAAAGCACAGTAGGAGGTAGAGCGTTTAGCTCCCAAGCTCCTGTGTTGTGTGAATCAGCTTCTGTCCATGTTAAAGAGGCCGACACAGTCTCTTCATTTAAGACTAGGCTTAAAACTTCCTCTTTGAAATGGCTTATGATCAGGCCAGTTCGGAACAGAAATAAAAACATAGTTCCCACGCTATGCTGCCCTAGGAGCAACTATACTGGGGGAAGTAGGTATTGACTATCTCTATATTTCTTTACTTCTCTCAAATTCTAATAAATATTAATATTCTAATCACTGGCAATTTGTTCATCGCTTTTCCTTCTTCTTCTCCTCCTTCCCCGACGGGAGTGGAGCAGGACATCGATGGACCTGTGGATCCAGATGCTCCTCATCTGCCTGAAACGGTCTGCCTGAGAAACGGTCTCTTACCCATATGAACGGTTCTTCATTCGGCCTGGAAGAATTGGTTCTCCTCCTGAGTGTGCTCCTTCTCTACCTGTATCTGCAAATTGAGGCGTGTCCCTGTCCCGTCGAGGGAGTCGGATCTCTCCTTCACTGTGGAACTCCTACAGTTTCTACTTTTTCTCAAAGAGGTTTGGTAGTTTTTCCTGGCCGAGAAGGAGGGTCTAAGGACAGGGGGGCTTGGGACATCTGTCTAAGGACACAGGACGCTGGGACATTACCAAGTCCTTATGTACCACTGTTTATTTTGTTTTCCACTGTAGCCCCTCGAGACCACTACTGTTGTGATTTTGGGCGTTACAAAAATAAATTGAATTGAATTGAATTGAATACTCCTCAGCCTCCCTGGTAAGTATCTCCGGGTCGTGTTCACGAGTGAGGAAAATATGGAGCGTGAGATTGACAAGCGGATTGATGCAGCGTCTGCTGAGATGTAGTCACTGCATCGGACTCTTGTGGTGAAGATTTCCTGGTCAATCTATGCTCCTACCCTCACCTATGGTCATGAGCTTTGGATAATGACTGAAAGGACAAGATTGTGGATATGAGCGGTCGAAATGAGTTTCCTCCGCGGGGCTCCTTTAGAGATAGGGTGAGGAGCTCAGTCACATGCTCCCCTCAATGTTGAGGGGAGCCAGTTGAGGTGGCTCGGGGATCTGTTCTGGATGCATCCTGGGTGCCTCCCTGTGGGGGTGTTTCATGCATGTCCCACCGGGAAGAGGCCCCAGAGAAGACCCAGGACATGCTGGAGGGACTGTCTTTCAGCTGGCCTGGGAACCCCTCGGGATCCCCCCAGAGGAGTTGGAGGAAGTGTCCATGGAAGTCCCAGCTTAGGACTCCCCCTGCGACCCAGCCCCGGATAAGAAGAAGAAGATAGATGGATGGCAACCCCCTCTGTCCTTTAGAAATACTTACCCATTTAAATAGCAAACGGAACCCCTAAATATTTATACGTGTGTTCCTCCATAAATGTAGTTGATGACGTGTCATTGCCTGAGGTTCGGGAGCAGGTCCACGCCTCAACCTCTACACTCTTCAGCTCGCCACGCCTCCTAACTACGCCCCTTTTTCCCAGCAACCTATTTCTACACATCTATTCCAGCGCCACCGTTTTTCTCAGCTCTCTTCTTCCCTTCGCACCATTTATTATCTCAATAAATAATTTTGCAAATGTATTGTTGTGGCGTGGTCCTTGCGAGTGAAAGAACTATCAACAGAGAAAATCTACATTTCTCTTTTCTCCACTATAGAGAAAGACCTCGAAAAATTGACTCTTATCCCATACTTAAATCTAAGACAAAGGATTGAATCTACAAAGATTTCCCAAATTTCTCTATCTGTTCCAGACTCTTCGAGTTTCCATGCCCAACCGGCTGTTTGATGAGTGGAATAAAGCAATCTCGAGATTTGTATGGCAAGGCAATTAAAAACTCAAACCCAGTTTAATACTCTACAACTACTAAGGTTGGGGTTTACCTTGTCTGAAAAAATACTTTATTTAAGATCAGATCAGAGTGTTACTGTACTGGTGTGACCCAGAATATGAAGCTCAATGGAAAAATATTGAGAATAGTGTTCTGCCAGGATTTACTGGCAGATAACGGACGGTTGAGTAATTCAAATTAAATAAAATTTACTTTTGTAATGCCCAAAATCCCAACAGCGGTTGCCTCAAAGGGGGAAATTTGGAGGAAGTTGAGAATCCCTGTGTAAAATCTGTTCTTCCAACATGGAAGGAGCTAATCAAAACATGTAAACTAAACAAAGATGTTAAAATCTTAAACTGGATGGTTTATGACCGAGGTTTTTTACCAAATAGAACTGACCTGAGATTCAAGGTCTGGATTACATAAAGTATAAAGGTGTTTGACCTGTAAAAGATAATCACTTGGAAAGCTTTGATATGTTGAAATAATCATTTGACTTGGAGAAAAAGGACTTTTATAGGTACTTACAAAGAAGGAGTTATAACCAAGAAATGAAGTGAAGTAATGGCCATTATAACCCTCTGACTGAAATCTTTATCAAGGCTTATATCAGAACTTTCAAAGGGGAATAATATCCAAATGATATCAACGCATTGCTAATCTGGACAGCTACTCTACTACATATATTTATATAATATAAGGTACTCTTGTTTTGACAGACAAGGATTGGGAAAATGTGCGTGCACCTCAGTGGAGGACCACAATATCACATATCTGGAGAAAATGTTGTGCACTGTAGACTGTCGATTTCCTGTAGAGTGTAGATTTCCTTAACACCTTGTCAAAGTGCTCATTTTTCACAAGGAAATGCTAACTGTTGGAGAAACTTGTTCTGGGACTGTCCTGTTGCTCAAAAATATAGGACTGAAATTAATGATGCACTGTAGACTAGATTTTCACTCAATTTTAGACCTACGTACTTGGGTCTCAAAACTCCTTGGACACAACTAACAGATATCTTTGGAATGTACTCTTGGCGGCAGGAAAAAAGGCCATCACAAGGAAATGGATGGCAAAAACCTCACCAACGATTAAGGACTGGACTGACATAGTAACAGACATCAGACAAATGGAAAAAATGGTTTACCGTGGTCCATGAGCATCAGGAGCAGAGTCCACATCAACATGCTCTGGTCCTAGGGCCTCGTTGACTGTCCCACAATCTCCACAACACAATCCGAACAGACTCTGAGCTAACGTTCTACTCACGCACACACTCTGGCAGTTTCGGTCTGTGCACAAGTTCCTCCTTCACTTCCTCACACCTCTGCACCTTCCTCTGCTTCAGCTCAGCTTTCAATTGGCTAAAGGCCTTGATCACAAATCTCAGCATACCATTCTATGGAGTAAGTCAATTAGGGCATGCATGAAAAATTAAAATGTGTGCATTTTATCTGTATTTGTGCATAAAATAATTCTGCACATTCTTGATGAAGAGAATATAATTTCAAAAGACAAGTACAAAATATGAAAATACCTTTGCGGTTTCTTTTTCAGTTTTTTTTTTCTAACCCTTTTCAAAAATAATTTATAAAACACTAGAAAAATAGAAAAAATAAAAATAACATAAGTAGCACAAGACACATACCTGGTCCAAATTGAGTCCAAATGTGATTTTGTTTCTATTTTCCATATATGTCCATTATAATTTGATTTGTTTTATTTTTTTTACTTGGTGTGGACAGTGCATGTTAATGAACATACATGAAACACATAATGTAAACATGCCGGATTAGCCGTGGGCTAATTTTCATCCGTTGTCCCACATTCACTCTCACAACACACTCATTCATACACATTTTTTAGTGTCCATACAGTCCTTGATTGTAGGTGCCGTTTGTGTCATCCATTTTATTGTGATGGCCTTTTTCCCTGCCTCCAAACGTATGCTCCAAAGAAAGCCATTGATTACGTCCATGGCAGGAGTTTTAAAGCCAAAATACATGGTTCTGAAATCAATTGGAATGGAAAGCATTGCTCTTGTTTATTTCAGTCCAAAATTTCTGAGCAACAGGGCAGTCCCAAAAAACACGGTACTGGCTTGCCTCCTGACAACCATGTTTCTCATGCAGTTAGAATCTCCCTGTGAATAATATGCACTTTGACATTTTTCCAGCAGAATTCTCCGCAAACAAGTGATGTCGTGGTTCGAGATGTACATACCCGTACATTTTCTCATTCTTCATCAGTCAACCATATAATCTTTGTTTAGATTATATGATTTGATTATTTCCTTCCATGTTGTAAACACAGATTTTACCCAGGGATTTTTCACTTCCTCCAAATGACTCAATCCTTTGTCATCTGCCAGTAAGGCCTGTACAGGAACCCCAGGCATAACATTAATCTCAGTATTTTTCCATTGAGCTTTATATTCTGGATCACACAGTACAGCACTGCTCTGATCTGTAATAAAGTATTTTTTCAGACAAGGTAAACTCCATCCTCCTTTTTCTTTTCATAATTGTTTTATTCCACTCATCAAACAGCCATTTGGGGATGAAATTGTGCGAGTCTGGAAGAGGTAAAGAAATATGGGCAATACATTCATTTTTTTCGAGTTTCAATCCTCTGAGTTAGACATACTGTAAGTAGTTTTTTTTTTTATGATAGTAACAAGAGGGTGATAATTTTTCTCCAAATTTGTGGATAGATCTTTATGGAGGACTATCTCTAAATATCGATAATATCAGAGATTCTGTTTGCCATTTAAATGGGTAAGTATTTCTAAAGGTCAGAGGGGGATGTCAGAATGAGATCATTTCATTTGTATCCAGACAATGGAGCAATTTTTTGAATTGGGCATGGAAATTTCTGGTTTGGTCAAATACAATAGAACATCATCTGCTGCAGGCAATTGTATGTTCCGCCCCACCAATTGTAACACTGTGGATTGTTTTTGATTGTCAAATATAGTGGATTTTCCAAGTACAAAGTAAACAAGAAGGGGGACCAGGAACAGCCCTGTCACCACTCTCTTTCCAGAGTCAGTGGATCTGTCAGATGACCATTGATTTTAATTCTGAATGTTGAACAATCATACAAAACCCTAATATTTCTTTTAATTAAATCTTCACTTTAATTGAATAAGGCGAGCTAACAGAGTCAAAAGCCTCCTCAGCGTCCAAACTAATTATTTTGGTTCTGTTTTGTTGCTTTTGCATATAGTTCATTCTTCTTAAAGATGTAGAAAAATACTCAGTTGTATCATCTGAAACAAAACGTTTCAACTCATCCAAGAGTCTCTCTCAATCTGTGAATCGAGTCTGAGAACTCAGGTTTTATATCCTACTCTGTGTAGACCCTGCCTACTGGGCGGGACCTCCTAATAATGAGTTTTTTGGTTTCACTTGAGACTACTCTGTTTTCTAACAGCCCTGTAATGGGCTACCTACATCCTATTGTAAACTGCCTGTTGCTCCCTCCTCACCGAGTACCTGATTAGCATCAGAATGCCCTGGGCGTCTCCAGGGTTTTAACACGCTATTATACACCACTGGAAGGATGAATCTTAAAGATCCTATATTATGCTTTTTTCCCGTTTCATAGTCGACCCTAATAATTATTGATAATAATAAGTGTTGTGCAACACGCATAACATAATAGTTATAAAATATCACCCATATCTTGGACACGCACACAAACCAGGAAGTGCAGACGGCTTAGTTTGAGCTCCGCCTCCCCACCAACGCGTGACGTAATCTCAGCGGCGAGCGTCCCTGTGACGTAGCATCTAGTGGAATGTAAACAGAGGCCGAGTCGTGCGCCGGTCAGACTCCCGTAGTCTGTGGACCGGCTGGTGTCCTGGTGCAGCGGTAAGAATCTAGAGCTCAACGCCCAGAAGACAGTGGAGATGATCGTGGACTTCAGCATTGTGCGTTCTGCTGAGGTGATCGGATGCAGAGTTCCATCTCTGCAGGACCTGTACGTCTCCAGGACTCTGGGACGAGCAGGCAAATTCCTAGTTTGTGAATTTTGTTCAATGACGAGTCTTATTTATTGGATAAAATGTGGCTTTAATAAAAACATAATTTTGAATCATTTTCTATTATTTTAATGTTTAAATGCAATAACGAAAACACATTAAGACATTTGTTGCATTGTAGTGGTTCATACCTGTGGCTTTGACATTATTACAAGATAGTCAACTATTAGCTATTTTATATGTAAAAAAGAAAATGAGGGCTGCAACAAGCGATTATTTCAGTAGTTGACTTTTTATTAGTAGACTATTCAACATATTTTTTAACAAAATAGAGAAATAGAGAAATTGATCATTATTTTTTGACGTTTTGATTTAATAGTCTTTGTTAGGAAAGGTCGTTTTGTATGCGACTGGTCACTCTCTCTTTCTGTGTTTCTTTACATTATTTCTGATTTTTTTTTTTTTAACAACACGGAATCATTTATGCGTTTAGCCGGTCAGAGCATGTAGTTCTAAATACACTAGCTGATGATGCTGGGCCGGTATGGCTCAATGAAGATCTTCTTATACTTCCATGTTTGTACCAAGACAAAATCTGCTGATGCTGTACTTGAAGGCAATCTGAGCACTGAAATGATGAAATTGTTTGGACTTTAACAAAAAAGGTGTGACTGAAACTAAACAAGCATGATTTGAGGAGGATACAAAATTAATAACTTGGTTTTAAAATAAAACATAATCATTACATAACAGTAACATGAAGTGAACTTAGAATCACACTCCAGGACAACCTCTTCAGCTTCTCCAGGTTCAAGTCAAATAAAAACAGTTTGTTGCAGACTGGAGGCCATCCAGCACCACTGAGCTGGCGAGACAACAAAGCTTTCCAATTGACAGGGATAGGGGTATTTGTTGTCAGTGAGAGAGTTTGAAGAGTCTTGACCCCCAATTTACACCAGAGCAGTAACAGCACGTAAGCATCACTTTAAAAGTAACCAGTCGGACAATCCACACCATCAATGTCATACACACACTGAAGAAGTGCATGCTGGAAAGCTACAAAAGCTTTCTGCACGCTTTCAATAGCCTGAGCAGTTAAAACTAGTCCTCACTGCTGACAAAACTAAGCTAATGTTTTCAAGTTTTAAGAAGGTGCCTTAATCTGTTCCAGTGTCCACTCTTGAATGGAATGTCATAGAAGTGGTTTATGAATACAAATACTTTGGTACCTTGATTGATGACTCTCTCACTTTTAAACCACACATAGAGAAACTTAAACTGGGCTTTTTCTATAAATAAGTTGTTTTTCTTTTGAAGAAAAAAAGCAATACAAAAAAAAAAATCTGTGTTAGAGTATGATCGCTTTTACATGAACGCCTCCTCGATCTGTCTTCAAATGGTGACTACTGTTTCTCATGCTTCTCTCAGGTTCATGACAGACTGTAGAGCATAGGTGTGAAACTCTGGCCCGTGGGCCAAATTTGGCCCGCAGTGTAATTATATTTGGCCCGAGAGGCTATACCAAATGACTACTAGGGCTTGGCGCGCCGGTATTATACAGCGCATTCATTCGTCGTTACTACTACAAATCCCATTATATATTGTATAGTAATAAGTGTTGCTTGTTCCATATTCAATGTTAAAGCAAATCTTGTTTGGGTCAATATTAAAAGTTTCATTTGTTCAATACTGGAAATCTTGTTTGGGTCAATATTAAAAGTTTCATTTGTTCAATACTGGCCCGCGACTTTGTTCAAGTTTTACATTTTGGCCCACTGTGGATTTGAGTTTGACACCCCTGCTCGAGTCACATCACTGTGACTTGTACTCACGAGTGGGATGGCCTCCACTGGCCACTAGGCAAGGCATTGGTACACATTTATTTACAAGGCAATGCTTGGATAACTGCCTTTGTACATTTGTGCTTTGATCATGCAGAGAAGTGTTGACTCATATTCTTTACGATCAAACGATCATCAGTTGTTGTGCTCTGTTAGTTTTGCCCGCAGAGCTGGGGAAGAAAGCCTTCGAACACTCACACTTGGAATATGCATCAGAAAGACTGAGTTCTTGTCATTAAATGCCTTCCAATCCTAAGCATTACAGGTTTCATAAATAACCTGTAAATGTTTCTCATAACCTGTGTTATTTTAATGTTGTTTATATGTTCTAAGTATGTACATTTGCTGCCTCTTGACCAGGACTCCCATGTAAAAGAGGTTTTTAATCTCAATGGGACTCTCCTGGTTAAATGAAGGTTAAATAAAAAAATATGCACGTCCAATTTTTCAGCGTCATCGAATCATCTCCAGGCTTTTTTAGCAGCAAAAAACTGCCAATGCTTTCAAAATACATCATCTAAAACATGACGTAAACAACGTGCATCTCATCCTGCTCACATCCAGGATCTCAAGGATGATTCATAATATACTACGATGACTCTATTGTCAAATTGGAAAACGTACTGTATTTAATGCGCTTTACGTTGTCAGCAGCCGAAACTAGGTCAAACTAGGTAAGCCGTCTAATTAATGCAAACACAGCAGCTCCACGGAAAGCATCGGCCCTCTGATGAATTTTTGAAACGATTTTTAAACGTGTGAATAGACAGACTGTTGCGGAGGCCGCTCTGACGTCTCTGGTGTAGATTGTTGCTTCCAAATTGACGTGTGTATGCAGCTTTGCCTACGTTAGCCCTGGTGTGAATTCAAAAGGGTCAGATGTGAGCGCCACGTGATGTGAAATGATAATTGTATTGTTTTTGTGGTGTCTATTTAGGATATGGGAGTACTGATTGTAACAAAGATTCAGAGGATAAAATACTAATCATCGACTCATGTACCCAGATTGACAGCACTTTTCCCCAAAGCCCTCCTCTGGCTCATGCTCCTCTGCTACATCCCACACTGGAGGGTCCATCTCAGACAGAACCACTGCTCTGTCGCGCTCCAAGTCAGCGTCTCTGCTGAATGTTAAAGTGAGAAGGTTCACCTCCTCCACTTCGTCCGTCCTCCCCTCCTGCTCCTCTCTCTCCGTCCTCCCCTCCTGCTGCTCTCTCTCCGTCCTCCCCTCCTGCTGCTCTCTCTCCGTCCTCCCCTCCTGCTGCTCTCTCTCCGTCCTCCCCTCCTGCTGCTCTCTCTCCGTCTTCGCCTCCTTGCTGTGAGGGGCAGAGGGGCTTAGAGACGGCACAGAGCAGAGAGAGCCTTTACTTCTGTACAGCGCAGCATGTGCGTATACCCGTCCATCCACCTCGTCGCTCTCATCTTCACTGTCGTCTGACTCGGAGCTGCAGAACTCCGTCTGTCCATAAGAGGGCGCTGATTGTTTACTGATGCTCAGAGAGGAGATGGGGGGATGAATGAACACCATCAGCCTTTTCTCCACGTGACACACAGAGGTCTGCAAGAGAGAGATGAGAGAAGTGAAAAGTAGAATTTACCTGCAGCCAAAAGTATGATCCAAAGGCATGCGTCTATTGTGTAGTTTGGTTTAGTTTGTATGTTTTGATCAGCTCCCTCCAGGTCGGAGGTACTTTCTCCAAATGACTCAACCGTTTGTCATCTGCCAGTAAGGCCTATACAGGAACCCCCGGCACAACATTAATCTCAATATTTTTCCATTGAGCTTCATATTCTGGGTCACACCAGCACAGCAAGACATAGGAGCACCTCTGATCTGAGGTGCGATACAGTACATTTTCAGATAAGGTAAACCCCAGACTCCTAATTCTTTTGCTAGTTGTTGAGTTTTGAACAGGTTTTTTGCCTTGCCATATGAATCTTGAGATTGCTTTATTCCACTCATCAAACAGCCGGATGGGGATGGAAACTGGAAGAGTCTGGAACAGATAGAGAAACCTGGGCAAAATATTCATTTTTATAGTTTAAATCCTTAAATTAGACTTAAGTAGGGTATAAGAGTCCATTTTCGAGACCATTATAGTAAATAGTAATTTATGGAGGACTACACTTAAAATCTAAGGGATTCTGTTTGTCATTTAAATGGACAGGTCTTTCTAAAAGGTCAGAGGGGGAGGCCAGAATGAGATCATTGCAGTTTTTTGTACATTTCATTTGTATCCAGACAATGGAGCAATTTTTTGAAGAAAATGCATCACATTGGGTATTGAAATGTCTGGTTTGGCCAAATACAATAGAACATCATCTGCAGCAGGCAATTTTATGTTCCGTCCCATCAATTGTAACACCATTGGCCCAATATAATTGATTGTCTAATATATTGGGCCAATGGTTCCAAGGATAAGGCAAACATGAGGGGGGACCAAGCACAGCCCTGTCTCACCCCTCTTTCTAGAGTCAGTGGGTCTGTCAGGTGATATTTTATTTTATTTTAATTCTTGATGTTGGACCATCGTAAAGAGCCCAAATATTCTATTTGAAATTTGTTTAGCACTTTAAATGAATAAGGCTAGCTTTTTCAGTGTGCAAACTAATTATTACTGCCTTGTTTTTGTGTTTTTTGTGCATGATTAATTAGTTTAAAGCTTGTCTTATGTTATCTTGCTTTTGTTGTCTATTAATATTAATAGAATTCAATTCCACACAGATGTGGCAAGAACCTCCTCTGGAATATCTGCGGTGAAGAACACACATTTTGCCCTTTTACTGGAGGTCTCCTTTAGCTTATGCAGCCTTCCTGAAACGTTGCTTCACATGGTGGTTAGGAAACCTCATAATCAGACATTGTGGTTTATCAGCTGCTGATCTTTTCTGGCCCAGGCGATGCACTCTTTCTTCTCCTTCCAGTAGCCCCACAAGTCTGATATTGTTCCTGTAAGATCAGGACAAGCTCTCCCAGCTCAACGTGCCTGACTCCACCTGCAGGTGGAGCACTGACTTCCTGACGGATCAGAGGCACTGCGTGCAGCTAAGGAAGAATGTCTCAGACACTCGGACTATCAGCACAGGAGCTCCACAGGGCTGTGTACTTTCTCCCCTGCTCTTCTCCCTGTACACAAACTGCTGCACCTCCAGACACGACTCTGGAAAATTGAGACCACCCTCATCGGGCTCATCTCGGACAGGGGTGAGTCTGTCTACAGGAGGGAGGTGGACCGGCTGGTGTCCTGGTGCAGCGGTAACAACCTGGAGTTCAACGCCCAGAAGACAGTGGAGATGATTGTGGACTTCAGGAAAGTCACAGCCCCCCTCATCATGACAGAGTCCCCCATCACCACCGTGGACTCCTTCCGCTTCCTGGGCACCACCATCACCCAGGACATCAAGTGGGAGCCCTCCATCAGCTCCCTCATCAAGAAGGCCCAGCAGAGGATGTACTTCCTGCGGCAGCTGAGGAAAGCCAAGCTGCCAGTGCAGATGATGGTGCAGTTCTACACGGCCATCATTGAGTCCATCCTCACCTCCTCCATCACCGTGTGGTACGCTGGAGCCACTGCCAGGGACAAACAGAGACTACAGCGCCCTCTGCTGGAGCCACAGCCAGGGACAAACAGAGACTACAGCGCCCTCTGCTGGAGCCACTGCCAGGGACAAACAGAGACTACAGCGCCCTCTGCTGCAGCCACAGCCAGGGACAAACAGAGACTACAGCGCCCTCTGCTGGAGCCACAGCCGGGGACAAACAGAGACTACGCGCCTCTGCTGCAGCCACAGCCAGGGACAAACAGAGACTACAGCGCCCTCTGCTGGAGCCACAGCCAGGGACAAACAGAGACTACAGCGCATTGTGCGTTCTGCTGAGAAGGTGATCGGCTGCAGACTTCCATCTCTGCAGGACCTGTACGTCTCCAGGGCTCTGGGACGAGCAGGTCGGATCACAGCTGACCCTTCTCACCCTGGACATGGGCTATTTGAACCACTCCCCTCAGGCAGGAGGCTACGGTCCATCCGGACCAGAACCTCCCGCCACAAGAATAGTTTCTTTCCCTCTGCCGTTGGGCTCATGAACACTTCTAAACACCTGTCACTTTAACTGCAACTATTCATCACTTTCTGCACTACAACTTATGTAATTCTCGTGAACATAGTAAACCTATTTTTATTTTATACTATAGTGATTTTAAATTGTTTCTTAATACATGCCCTTTGGATTGAATATGTGTTGTTTTTATTATTGATCAGTGTTTTATGTTGCACCTTAAGGCCGAGACAAGCTCCAATGTTGGTGAATTTTGTTCATTGACAATGGAAATAAACCCTTTCTGATTGTGATTGTGTAATGCTGTTCAGCCTCACCGATGCTTGCTCATTCTACTCCCGCAACTTTAAGCTACTTTATGTCGGATTCCATCTGGTCCTATCGAGCCATGCGCTGCTCTCATTTCTTCTCTTAGCGCCGCCATGTCACGCTGCATTTCACTTTTCATTTCATGCATCATAAATGCCAGTCAGTGTAAAGTGATCTCCCCTCCACCTTCGGACAAGTGCGAGCTTGGAGACCCCACTTCGGAGATGGAGCTTTGCTTACTAGCGGGGAGCGGGCTGTCAGCAGCCTGTTAGCCATGTTAGCCTCGTTAGCTTTTGAGGCAGGCTGTTTTCCACCGGAGCCGTGGGCTGGTAGTGTTACCAGATTTGTGTTTTTTGCGTTAGCTCTTGCTCCTCATTTCTTTTTTGTGGGTACAACGGTATTTCTCACGATAAAGTTCGGCAGCAGTAGAGCGAGCGACTACTCTGACGTCATACCGGACGTTCAATAGTCCGAATTTTACGGTACCCCAGCAGTGGGGCGAGTGCGTGTCTCTAGACTGATGTCATTACTGGAAGTTGTTCAAAAAAAGAATAATTTTTCGAACCAATGTATTCCTCTGATTGTTTTCAGACTATGGGGGTGAAAGTTAGACACGATCTATTAATGGGAAACCCCCATAACCACATCTGCACTAAAGTTGGGGTCCTCAGAAACAGTAACATGTCAAAAGCAGGAGAATTAAAACCATTCATAATCTTCCTTTTTAATAATTGTGTCTTGTATTGTTTGAACTGCTCACTTCCAAGACACTTTCAGTTTGAAAAGCACTCACACGTGTAATATAAAACCTCTGAACATGTTTTTCTACCATCAATCCGACAAGCCAGGCTTGAAAAAAGGTTTGTGTGAAATCTGGTGTGTTTTGGAACTTTCGTCACGTTGTATATTTCCGTTTGAACAGTTCCTGTCAATTACTAAGAAAAGTGTCAAATGCACTGGAAAGCTGCAAAACCACACGCAAGGCCTCAATGTGACGCTTCAGTGCAAGGTAACGGAAAAAACATTCAAAAACACAAAACTGACTTCTTATTATACTGAAGTAAAACCACACACATACACTTACAGGAAATATGGGGGGCCGTGTGTTATTTACCAAGCTACCATGACAACTCATTTTATTCTAACAATTAGGCACGTTGGACCCGTTTGGACCCGTGTGTGTGGGAGTCGAATAGGGCTGGGCCAGATCATACCTTTCCCGGTGATACTAGTATCATTTGAAATTGAAATATCGCAATAAAATGTATATGAAAGGCACATGCACAGTACCATCGTTTTCATGGAGATGTCAAAGGAGCAGCTACAGTCAGTGTGTCCATGTGGGGCACAAAGCATGGAACCCCCACATCAATCTAAAAGCCTAGAATAGAATTAGCACTATCACAAAATAAATCAACATCCCTTAACATGCGGCAAGCAAAATGAACTTAAGTCCAGCCTTTAGTTTGTCAGGCCATAGTTAGATTATTGAATTTAAGAGCAAGCAGATGTTGCTTTATAGACTGCAATTTGCAAATGTTCTATTTTATATCGTGAGAAAGAAAATTACCATATCGCAGTGTCGAATCATTTCCATGTTTCCGTTTTGTCTGTGTGTGCGTCCCGTGTATCACCGCTCCGGGGTGTCGGCGAGGGGCGGGGATATGCGGGGCGTCGGCGAGGGGCAGGGCGGGGATACGCAGGGCGAGGGGCGGGGATACGCCGGAAGTACCAAAAGGAGAACCATTAAAGTACCAGATTTATAAGCAGCATCAATCAATTCTTAAGGAAACCCATCCCTAGTCTCACTCTGATTCATGTCGGCGTTTCATTGGGCTTTTATAGAACTGTGATGCATTTGGGCTGATTCAAACAAATCAACGTTCACAATTAGAAACACCAACGTGATTTCCAAAGCTTTAAAAAGCAGAACAGGAGCTAGACCTAGCCCTGCCAGTTTGTGAACCCTCAGACATCAGGAGAATCCATCTTGTTAGGACTGGAACCAATCACAGAGCAGCATTGAACCAAAACAAACCGTACTTGGGCCTATTTTAGGAGAAACACAGACTATTTTGTTTGTCACAAACTTTGTACATTTGTGGAGGAGAAAGACTGTGCTTTCTGAACACTGAACTTTCTGCTTCTTCTGCTGTTGTGACGCTTCGACCAATCAGAGTGAAGTATTATTTTGACGTCCCGGCGGCGTTTGTGAAGGGTTCAATTCAGAGACACAGCTCAATCTGGAGTCATTAAATACTAACCCTGGCATGACATGTTCCTTTATTCTTTCATAACCTTCCTCTGTTTTTAACCTCTCATTCAATTGATGTTTAAATGAAAGATTTGGTTTGTTGTAATTTAGTCACATGTAATTCACCACAAATGAGTGACAGATTTTTAAATGTCTGAATGGACAGCACAGTTTGAGGAACAGTAGGAGGACATGCTACATCCTCTTGTTCACACTTGTTTGGAGCAGTCCATGTGAAGTGGCAGAGGTTCTCACCAGTGCTGAGGGCAGAGCTCGTCGTCTGAAGCAGATATGGCCAGAATAAACAAGAGGGAGGACCACCAGCACCAGGAGCACCAGCAGAAAAGGAATCACAGCAAGGAGGCTCTCTGACAATGGAGAAGAAGCACGTCAACTCATTAAACACGGACACTGCCTTTGGAACGTTTGTTGAAACTCTTGACTGTGACTTGGTGAATCTTTATTGACCTGCAGAGCGAGGGCTGTGGATGTAGATGCACTGAGAGGGACTGTAGCTGGACACTCGGGGCACAGATCCATCATTGAAGCGAATCGACACGCAGTATTGGGAGCCCTCTTTGACCCCAGGCTCTGTGTGCCTCCTGGAGAGACCTCAGGCGCTTCACCTGGATAAGTCAGAGAAGGTTTAGACAGGACCATTTCAACTGCACTAAAGACTTGAGAGAGCCATTGTACCATGGGCGGTCCACTGTCCTTCTGAACCTTCAGCTCATACTGGAAGTTGTTGTAGATGGAGTAGAGAGCAGGAACTGGAGCATCCAAGTCCACACAGAGAGAAGACTCACAGTGCTCCAGGTGTAGGACGGGAGGCTTCAGTTCAGCTGGGCAGAGGGAGTACAGGTCAGTTTGGCAAGATTTAGACAGACGTATGCCAATTCTACCTGACAGCAGATCAAATTAATAATATAACTCATTTGACTTGACTTGTCAAAGCCTATAAACGTGCTACACTGTCATTATTCTTCTGTATTATGGTTACAAAAGCTGACCTGGGGCAGACTGTCAGAAGTGAGGCTGCCAATCTGCACAATCGGCCACTTCCAACAGCGACATTCACCCACACACTAGTCCTACTTGGCAATGTGGGGGAAGTGGCTGAAGAGACGCTGTAAATGTGCACCAATATTACACAATCTCACATAGACATACACAGCAAGAACACACAAGAACTAAATGTCAGAACACAACGTATAAAAAAGGCTAGAACGAGATTTGAACCACAACTCTACGGGAACATGAGGCCGAACACGTGAACATGAATGAAAGCTGGAGCACCTGATTTCCAACCGCAGGAGGAGGACGTTTTTTAAATCAGTCTGACTCGTCTCTGGTGCTCCCAAACCCTTCGGCACATTGGTAACATCCACATGGATTCATTTTAGACGAGCTTTTATCGGACATCGAAGTGAAAGCCAATCAGAGCGCTGCTTTCAGCTCTTACGAGAAATACAATAAAGATAGTGTACCTGACTTGTACTGCTTTGACACGTGACAAACACATCTAGTTCATTTGAACCTCTTTACTGCTCCTCATGTACCGCTCTCTTCCTGAATACTTCCCAGCATCCAAAATATTCACCACCGTGACTTTAAAAGCACATTTCATGATTTAAAAAGCACTTTCATGACTTTTAAAAGCACTTTTCGTGACTTTAAAAGCACTTTTCATGAGTCTCTGAGCCCAGAGCCAGTTCTGCCGTCCCGAGGAAAGCTAACAAACATTAGCATGCTAACACTATCCCCTGCTTCTCTGAGAATAAAATGCTCTATAAATAGAGAAAGCTATTTTTTACAAGATCGCTGTACATAACATGCAAAACAATTCATTATTATTCATTATTAGATGCAGACTCATTATTGTCACAAAAACCTGCTTTTACAAAATACTTATATACTGTACTTTTCTGACTTTAAGCTGCTACTTTTTCCCGCGCTTTGAACCCTGCGCCCGCGGTGCGGTTAATTTATAGATTTTACTGGCTAACCGCCACCGGGGGCCACTCCAGCAGGAAGCGCAAGCATTTGACACACTGTAGAAGAAGACGTCAGTGGACAGTGCTGTGTGTTTTAATTACAATCCAACTCATATTCACTGAGAAATGAGTCTATCCGTGGTGCAGCGGACCACGGTGGTGCCACGAGACCCCCGGTTAAACAACCGACGTGTGTTACAACGTGGGCACCTGCGGTGTATTGACATATATAAATATTTCTTATTTTTTATTTTATTTAGTATATATTATAGTATTATATTGTTTCTGTACAAGTTCTTTTTATCTTTGTAAATTTCGTTGGAGCAGCTTTATTCAGGAGCGCTGTACAGCCCGAAAAGTACGCTACACAGTATCAAATCCAAAATGTAAAAATGTACCACACTAAAAATTCAGGTACCATTTAACTGCTTTTACCAAAAATCCACTAACATGACCATGAACCTCAACCCTAAGAGTTGAATATGAGCTCACTGTCTTTGATGGGATGGAATTTGGACCAGGGGATGAGGACTGCTCAGACCTGAGCTGAGCTGTGACCCTCATGTGGTAGGCTCCTCTGGGTCAGAGAAGGCTTCAGTCAGGTTACAAACCAGATGCTCCACCACTCGGTCACATCCAGGACCAATCGCAACATTGACCTCTGCACAAGAATAAATTTTTTTTAAATGAACATTTCATCAGCCGAGTTTGGGCCCTGATGATTTTCACTTTTTATCTTAAAAGACAATTACAAAATGTTTTCATCCCAGTGGCCTATGGGAAATGGTCTAACCTGTCAGTGTGGAAGGAGGGGAGTGGTCTGACCTGGTCAGTGTGGAAGGAGGGCGTGGTCTGACCTGTCAGTGTGGAAGGAGGGAGTGGTCTGACCTGTCAGTGTGCGAAGGAGGGGTGTGGTCTGACCTGTCAGTGTGGAAGGAGGGGAGTGTCTGACTGTCAGTGGTGGAAGGAGGAGGCGTGGTCTGACCTGTCAGTGTGGGAAGAGGGGAGTGGTCTGACCTGTCAGTGTGGAAGGGGGGAGTGGTCTGACCTGTCAGTGTGGAAGGAGGGGCGTGGTCTGACCTGTCAGTGTGGAAGGAGGGGCGTGGTCTGACCTGTCCGTGTGGAAGGATACGCTGTGGGCGTGGTCTGACCTGTCCGTGTGGAGGATAGCGCTGTCAGGGCGTGGTCTGACCTGTCCGTGTGGAAGGAGAGCTGGTCGGGGCGTGGTCTTGACCTGTCCGTGGGGAAGGATACGCTTGTCGGGGCGTGGTCCTGACCTGTCCGTGTGGAAGGATACGCTGTCGGGGCGTGGTCTGACCTGTCGTGTGGAAGGATACGCTGTGGGGCGTGGTCTGACCTGTCGTGTGGAAGGATAAGCTGTCGGGCGATAGGAAGGATACGCTGTAGGGGCGTGGTCTGACCTGTCCGTGTGGAAGGATACGCTGTAGGGGCGTGGTCTGACCTGTCCGTGTGGAAGGATACGCTGTAGTGGACCTCGGCTGCCGTTTGCGCCCCTCTGTCCCACAGCAGCATGTGGCTCATGTTGGCTGACTTCAGAACCACCCCCACTGGAGCAGGAGGGACACTTGTAACTGCAGAACACATTTTTGTTTTAATGACACGATGCTTTTCATTTCCCAGGATGGTCAAATGACCCAAGCCTTTAGTGTTTAAGTGGTATAACTCTATGGTTCTGTTTGAGTTTGACTCGAGGTGACGGAGGGAGTGGTGACCAGACTCACGCTCAATAAACAAATGTGGCACACAATGACCTGAGATTTATTCTATTCATTTTAATCTTGCTGAAGTGAAATCTTCTTCTCTTAAATAACATCCCACCCAAAATCATCGTCCCAGTCTGCGTAAAACTGGCACAGACTGACAGCACAACACGACATCCCCCCGTACGTCACACTTCAGGCTCCGAAGCAGAGCCCACTGTTGGTCAGCTCTGACCACAGCGGGCTCTGACCTCGCAGTATCCAACTGAGCACTCAGGTGCGGTGCTAAGCACAGAAGGCACACATCTCTGCCTGGAAACTCTCCACGCCGAGTGCAAACCACCACTGGGGACTCATAGGCCTGGCACCAGGACTAATGTGGGTCCTCCACTCCCGTGGCTCTGCTGCTGCCTGCACTCATTTATAGATCACAAGTCGAGTTTAGAAGCAGACGTGTGTGCACGGACCGTGGAGCATCTCTGGGTTCTGGACACCCCGGGGGGAAGCAGCGCGCCGCGCAAAACAAATAAAAAGGTAAATTAAATGAACAAGGCTCCAAGGCTGCATTCCAATATTTGATTTTCTTTTTTTAAATTTTGGGAACACACTGAAAAACGGGAAATGAAACAATGTGATGGCTGACTTCTTCCATTGCCTGCATTTTATGAAGGCCATTGACAAAATCTCCACAGGAGGCGCTTTTTGAATGCCACAGTTCTCATCATTGGTTCAAAACACTATCACCATATATGGACTCGGCACCATCCCACGCCAGCCTCCAGCTGCCAAGTCCAGGCCTCTTTTAGCTTAGCCAGGCTAGGTCGGGAAAGGTGGCAAAAACGGCCTTATTCTTCTTCTTTGTTTCCTGATATTTTGCGTTGAAACGCTCACACACACGCTCACGCCACACGCTCACGCAACGCTCACACGCACACACAACGCTCACACACGCTCCTAACACACACACACACACACACACGCTCACACACACGCTCACACAACGCTCCCACACACCACACACTCGCACAACACAATGCGCACACGCTCACACAACGCTCCCACACACCACACTCACGCTCGCACACGCTCACACACGCTACCTACACACACACACACACACGCTCACACACGCACCACACACACACACACGCACGACACACGCTCACTCACCGCTCACTCACACGCTCAAAACTTCACACGCTCACACACAAGCTCACACACGCTCCTACACCCACACACACACAACGCTCACACCGCTCCTACCCACACCATCACACAGCACACACACACACACACACGCTCACACACGCAACGACAACGCACAACACGCTCCCAACACACTCACACGCTCCTACACACACACGCTCACAAACACACACGTCAGCAACGCTCCTACACACACAACCCACACACCACGCACCACCAACACAACACACGCACACGCTCGACACGCGCACCACATGCGCACACACTCACACCACGGGCTTCGCTACACACACACTCACACGCTCCTACAACAACACTTACACACGCTCCTCCACACACACACACACACACGCTCCTACACACCACTCACACACACAGCTCCTACAACACACGCTCGCACACACATCGCACACGCTCACACACGCTCCTACACACACACGCTCACACACACATCACGCACACTCACGCACACTCACGCACAGCACACTCACGCACACTCACGCACACTCACGCACACTCACGCACACTCACGCACACTCACGCACACCACGCCACACTCACGCACACGCACACTCACGCACACTCACGCACACTCACGCACACTCACGCACACCAGGGACTTATAATACAAAATCCAAACATTTTGGGTTCAGCCCTGTTGTACTTACCTGAGAAAGCCTGAGTGAGCCAGGCGAACAGCAGTAGGAGATACATGTCTGTGGGACCACCATCATCAGCTCAGGCCCATACACTGTGCCAGAAAATAACAGAATACAGTCAGTGTGCAAATATCTCTCCCCTTCAATTGTACAAGTTGTGTGTGCTTAAACTGAGGACCACAAGGACCACCTTAAGGCTGTTAAATAAAATGTATGAATAAAATGTAAAACAAAGTTTAAAGCTGGAGGTTTTTCTTAAATTTTTAAATTGTTTCTTAATGCATGCCCTTTTTGATTGAATATATGTTGTTTTATTATTACTCAGTGTTTTATGTTGCACCTTAAGGCCGAGACAAGTTCCTATGTTTGTGAATTTTGTTCATTGACAATGGCGATACAGTGATCCCTCGCTATATCGCGTTTCATCTTTCACAGCTTCGCTGCTTCACGGATTTTTTTTACAGTGCGGATATTTTTACAGTGCATTGTGCTCTGAATCCTGATTGGCTCAGGGGCTTTACTGTTGTCTAGAAATAAAAATATTGACGCTGTACTGTATTGGTTTTTCACTTGTCAACAGTTTTTGTTTCTGTACATTCTGCCAACTTTATGTTTGCATTTTCTCTCTGTGACAAAATCCACAATGTCAGCGCACGGCACAAGAATGGGACCCTTTGGGACCCTTTGAGTCGTTCATTGCAGTTCTCAAATATAATCGAAGGTGGCATATCCATTTATAAAATCTTCTTGCTCAGAAAAAGAAAGAGCACCAACAACGACCCATAACAATGTTCTTCTCTGGGAGAAAGAGGTCTGCGCCTTCAGTAGAAACAGACGCTACAGCGGGGCGGAGTCAGGACGAAGAGGCGGAGTCAGGACGAAGGGCAGAGTCAGGACGAAGGGGCGGAGTCAGAACGAAGAGGCACAGCTGGACTGTGACATACACGAGTGACAATGTTTCCAACCTTGTATTACTATATTCAAATACATTTTGGGCTTTAAAACAGGTTTTGATTTTTGGTTTCATTCTATAGTTCAGTATTGCATTGTAAAATAATGAAAAAAAATAAAGCTGACAACTTCACGGATTTCACTTTTCGCGTGTTATTTTTGGAATGCAACTCCCGCGATAAACGAGGGATCACTGTAAACTCTCTCCGATTCTGATTCTGAACTGGCGGCTGCTGATGAGACGAAACAGAGACTTTTCTTCATCTTCTGTTTTGTGCTTCACGGAGACGTGGCTCAGCAAGCCGATCCTGACGGCGCCGTGCGGCTGGAGGGCTTCGAGCCTTCTTTCGTGCCGACAGACAAAGGGATTTCTCCAGAGGGGTAAAACACGCAGTGGAGGAGTCTGTTTTTACATCAACAACGCCTGGTCTTCAACGTGACCGTGATCTCCAAACACTGCTCTCCTGATCTGGAATATCTTTCATTAACTGCAAACCATTCTACTCTCCACGTGAGTTCGCCTCATTCATTCTGGCTGTTGTTTACATCCCACCGAGCGCAAACGTGCACGTGGCACAGCGCGCGCTTGTGGACCAGATTCTGAGTGTGGAGCGGACCTTCCCGGACTCCTTGTGTATTATCCTGGGTGATTTTAACAAGGGGAATCTCAGGCCACGAACTACCAAAGTACAGACAGTTTATTAAAGTTCCGACCAGAGAGCAGAACACGCTGGATCACTGTTACACAACGGTCGGTAACGCCTTCCGCGCCGTGGCTCGCGCTGCTCTCGGCTTTTCAGCTCACGCCATGGTTCACCTGATCCCCACCTACAGACAGAGGCTGAAGCTCTCCAAAACCTGCAGTGAGGACCTCTAAGAAGTGGACCAATGAGGCAGTGGAGGAGCTCCGTGCGTGTTTGGACATTACAGACTGGGAGGTCTTCAGAGCTGCCACAGATAGTTTGGATGAGTACACGGACACTGTGACGTCATACATTCTGTGAGGACAGCATCATAGCAACACAAACCAAAGTCACTTTCAACAATGACAAACCCTGGTTCACTCCAAAACTGAGGCAGTTAAGGCAGTTAAGGCAGCAGAAGGAGGCAGCGCACAGGGCTGGAGACAGGGGGCGCTACAAAGATGCAAAGTATGGATTTAGCAAAGAGGTTTCTTGAGCGAGATCACAGTACAATACGCGTCTGAAGCAGCAGTTCTCTGACAACAACCCCGCCTCCGTGTGGAGGGGGCTCCGGCTTCTCACCCGCTTTCACCACCACAAGCCCGAGACCCCCCCTGCTGCAGACAATCGGAAAACTGGCTGAGCAAGCTCAAACACCCTTCTAACTCAGGTTTGATGTGACCACCCCTCCCCACGGTGGCCACCTCCACCAACCCGATTGAAGTACTTCCTCTCTTATCCCAACTTTAATAGGCCTATGTAAAAGTAGGCCACAGGCTATTTCGTTACAGAACTAAAGGATTGACTCTGCATTGAAATGTATTTTGTAACATACATGATCCAATCAGAGGTGTA
The DNA here is from genome assembly GCA_015082035.1 of Chaenogobius annularis. Taxonomy (NCBI): domain Eukaryota; kingdom Metazoa; phylum Chordata; class Actinopteri; order Gobiiformes; family Gobiidae; genus Chaenogobius; species Chaenogobius annularis. The sequence goes on along the minus strand of BJKM01000307.1, from coordinate 434,715 downwards.
TACTTTTCATCCTTGCCTAGTTTCTCCCAAGTTTTATCATTTCATTCTACCTGGTTGTACATATAATACGGTGTCATTTCATAAATGTCCCTCACCCAAAGGGCTACAACACGTCATACTCCAGTAAATCGATGTAATTCGATTACAAAAAAGCTTTGATTATCTATGTTTATTGCCTCGATGAATTCATTTTAATTTACATATTTAATTAAAAAGACTTGAATCTGTGCTCTTTTGTTTCAAACAGAGCTTTGCTCCGCGCGGACTCTGCCAGCAGCTCCAGCACGACAGAGAGCGGCGGGATTTTCAACTCAGTGTCACTTCGTCCGGCAAGTAGTTTTGTTGTGTGAAATGAGCTCAGAGGCCTGCGAGTAGGCATAAACAGAAAGTCCCCGATGACGGGCGAAGACGCAGAGGTTAAAGTGAACGGCACGCGGAGCTAATGCCTTCCCCTTCGGCACACGACTGCAGATCTTCCAGCTCCAAACACCAGCATCACTTGCCTCACAAATGAAGTTTTTACAAACAAGATTTTCATATTTTTCATGTGACATAAACCCAAATGAATTCAATAGATACTGTAACAGTCTGGTGACAAGTTTAATTAGTCCTTTCCTATAACAAACAGAACAGTCTGGACTGAAGTGAAATTCGTTCGCTGCTTTTGTCGGACATATCGTCGTGTGAAATTAAGAATAAATGTGTTATTTTAAGCAGAAAGCTTCACGTATTTGTTAAGTACTATAAAGATATATATCGTATTCATTACAAAGCAATACTATTTCTATGTATGATTAAAATGGCTTTATGGAATGTGGGCAACAAATGTATCGATTAATAGATGAAAAGAATCGACTAGCTGCAGCCCTAGTTACCTTAACAACCAAACCTCTAAAACGAGGATTCACATGCATGACTGCGTTATCCAGTTATTCGGTAATCAAAATAAAATTCACTATTAAATAATGGCCTTTATTTTATAACATGTTGAATCCATCAGAGAAATGTGTTCCTTTTGGGTCAAATAAATTGGCTCCTGCATTTTGCGGTTTGAATTCTGTCCATTGGTGACACTTGGCATTCCCGGTGTGCTGAAAGTGAGCCAGATCACCTCTGTGACCCGCTACCCTCATCGGACCCCTCATCACCCTCACACGCCGGTTATTTTGTCACTTTTGAGTTCTTTATTATAAGAAGAAAAAAAAAAATCTGAAAATGAAGTACATATTTTCCAGTCCACGTGCACAATTTGTGTGCACTTTGTTGTGGCACTTGGTTGTGCCCTTTGTGTTGTGGCACTTTGTGTGGCACTTTGTGTGGCACTTTGTGTGCCACTTTGTGTGCCACTTTGTGTGCCACTTTGTGTGCCACTTTGTGTGCCACTTTGTGTGCCACTTTGTGTGCCACTTTGTGTGGCACTTTCACATTAAATGCAAATAAACTTAAATGAATTGTGTGATTGTAATCAGGTCCCCAACTCTGCATGTACAACTTCACACGTTAACATAACAATGGCTGCAGATGACCACATGAACATGTTAAAGTAAGACTCATTTTCATTGTAATCTCAATATTGTTTTTTTCCTTTTCCTCTAATGACTAATGCATAGGCAACTTTAACCCTTTTTTACAGTAAGTTTGTGATATATTTTGAAAGGTATTGTTCACTTGACTTGCCAGGCGTAATAACGATTACTTTCACAACCCACAGGGACAGACTCAAACACACACAGCAGCCACACAATGACGCACAAATCAGATCAAACGGGTTTTAGTCGTTTTTTGTGTTATTTAGTTTGAACACAAACATCATACAAAGTCTGTTTCCTCCTTTTTCTGATTTGGATTCAAAATGAAAATACCAAAGAGCGAACCATACGCAGATTCGGCTATTTTTAAACCAGGTTTGGATTTCCCACACTTGTTTATTTCGCGCGCCATTTCCCGTCGTTTCCTGTTCTGGGGTCCCAGGTTCTCCAGTGGAACCACGTCATGTTCTTCACTCTGACTCAGAGAGCTCGTGCGACATGCTCGACAAACAGCACGGAAAGGAAACCAGGCACGCGACATTCAGGCCTACATTTGTATCCGAGTAGGCGACGGTCTGCTGAGGAGCAAAGGATGACGCGGCAGACACGCGGCTAACGCGGCAGACACGCGGCTAACGCGGCAGACACGCGGCTAACGCGGCAGACACGCGGCAGACACGCGGCTAACGCGGCAGACACGCGGCTAACGCGGCTACAGACGTCACGCTCGTGTATTTACCTGACCAACGGACACATCGTGGATCTGACACGGTTTCGACCCCACAGCAGCAGCAGCAGCAGCAGCCCGGACGCACGGGACGCACGGGGGGACGTACGGGACGCACCCACCATGCTGCGTTCAGGGACTGCACTCGGGCGCGTCCCTCCCACATTGTCTGGGAAAATGTCACTTCTGTAAAACATTAAAGAGACGATTTGGCCCTCGCTTTGAAATGGGGACGTGTCTTGCGGCTTTTGAGTCGGTTTGCCGAGCAATAGGCGTGATGTGAAAACTTGGAGTTGGAACGGCACAGGCCCAGAGCGTTCAAAGTTCCGAGTTTGTGGAAGGCAGCGCGTGTGGGGGCCGCTAACGGTAAAGCACGTGATTTACCGTAAACCGCCCACTACAACACTGCGGCGTATCACGTGTTTGTACTACAAAAACACAATCTCGAGAATATCTGAAAATGACATTAAGTATTTGGGAGGACAGAACCTGTTATAAATGTCAAGATGAAGGTTTTAAAGACAAAATAAAAGGTGAAACTTACAGGAAGTACATAACTATGTCATCAATAAGCAACATTTCATTGAAAATGCAGCAACAAAGACATTTATCTGACAGTTTAAGCAATCATTTAACAAAATAAAGGTGTTGTCATGTATCAAAATCACAACTGTTGTGTCATATATATGGATTTTGGCCCTTGTTTACAATATGGTTGCTTGGTAACAGTACTGGACGTCTGCTGCTCATGTCCAACCAGGAAGTAACATTATAACCATCACCAAAATTGTAAAAACAGTGACTTTTTTTTTTTAATGGTAGGCTGAATATAAATGTTCACTACGTTTTAGTGAAATGCGTAGTCCAATATGTCCTTTAATATGTTTACTTTAATATAATAATCGTTCTGATTCTCCGCGTAAGTTGTCTTAATATAAGCATAATAAGCACATCACCCATTATGGTGATCTAGACCTATCGAGACCCAGACTAAGCCCCTCCTCTTAGCCCTACCCCTACATCTTCAAACTGAGGGGAAAGGCTGAAAACACAGCCCTTGGAAATGGGACGGGCCTCGTTTGATTCCTTGATTTTTCATTTACAACAAGCCAAGAGAAGTGGTATTATAGAATATGTATGATTAATTAACCTGTATGATGATGATGATCACTATATTGATTAGTAAACGAATGCTTGTGAACTTCAGCAGATGGTAGTTATATAATGTTTTAATTAGCATGTTTTAAAAATATACATAAGACTTTAAACAAAGTACTTTCTGCAGGAAGTACTTTCTCTCCATGGCCTAGCACCAAAGTACATCTCGGATACGTTAGTCCCACATGAACCATCTCGGACTCAGGGGCCGGCCTCCTGCTGGTGCCAGAGTCAGGACTAAACATGGACCAGCCTGCTTTCATTTTTACAGTAGGGATTTTTCATAATTCATATTCAAACTCACAATGTATGGTAAATATGTCAAAGGCCAAATGGACAACTACACCATTTTGAAGGTCCATAATATCTTATTCTCAAGAGGTGAGTGAGAGCCTACACTGTGGATCTTTTCTTAGTGGGCCCCTACACCAGCCTGCCAAGTATCTTTCATTTTTACAGTAAGAAACTTTCAAAAATCATGTTAAGAATCACAATGTATGGCAAATATCTCAAACGTAAAATAGACATTTTGAAGGTCCGTAATATCTTATTCTTAAGAGGTGTGTTGGAACTTGGAAGACCGTTCCAGATTTTAGCTGCATAAAACTGAAACGCAGATTCCCCATGTTTAGTGCTGACTCTGGGCACCAGCAGGAGGCCGGTCCCTGAGGTCCTCAGAGTCCGAGATGGTTCATATGTCCGAGATGTACTTTGGTGCTAGGCCATGGAGAGACTTGTATACAAGCAGAGCTGCTTTGAAGTCTATTCTCTGAGCCACAGGGGGCAGTGCAGAGACCTGAGTACAGGACTAATGTGATCGTACTTCCTGGTTCTAGTCAGGACCCGAGCAGCAGCGTTCTGGATGTACTGCAGCTGTTTTACAGCTCGTTTGGAGAGGCCAGTGAGCAGGCCGTTACAGTAGTCTAATCTACTAGAGACAAACGCATGGATAAGTCTCTCCAGGTCTGGTTTAGACACTATACTTTTGATTTTGGCAATGTTTTTTAGATGGTAAAAAGCTGCTGATGTTATTGATCTGACGTGGCTGTTAAAATTCAAGTCTGAGTCCATTATTACCCGCAGATTTCTAACTTGATGTGTAGGTTTTAGAGCGAGACTCTGGAGGTGACTGTTAACACTTTCTCTTTGTTTCTGTGGCCAAAGACCATGATTTCAGTCTTGTCTGAGTTCAGCTGGAGAAAGTTGTTTTGCATCCACACACTGATCTGTTGGATGCAGTGACAGAGTGAATCCACTGGTCCATATTCACCTGTCGTCATGGAAACATAGATCTGAGTGTCGTCTGCATAATTGTGATAGGACACATTCTCGCTGCGTATCAACTGACCTAACGGCAGCATGTAGAGGTTGAATAGAAGGGGTCCCAAGATTGACCCTTAGTGCACCCCACAGGTCAGGGGCAATTTCGGGGCCAATTTCAACAAAGTACTTCCTGTCTTCCAGATAGGACCTTAACCAGTTTAGCGCAGTGCCAGTGATGCCCACCCAGTCCTCTAGTCTCTGTAAGAGGGTCCCATGATCGACAGTGTCAAAAGCAGCACTCAGATCTAACAGAATTAAGACTGAGGCTTTGCCCCGCTCAGTGTTCAGGTAGATGTCATTTGTCACCTTGACAACAGCAGTCTCAGTGGTCTAAAACCTGACTGGAAAACATCAACATCATCTCACGGACATTTTCAACCTGTCCCTCGCCCAAGCAGCTGTGCCAACATGCTTCAAAACTACATCCATCGTGCCAGTGCCGAAACACTCCAAGCCGACGTGCCTCAATGACTATCGCCCTGTAGCACTCACACCCATCATCATGAAGTGCTTTGAGCGGCTGGTCCTGGCACACCTGAAGGACTACCTCCCACCCACACTGGACCCATACCAGTTTGCCTACCGCAGCAACAGGAGCATAGACGATGCAGTCTCCACAGCACTGCACTCTGTGCTCACACACCTGGACAACCCCAACACCTATGCACGATTGCTGTTTGCTGACTTCAGCTCAGCTTTCAACACCGTCATCCCCTCCAAGTTAATCACTAAACTTGGAGACCTGGGCATAAACACCTCCCTCTGTAATTGGACTTTGGATTTTCTGACTAACAGACCACAACATGTTAGGTCAGGTCACACCTGCTCCGCCGCTGTCTCACTCAGCACTGGTGTGCCACAGGGCTGTGTGCTCAGCCCATTCCTCTACTCCCTCTTCACCTACGACTGCAGACCCGTGCATGGATCTAACTCCATCATCATCCAAGTATTGCGGACGACACCACGGTGATAGGTCTCATCACTAACAACGATGAGACAGCCTACAGGGAAGAGGTACAGCACCTGGCCACATGGTGCGCCGAAAATAACCTGCTCCTAAACACCAGCAAAACCAAGGAGCTCATCGTGGACTTCAGGAAGGAGAAAGGAGGCATGCATGCAACCCATCCACATCAATGGGATGGACGTTGAGCGTGTCTCCAGCTTCAAGTTTCTGGGGACCCACATCTCGGAAGACCGGTCCTGGACCACCAACTCCTCCAGCCTTGTCAAGAAGGCTCACCAGCGCCTCTTCTTCCTGAGGACACTGAAGAAAACCCATCTGTCTTCAGCCATCCTGGTGAACTTCTACCGCTGCGTGATGGAGAGCATCCTGACAAACTGTATCACAGTCTGGTATGGGAGCTGCTCTTTTGCGGAGCGCAAAGGGACTGCAGCGGGTGGTGAAAACTGCCCAACACATCACAGGGAACTCCACTTCCAGCCATTGAGGAAGTCCAGAAAAAACTTTGTCTCCGTCGAGCTCGCAGCATTCTCAAGGACCCCTCCCACCCTGCACACAGACTGTTCTCCCTCCTGCTCTCAGGCAGGTGCTTCAGGAGCCCCCGGACAAGGACTAGCAGACTGAGGAACAGTTTCTTCCCTGAGCTGTGTCCTTATTGAACTCTGCCCCATGCCGATGAACCCCACTCCCCACTCCCCAACCACCACCACCCACAAACTCGCCATCTCCCCCCACTGTCCAAAGACGGTACACCAGCACGACTGGACCTTCCTGCACTCAAACACTTTGGATTTCTGGTTGCAATGAAAACCGTACTGTACATTGCACTAGTCTAGTAATGTTAGGCAGCTACTGTTTATTATTATGCACTATTTGATGTTCACTGTTTATCATATACAATTCAATTTATTTTTGTAACGCCCAAAATCACAACAGTAGTGGTCTCGAGGGGCGACAGTGGAAAACAAAATAAACAAGGTTCATAGGGACTTGGAAATGTCCCAGCGTCCTGTGTCCTTAGACAGATGTCCCAAGCCCCCCTGTCCTTAGACCCTTCTTCTCGGCCAGGAAAAACTACCAAACCTCTTTGGGAAAAAGTAGAAACCTGTAGGAGTTCCACAGTGAAGGAGAGATCCCACTCCCTCAGACGGACAGAGCGGACGCGCCTCAATTTGCAGATACACGGTGGAGCTGGACCCACTCAGGAGGAGAACCAATTCTTCGAGGCCGATGAAGAACCGTTCATATGGAGTAGAGACCGTTTCTCCAGGCAGACCGTTTCTCCAGGCAGATGAGGAGCATCTGGATCAACAGGTCCTCGATGTCCCTGCTCCACTCCCGTCGGGGAAGTGGGAGGAAAAGAAGGAAAAGCGATGAACAAATTGCCAGTGAAATTAAATATTAAATATTGTTTGATAGAAAAGTAGTAGGAAACAGAGGATAGTGCTCAAGCTGCCATACTTCCTCCAGCATAGTTGCTCCTAGGGCAGCATAGCTGGGAACTGTAGGTTTTTATTTCTGTTCCTAACTGGCCTGACCATAAGCCATTTCAAAGAGGAACGTTTTAAACCTGGTCTTAAATGAAGAGACTGTGTCGGCCTCTTTAACATGGACAGGAGCTGATTCCACAACACAGGAGCTTGGGAGCTAAACGCTCTGTTTGGATGATAAGGTACTATAGCCTCTTTGAGGTAGGATGGGGCCAGGTCATTTATGGCTTTGTAAGTCAGGAGGAGGATTTTGGAATTTGATTCTAAACTCAACAGGAGCCAGTGAAGAGACTCGAGCATGCAGACACGCACCGGTCACATATCCACAAAAGAGCCTAGATTTAATCTTCCTCTTGTCTGCGTCCAGCACTGAGAATTCCTACACATTATTCCTACATATTATCCATATATAAATCTATTTTAAGCATAAAAAGTGGAGATTGTCCCGCATGTATGTGATTTATATCTGTGGATGAGTGCAGTGTGTCGCGGGGGTGGGTGGAGTGGTTAAGCCAGGGGAGTCCAAACTTTTTTCACCGAGGGCCGCATTTTGAAACTTATACGGAGCAGAGGGCCACAGACAACCCGACAATGAAGTGAATGATTCGAAATGTTGCCTTTGACATAGTTTCGATGGGCCTCCACACTTTTAATAAGACTTGGAACATTAATATTAGGTTGGTATAACATCAAAATGCTTGAATTTTAAATTTGTTTTAAAAGAACTACTACTTTTTGTTGTTTGGACCAACTCAGCAGGAAGAAATTGTTGGAGGGCCGCATTTGGCCCCCGGGCCATAGTTTGGACATGCCTTGGTTAAGGCATCAGCACACGTATGCCAGACTCCACGTGCAGCGGCCGCAGGGTCGTAAGTTTGAATCCCGACTCAATCATTTACTGCATGTCCTCCCTTCTCTCTCGTCCCCATTTCACCCCGTCCTTTCCTGTCAATAAAGCCTACGGGCCACAAAAAAACAAAAGTAAAGAATGGCGTGGCGTCAATGAGGGATCTTTAGCAGAAGAATATGTAAGAGCTAGTTACTTAAGGTTTTTAAACGCATATACAGATGGCTCAAACAGATTTGGGGGTAGGTGTGTACATATCAGAGTTGGACATTTCTACAAGCAAGCGAACTTCCTGTATTTACTGCTGAAATGACTGCCATCATTCTCACGCTACAGTGGAAAATGGAAGTTAGAGAGTCATTTGTTCACTCTGCTGCAGCAATGAACAGTATTACTACCAAAGGCACTTGCAGAGTTATTTTATGATTGGAAATCATCTTTTTCAGCTTAGGCTTTGAGTATGCTTCTGTTGGATTCCAGCACATTCAGGGATAAAGGGTAATGAAGTGGCAGATAAAGTGGCCAAGAGGGCTTTAACATTGACAGATCAGGAATCAGGAATCAGGATATATTTATTGCCATTGTCAATGAACAGAATTCACAACATAGGAATTTGACTTGATGACAGATGCGACATGAGAGACATGCATAAAGAGCACCGGCCACCGGGGCGGCTCGCTTCCGCATAGCGCCTACTGGGGTACTTGAACTCTTAGAAAATGAAAAAGCAGTTCAGCAATAAGCATAGAATGAAAAACAACACATATTGAGTACAGTACACGAGGTCAAACGTGATGGATATTTTCAGTGGATATCATGATTTTATTAAGATTCCAATGGGTAAAGGACATCTTAAATCACTAATTACAGCTGAAGCTGCATCTACACAGCATACAAAACACAGTCACAACATCACAGGGGAGGAGCCGGAAAGAGGAGGTCATTTATTTGAGATTGAGATTTAGGCATACAGGACTACGATCAACTCTGTTTTTAGTTGGAAAATCTACAACAGATCAATGTGAGGTGTGTGGTGCTGCTGAAACAATCCCACGAGGGTTAATGGAGTGCAGAAAATGTAGAGCCCAGAGACAAACACTAAGTCCTGGAGTTTGTAAGGTATACTGAGCAAAGGTGAGCAGCAGAGCACTGATGAGGGAATTAAAACACACAGATTATGTGTATTATGTGTATTTTATATTTTACCCGCCCCCCCCTAAAACAATCACTAGAATGTAACTTGAAATACTATCACCCAGAGATACGAACAATACACTAGGTGGCGGTATGCATTTTTATCGTTGGTTGCGGCACGCCAATGAAACAAATGAAGTCTGGCCGCTAAAACATGCTCTAAAGTAGACTGATTTGTGTAAAATGTCCAACGTTCATGTGACCAACAAGTCCCTGAACACAGCTTTAGTCTGTGCAGAACTTCTACTCTCTGGAAGCTATGGTCGCAGCCCTGGGGTCACTAATACACCCTGAAAGAGGAGAGGCGGCGCCTGGCTTCTGGAAACAAGGTGAATATTAAGTTGAACAGTGGGTGACACGTGACAGAGCTGCTCTTCTACGTTAAAAATGAATGTATGAATGATTGTTTTCCCCCTTGGAGGTCCGTTAGCGGGCGTTTCCTCAGATGCAGACTGTATGGTAAAAGCATGGTAAGAAAAGGAAACGTGGCATTCTACTTTATTTCATGGCAGGTAATGAGAATTATAGCCATCTGGCATGAATAAGGCTTACAGTGCATTGAAGCATTTCCTACTGTACTGAAGCAGGCCTACCACCACAGTCAATATGGGCCAAAAAAGACATCTTCTTCGCAAAATTGAATGAATTCAAATGAATTTCCTTCTCCAGACTTGTGATGGGCAGAATCCGAACCAAAATAATTGATGAAGATATTGAGAAATATTGATTCACATACAAAAAATATCAACAAGGAATATTGCTTTTCCTATCATCAAATTGTATTAAATTGCTTTTTAGATCAGTTCAAGCCGGGGGGGAACGAAGAGTCACAGCCTCAGACGTCTCCTCTGACGAAGGCGGACGGCCTGCCTCCGTCAGGTAAAGAAGACTTCTTCACTTCTTGTTAGAAGAAAAGTTCAATTGAATTTGAAAGAGGGAGAATGAAATCTTCCAAATAGGAAAGCTAGTTTTACAACAACAAATCACATGATAGGTCTATTGATTATAGGCAGTTTCAAAAATAACCTACTGATGGGAAGCATTTGTATTCTTTTTCCTTCGGTTTGTCTTCAATGATTGTCTTCAAAAGGAGGACAGGGGCAGGACAGGAGCAAGGCAGGGGTAGGGCAGGGGCAGGACAGGAGCCAGGACAGGGGTAGCGGGCAGACAGGAGGACAGGGGCAGGACAGAAGCAGGACAGGGCGTAGGACAGGGGCAGGACAGGAGCAGGGCAGGGGTAGGACAGGAAGCAGGGCAGGAGCAGGGAGGGGTAGGACAGGAGCAGGGCAGGAGCAGGGCAGGGGTAGGACAGGAGCAGGGCAGGAGCAGGGCAGGGTAGGACAGGAGCAGGCAGGGGTAGGACAGGAGCAGGGCAGGAGCAGGGGAGGGTAGGACAGGAGCAGGGGTAGGACAGGAGCAGGGCAGGAGCAGGGCAGGGGCGGGACAGGGATACATTTTTTACTCTTCAAGACAATTAAAGGGTAAACAAGTATTGTTCAAGCACCAGTCCATGAAACCAAGACTAAGGCACTGGCAAAAAGAAAAAAGGAAAGATCATATTTGATGACGCATGTAATTAGTTCCTGTCCGCCTGTCGGTCTGTGAGATCCACATCAGGGTCCTGGGTTTGCTGAGGTAAAAGTGTGTGGGCAAGGCATGTGCCGTAAGGGCCACTCGTCAGACTGTTCCTCTTCACACAGGTACCTCCAGAGCGGCGATGGTGACCGAAAACAGGTTCACACTTTCATCCTTCTGCAGCTCCAAGTGCCATTCTTCCACTTCTTTACAGTCCAGAGATCCCCTTTTCATCCTGTCGTCAGCTTGTGACCGTTTGCTCTTTTTCTTCTTCATATTCATCCAACCCAGCACTTGGATTTCCAGAGAGCTCAGTGACAGTTGCTGCTGATTGGCTACTCGTCATCACATGGCCACATCTCAAGCTGGAATCTGGATGAAATATATGAACGGAAGTCAACGAATGTACAGCATGCATCACAAAAAGTCAACACAAAACCCAATCGAGCCTGTACCAGAGGACATATCCGCTCCACGGTCCATGTATGGGTCCTCCTCCTGGTCCTCTCGCGGTCGTCCTCCTCGGTCGATCCTCCTGGTCGTTCCTCCCGGTACCAGGGGCTGTGCTGCAGTCTCTTCAGGCCGTGGGGGCAGGGACACAGGCTCTGGGAATGTCCTCTTCCAGGGCTCAGGAGGAAGTGCTTCCTTGAACTGGTCTGCCACACACACACAACACACATCACATCAAATCACACACACAACACACACCACATCACACAACTACACCACCCACACACACACATCACACACATCGCATACACCACATCACATCACACACACACCAACACACACCCACACCCACACCCACAGGTTTATGACCTGCAGACGTGTTTTTGAGCTGTACAGATTTATGCCTTTATTTAGGATTAGAATGATTAGCACAATTTTTTTTTTTTTTATTAACACCACATGACAGGGAGTATACAGCACATTTTTAAATAAAAATCATATATTTTTTTGTGAGAGAAAAAAAAAGCGGAAATCACATTGATATAATTTTTACATAATCTATTTGTATGTTATTTGCTGTAAATAATTACTTGAACACCTGAGAAATGTTAATATTTGGTACAGAAGCCTTTGTTTACAATTTCAAAGGTTCAAAGGTTTCCTGTAGTTCTTGACAGGGTTTGCACACACTGGGAAAACAGGGATTTTGGCCCACTCCTCCACACAGATTTTCTCCAGATCTGTCAGGTTTCAGGGCTGTCGCTGAGCAACCCAGAGTTTCAGCTCCTCCAAAGATTTTCTATTGGACTTAGGTCTGGGAGACTAGGCCAGAACCTTGATCTGCTTCTTACAGAGCCACTCCTTGGTTCTCCTGGCTGTGGGCTTCGGGTCATTGTCACGTTGGAAGACCCAGCCACGCCCCATCTTCAATGCTCTGACTGAGAGAAGGAGGTTGTTGCCCAAAATCTCACAATCCATGGCCCCGTTTCGTTCCCTCCTTAATACAGTGCAGTCGTCATGTCCCGTGTGCAGTAAAGACACCCACAGCATGATGTTTCCACCCCCATGCCTCACAGTAGGGATGGTGTTCTTGGTGGTACTCATCCTTCTTCCTCCAAACACGGCGAGTGGAGTTCGTACCAAAAAATCTCATCTGACCACATGACTTTCTCCCATGACTCCTCTGGATCATCCAGATGGTCTTTGACTTCAGATGGGCCCTTGACATGTGCTGACTTAAGCAGGGGAACCTTCTGTGCATTGCATGATTTTAAACCATAACTGTGCAGTGTATTACCGATAGTAACCTTTGAAATTGTGGTCCCAGCTCTCTTCAGGTCATTGACCAGCTCCTCCCGTGTAGCTCTGGGCTGATTCCTCACCTTTCTTCTCATCATTGAGACACAGTCCGAGGGAGATTGACAGTCATCTTTAGCCTCTTCTGTTTTCTAACAACTGTTCTTGGACCGCTCTTTGGTCTTGCCTATGCCAGTAGTTGGAGTCTGAGAGATTGTGGGGTGGACAGGTGATTTTATGCAGCTAACAAGCTCAAACAGGTGCTACTCATTTAGATTAATAAGTGGAGTAGAGGTGGACCTTTTAAAGGCAGACTAACGGGCCCTTGAGAGCCAGAATTCAGGCAGGTGTTCAAATACTTATTTGCAGCAATAATATACACATACATTATTTAAACACTCCCATAATTTCTAAATGGTAGAACTTGCAAAATTGCAGGGTGTTCAAATACTTACTTTCCTCACTGTATACACACAATAAAATTGTTATATATAAATATATATACGTTTTTGGAAAGGACAAATAGCAGTAGTAGTAATAATAATGATGCTATACTAAGTGCACTCTTACAATGAGAGTGTGCGGCATGGCCTCTTTGAGCTTGCAGATGATTCCAGTGTACTGTAGACAGAGGAGCACCAGGAGCACAGCGAGGAGGCAGACTACCACCAGAACTGACACTGCGACCACAGCTGCAAACTCTGCACATACACAAGACAGCAGAAGGTCTTCATCTTTGGAGCTAACAGAGCTCTTTACAGGGGGCTGTTTAAATGGTACAAATGCAGGAAATGGTCACTTGTGCTCACCTGATGAAGGAGCTGGGCTGGTGAAGACACATTTCCATTGCGAAGACTGGAAATTGACATCCAAGTAATGGGGCTTTACCCTGACACAGTACTCTGTGCCTGGAATCAGTTTTGGTATGACCAGAGTCTGGTCCGCAGGCTTTGTGAAGGTCTGAAGGTCACAAACAGAGGTAACGACATAGACTGAAGGTTCAGTTTGGACTAAACACAACAACTTCTGATTTCTCTTATGGATTCTTAGAGAATTTCAACATTGGCATCAATATGTGTAAAATACATGGGTTTGACATACACTAGAGTCCTTACCACAGTCTCCTGCCCCTGCCTACGCAGAGAAAGCTTGAAAGATAGACTTTTGTAAATCTCCTTTATGTCCTGGATCCTTGAGCCATGATGGGCTTCAGGCAAAGAAATATTCATCTGAATACAAGTACCACAACCAGAGATGGTCACAGTTGGAGCTGATATGTTGGCTGTTAGAAGGAAAGAAAAAAATCAAAACTGTAAGCAGTGATGAAGGGCCCCTGCCTTATGAGTGAACACAGACACAGCTTCAAGGACCTGTACCAACTGCTTAGACCACTCGACCAATGGCAGCAGTTTGAATTCAAATATGTTATAATAAATGGCATAATGACAGAAGAAAACAACCCCAAAACCAGTTTACAGTGTTCTCAGTGCTCGAAATTGCAACAGTTTGGGTCACTAAGGGGTCCAAAATTAGGTCAGTGTGACGGAAGAAAAATATTTGGTAGCACACACGCGACCGAAATAAAAATAATAAACAGAGCAGTGAGCAGCAGTGAAGAACCTACTTTGCCTCAGAGCTAAAGGCCAATTGCAAAGCTCAGTTTTGTGACCAGATGAAGTAAAGTCCTACAGTCCTATAAAGTCCTACAGTTTTCATAACTTTCGTGACTCAGTGACATCACAGCAGCAGTGCTCGTGTTTACGATAGAAGCAGCTAATGCTGCTAAGTAGTGCAGGAAATTCTGTGCTTGTTCATGCTTAGCAATGTCTTGTGATTAAAAAACAGATCCAGTGACTGAAGGATCAGGACAGGATCAGAGCTTTCAAAATAAGTGTAACGTGGAGGACGTAGTGTGGCGGTGCTTAGTTCAACTCTAGACAAAGCTAAATGTTGAACCAAATTAGCGCAGCGCACACACAGCAAGAATGACGTAAAACTCTTATGTTAAGTGCCTCCCGATAGTTATTTAGCAGAGATAAATAACCCCTTCAATAAGTACTCAAGTAAGCAATAGTAGATAGAAGTGGGTGTTTTATGTGATGATGACAAGAGGGGATGTAGCTATAGTCTTTCTGTAAATTATTGAGCAATATGTGACTAATCAGATGTGTAGAATGGCATTGTTGTAACACCATCTTCAAATTCAAAATGTAATGAATAAGGCTTCTTAAATTTGGTTTTGCACTCCTAAATATTGGCTTGGGCTCTTACTTAAGCCATTTGGGAGCACATGTGCTACCAAGTAAAAAAAGTTTGAGCCCTGGGTCTGGAAATGGAACACAGCGTCAACATTTTACACAGAAGCACTGGTCTCTGACAGAGGAGAGACGGTACCAAGGAGGACTCACTCTGCATGAGGGGCATAAAAGAGTAGGTCTTGGAATGAGGAGAGGTCGTCATGTTGATGTAGCTCTGCACATACAGTCTGTAGTTTTCTTTATATTTGGGCAGTTGCACAGCTGCCCACGTTGTTGTACTGTTGGCCAAAAGTTGTGGTTTCCTCCGAGACCTTGACAACAGCAGTACCAGAAACACATTTCATGACTAAAAAAGACATGAACATGCCATGTTAATGTTATAATAATTACTAATATTAGTATTAGTTTATTAGTTGGGGACAGTGCATGTTAATGAACACACATGATACTCATGCTGTACACACCGACTGGAGATATGAGCTCATTTTCATCTGTTCACATTCACTCTGTCATACACCACCATATGACAGTGATGAAGCATTTCCAAAAGCCTCACAAATGTATGAAGCATTATAATAACATGATATAAGAGTGTAACATCAAGTGTTATTTTGGATTATGGTTTATGCTAAAACTTTACAGCGAAGGTCTATGTGGTTATTGTTTTGTTCATTAATGTTTCTTTTACTTTTACTATCTATCTAACGAAGAAAATTCAATGCATTGAGGCAAGTCTTGAATTACATCATGCAGTTGGGCAGGGCTGAGCTTGGGTCCGCCACAGGGGGACGAGTTATAGCGGTTCAGCAGCAGACAGTGTACCATAGTTCCTCTGAAGGGCAGTGGGAGATGTAGCCCGGTGGGGTCACAATAGAAATAATGGCAGGAAAGTAGGGGCAATTCATTATTTGGGGCCTGAGCTGGGGTTAGGGTAGAAGAGCTAATACTGAACATGCCAACAAGATTAATAACTGAGAGACCAGCTTGACTAACAAAATGAAGTCAGTGTGTCAAGAACACACGGCCCAAAATAAGTGGTCACATTTATAAAAGCCTCATTACAAATCTAAAGTGTGGATAGATTAATTGGAAGAAAATGCCGAAAGGGGTTTAGAGAGAAGAGTGTTATAGATCTGGGGTTGTTAGTTCCGGGAAAAAAACCTGAATAATAATTAGCTACGTACAGGGGGAGTGCAGCACGTGCCCTGAAACTTAGAAAACCATAGGAGAAGAGTCAAGCTATGGGGGGTATCAGCCTTGAATAATTGGATTTTGAAATGGGCTGCAATCTCTCTGTCGTTGCTTCTGGAGGGAGTTTCTTCAAGCAAGAATCTCTGTGGGTTTGGAGCCATGATCTGGGACAGGTGAGCAGGACTTTGGGAGTGGACTGCGAACCACTCAGAACTTTCATTTTACCATGGATGAAGTTTGAATCTGGACAATAAAAGATATTTTCCATTGAGTTTCTTCGAGTTTTGTCTTCTTCATTGTGTCAAGTATGCAATCGTTATCCAGAAGACTTTATGACACATCAACAGGAGGACAGATAACTGGAGGCAAGGTGGGTGAGGTGTCTTGCCCAAGTGACAGTCTGCACCTGGCATTCCACTGGTCTCCCATCCAAGCACTAACCAGGTTTCTGTAGTTCTGTATGTTGTGTTCGAACAGAGTTTTAACACTTCAAAAAAATGCACAGGAGCAAACTCAATACAATCAACCCAATGGCTAGTGTTACGAGTAGCATCCTTTAACATTAATGGCAAATTGAACCCAATCAAATGATCAAAAATGTCTTAAAAAAAAAAAATTCAAAGAAAAAATAGATTATATATTTACAAGAAACACATTTACGCTATATAGTGAGTGTAATCCGCATTTGTCCAGGAGTGTCCATTACAGAAAAAGTTTCAGTTGTAGTCATCTGAACACTGTTTTTAGAAACACAAGCCGTTTTGGCTCTCATCCAAGAGTTATTCTCAATGCGGATCGAGTCTGGGAACTCATATTCATTTTTTTTTAAAATAAAAAATGGCCTACTTCTCTTTCAAACCACTTCACAAGAGGCTTTATCGGCACAGAAGGCACGCAAATTCAGGACCCCAGAGCGCCCTGCATCTTCATCTTAAAGCCACAAACCACTCTTTTGAAGATAAATTAGATGAAACTCCTCCCACTATTAGCCCTGAACAAGCCCAAGCTGTAAAACTAGTGTCCCATATAAATCCATCAGTGACACTAGAAAGGTTCAATGCTGTGGATCAAGCAGAGAGAACTTCAGCCATTATGTCCTCTAAAACGTCATCTTGTATTCTGGACCCGATTCCAAGCAGACTCCTCAAAGACATTCTCCCCCTAATTATAGATTCTATTCTTAATATAATAAATATTTCACTAAAAAGTGGTGATGTTCCACAGTCCTTCAAACATGCAGTCATTAAACCGCTTCTGAAAAAGCCTAATCTTGATCCTGACCAGTTGATAAACTACAGACTTATTTCAAATCTACCCAATATCTTACCTTGTGTCTCTAAATCCTTGAAAGAGTTGTAGTTAAACAGCTTTGGTCGCCCAAACATTCATATCGGTTTGAGCAATAACGTTATTCGATTATCTTAGTTTTTCAGCTTATTCGAAGCTTTGTCGGATTCGAAGTCAGCCCACAGAGCCTCAACATAAATTAAACATGTTGATAAGCATACTGAAACTGCACTAGGTTAGGACTGAAAGATCACAAATGTATGCTATGTTTATTTAAAAGCTGCGGGCATAAGAAACCAAATAAGATGGAAACCTGGTTCCTAGCAATCCTCTGAGATATCCTATTTGGACTTCAGTGCACTTGCGTATCACGAAAACAATATGAATACGCGCTAAACTTTGAATTATATATTGAGCACTACCAATCGACTCACTAAGCATTCTAACTAGCAGAGGATTAGGAACTGATGATATCTGATGGTTGGTCAGTCAGAGGCCCTTTCGCCCCATCAGCTTTGCTTTACAATCCTAAGCCCTCAAGTCGGTTGTATCACCTATAGGTACCAGTTTGTTCATTTGTAAACCAGAGCTCTCTCCCACCTGTTCTAAATATGTAACCTACGGTCGTGCCACAGGGTTCAGATTCTCAGTTGAGTACAACAAGTTCATCTGTTATACTCTTTAATATGCTGGCCGATTGGGTCAAGCCAATGATCAGAAAGCACAGCATTCAACTATCCACTGCTCTGCAGATGACACACAGCTGTATTTATCAATGCAAAACGCCCGCGATTTTCCATGAACCGATCAAGCAGACAGACTTGTGTGAAGGATATAAAAACCTGGATGACACTTAATTATCTGCTTCTTAAACCCTGAAAAAACCGAGGTCCTCGTACTAGACCCTAATCGTCTACGAGACGCTTTATCTGAGCAGATGGTCACACTGGACAACGTCAGTGTGTGGCCTCTAGCTCCACTGGAAGAAACCTTGGGTCTTATTTGACCAAGAGCTCTCATTCAAAGTACGCATAAATCAAGCCTGTAAAACAGCCTATTTCCATCTGCGTAATATAGCCAAAATCAGAAAAATCTTGCCTAAAAGCGATGCTGAAAAACGTGTCCATGCGTTTGTAACATCTAGATTAGACTACTGTAACTCCCTGCTCGCAGCGTGCACTAAAAGCGCCATAAAAGCTTTCAACTGGTTCAAAATGCAGCAGCAAGATTACTAACAGGAACTAAAAGAAGAGAGCACATAACGCCGGTGCTCGAGTCTCTTCACTGGCTCCCTGTCGAGTTTAGAATCAAATTCAAAATCCTCCTCCTGACTTACAAAGCCATAAATGACCTGGCCCCATCCTACCTCAAAGAGGCTATAGTACCTTATCATCCAAAACAGAGCACTTCGCTCTCAAAAAGGCTGGACTTCTGGTGGTCCCAAGAGTCTCTAAAAGCACAGTAGGAGGTAGAGCGTTTAGCTCCCAAGCTCCTGTGTTGTGGACTCAGCTTCTGTCCATGTTAAAGAGGCCGACACAGTCTCTTCAATTAAGACCAGGCTTAAAAACGTTCCTCTTTGAAATGGCTTATGGTCAGGCCAGTTAGGAACAGAAATTAAAAACGATAGTTCCCAGCTATGCTGCCCTAGGAGCAACTATACTGGGGGAAGTATGGCAGCTTGAGCACTATCCTCTGTTTCCTACTACTTTTCTATCAAACAATATTTAATATTTAATTTCACTGGCAATTTGTTTCATCGCTTTTCCTTCTTTTTCTCCCACTTCCCCGACGGGAGTGGAGCAGGCACATCGATGACCTGTGGATCCAGATGCTCCTCATCTGCCTGGAGAAACGGTCTGCCTGGACGGTCTCTACTCCATATGAACGGTTCTTCATCGGCCCTCGAAGAATTGGTTCTCCTCCTGAGTGGGTCTAGCTCCACCGTGTATCTTCAAATTGAGGCGCGTCCGCCTGTCCGTCCGAGGGAGTCGGATCTCTCCTTCTCTGTGGAACTCCTACAGGTTTCTACTTTTTCCCAAAGAGGTTTGGTAGTTTTTCCTGGCCGAGAAGGAGGGTCTAAGGACAGGGGAGCTTGGGACATCTGTCTAAGGACACAGGACGCTGGGACATTTCCAAGTCCCTATGAACATTGTTTATTCTGTTTTTCTTGTTTTTCACTGTAGCCCCTCGAGGCAACTACTGATGTGATTTTGGGCTTTACAAAAATAAATTGAATTGAATGTACCACCAGGAAGAGGCCCCAGAGAAGAACCAGGACACGCTATGTCTCTTGGCTGGCCTGGGAACGCTCGGGATCCCTCCGGAGAAGCGGGAGGTCTGGGGTAAGGGAAGTCTGGGAGTCCCTGCTTAGACTGCTGCCCCCGCAACCTGGCCGTGGATAAGCGGAAGAAGATGGATGGATGGAACAGAACATAAAATTGCCAGCTACGCAAATTATGTTCTATTATATTTGACTAAACCAGAAATTTCCATACCAAATGTGACGCATTTTCGTCCAAAAATTGGTCCACCCCCTTTGACGTTTAGACAGACTTACCCATTTAAATAGCAAACGAAATCTTTTAGATATTTAGGTGTGGTACTCCTAATACATTAGGATCTATCAACAATCTGATAAATAGTATACCCTTCTTTTTGCAACTGTATAAAAAGATCTTGAAAAATTGAACCTTATCCTATACTTAAGTCTAATTCAAAGGTTTGAAACTATAAAAATGAATGTCGGTGTAATCCCTGATTCGTCCAGGAGTGTTCCATTGTAGAAAAAGATTCAGTTGTTTCATCTGATATGGATTTCCCTTTTCGAGATTTCTTATGCAAATGGGACATTTACAACCTGATGTGAGGAGACGGGATAACCACCACCGTGGTGGAGAACTGGAGTAAAACAGATTAACTATGACTTTTGCAGATTATACTCACAACTGGGATATACTAACAAAAGGAGTGCATTTGTCTTGGTTTAATCCTTAAAAGTCAAAGGTTGCAGCGCATAACTCCATGATGAGCTACAGCTGCTTTTAGCACAATAAGGATTAAACCAAGACAAATGCACTCCTTTTGTTAGTATATCCCAGTTGTGAGTATAATCTGCAAAGGTCATAGTTAATCTGTTTTAATGGCTTTTCAATTCCTGACTACATTTAAATGTTCAAAAACTGAATGTATGTTCTTCACAAAACAAACCTCAAATTGACTGAATCCTGATGTATACGTTGCAGGTGAGAATCAGAAAGGGGTTCATTGCAATTGTCAATGAACAAACTTCACAGACATAGGAACTTGTCTCGGCGTTAAGGTGCAACACAAAACACTGAGCAATAATAAAACAACATATATTCAGTCAAACAGAAGGGCATGTATTTAAGGGACAATTTAAAATTACTATAGTATAAAATAAAAATAAAAATAAAAAAAAGGCATTGCTATGTACACAAGTTTACAGTTAAGTTTAAAGTTGTAGTGCAGAAAGTGACAGTGCAGTGAGTGATGAATAGTGTAGTTAAAGTGGCAGGTGTTTAGAAGTGTTCATGAGTCCAACGGCAGAACGGAAAGAAACTATATCTTGTGGCGGAGGTTCTTGGTCCCGGATGGACCGTAGCCTCCTGCCTGAGGAGGTTGTTTCAAATAGACCATGGTCCAGGGTGGGAGGGGTCAGCTGTGATCCGACCTGCTCGTCCCAAGAGCCCTGGAGACGTACGAGGTCCTGCAGAGATGGAAGTCTGCAGCCGATCACCTTCTCAGCAGAACGCACAATGCGCTGTAGTCTCTGTTGGTCCTCAGGCTGTGGCTCCAGCGTACCACACCGGTGATGGAGGAGGTGAAGGAAGGACTCAATGATGGCGTCAAAACTGCACCATCATATGCACTGGCAACTTGGCTTTTCCTCAGCTGCCGCAGGGAAGTACAATCCTGCTGGGCCTTCTTGATGAGGGAGCTGGATGGTGGGCTCCACTTGAGGTCTGGGTGATGGTGGTGCCCAGGAAGCGGAAGGAGTCCACGGTGGTGGTCAAGACGAGGGGGGCTGGGGGGCTGTGACTTTCCTGAAGTCCCACGTCCATCTCCACTGTCTTCTGGGCGTTGAACTCCAGATTGTTACCGCTGCACCAGGACACCAGCCCGGTCCAACCTCCTCCTGTAGACAGACTGCATCCCCGTCCGAGATGAGCCCGATGAGGGTGGTGGTCGTCCGCAAACTTTGATCAGTTTTACGGAGTCGTGGCTGGAGGTGCAGCAGTTTGTGTACAGGGAGAAGAGCAGAGGGGAAGTACACAGCCTGAGGAACTCTGTGCTGCAAGTCCGAGTGTCTGAGACATTCTTCCCCAGCCGACACGCACTGCTCCGATCGTACAGGAAGTCAGTGTGCCATCCTGCAGTGGTAGTGTCAGGACACGCGTTGAGCTGGGGAGTTGTCTGGAGCAGAGCAGGGAGGATGGTGTTGAAAGCAGAGCTGAAGTCCACACAACAGGATCCTGGCGTCAGGTTTCAGGGGAAGTCCAGATGCGCACGGTATGGGAAGGTGATGCTTGCACATTTTGCAGTGAGTCAGTCGTCTACAGACCTGTTGGCTCTGTAAGGCGAACTGCAGGGTCCAGCAGGGAGAGGTGAAGGACTCTGAAGGTGGGGCAGACAGGCGTTCAAGACTTCACTGACTACAGACGTCAGCGCCAAGGCCTGTAGTCATTAAGTCCAGTGATCGCGGGCTTCTTGGGAGACGGGACAATGATGGCAGACTTGAAGAAGCTGGGACATGGCATGACCCCAGGGAGGTGTTTAAAAATGTCTGTGAGACGGGGGTTAACTCTCCTGCGCAATGTCTTAATGTAGCAGCTAGAGAGCCGCCGTCGTGGTCAGCAGCTTTTTCGGTTGGGTTGGATTTCGAAATAGCTGTGAACATCCTGTTATCCTGACTCGACGAGGGTGGGGCGGGAGTGGGGGGGACCAGGTTTGGGTTGGTGGAGGTGGCCCCGTGGGAGGAGTGGTGGTTCACATAAACTGGAGTAAGAGGTGTTGAGTTGCTCAGTCCAGTTTTCGAATTGTCTGCGCAGGGGGGGCTCGGGCTTTGTGGTTGGTGAGAAAGCGGACAGACCCTCCACACGCGAGGCGGGGTTGTTGGTCAGAGAACTGTGCTTCAGAGCGTATTGTACTGTGATTTCGCTCGAGAACCTCTTTGCTAAATCCATACTTGCATCTTTGTAGCGCCCCGTCTCCAGCCCTGTGCCTGCCTCCTTCCTGCTCGCCTTAACTGCTCAGTTTGGGAGTGAACCAGGGGTTGTCATTGTTGAAAAGTGACTTTGTGGTTTTGTGTTGGTAATGATGCTGTCTAAGAATCGAATGTATCTGTGGCAGCTCTGAAGACTCCCAGTCTGTGATGTCCAAACACGCACGTGAGCTCCTCGCTGCCTCATTGGTCACTTCTAGATTTTCCTCACTGCAGGTTTGGAGAGCTTCAGCCTCTGTCTGAAGGTGGGGATCAGGTGAACCATGGCGTGATCTGTAAAGCCGAGAGCAGCGCGACCAGGCGGCGAGGCGTTAACTGACCGTTGTGTAACAGTGATCCAACGTTGCTCTGCCTCTGGTTGGAATTTTAAATAAACTGTCTGTACTTTGGTAGTTCGTGGCTGCAGATTCCCTTGTTAAAATCACCCAGGATAATACACAGAAATCCGGAAGGTCCGCTCCACACTCCGGAATCTGGTCGCGGAGCGCGCGCTGTGCCACGTGCACGTTTGTGCTCGGTGGGGATGTACAACAGCCAGAATGAATGAGGGCGAACTCAGCGTGGAGAGTAGAATGGTTTGCAGTAATTAAGAGATATTCCAGATCAGGAGAGCAAGTGTTTTTGGAAGATCACAGTCACAGTCTGAAGACCAGGCCGTTGTTGATAGTAAAAACAGACTCCTCACGCGTGTTTGAACCCGCGGAGAGAGACTTTATACGATCCGTCACGAACAAAAAAAGGCGAAACCCCTCGATTGCACGGCGCCGTCCGGAGATCGGCTCACTGGAGGCACGGTCTCCGTGAAGGCACACAGGAGATGAAGAAAAGTTCTGTTTTTTCGTCTTCATAGCAGCGACAGTTCGTCCCATTTTGTTGAGGTGAGCGAAAACGTTGGAGGAAAATTCAGGTAAGGGCGTCGAGTGCCCCGCGTCTCCTGAGCCGTACAAGGACCCCGAGCGTTTTCCTCGCTTCGGCGTCTCACTGCTTTAGCCAAAAGAAGGGCTAAATTCAGCAGCAAAGCTAAAAAAACTGGAACTAGGTCTGTAGGAGTTGTGGTTCGGAAAGACAAGAGCTCTTCAAAGGGTGTAAGACCACGCAGACACACAATTTACGACAAAAATCAAAACAAAGAGCACTAAAGGCCAAGGGGTATCATCTGCGGCCAGCCATCATTGGACCTCCAAAAGATGAAGATGATTATAGTGACTCAATTGAAATATTTGGAAATTGTCAAAGGTTCTAATCTTACATTTAAGGACATGTAAAAGAAAGTTAGCTGGAACAGTGAGTGAAATGTAGTCATGTTGAGGTATATAAGGCAAACTTAAACCAAGAAGCTGCCAAACTATTTTTTGATAATACCACATCCGCAACCTACTGCGCCACCAACTGGTCACAGGGCAGTAAGACAATACTAAAGCCAATCCATTCCTTCTAAAACCGATCTAAAAGTCACCTGAAACTTTCTGTCAATCATCATTGCAGGTATTTTGGGCAATACAAACTGTTACATTGGAAAACATGGTCAATTCATGACACTGTCAACTGGTTTTTTAAAATCCTACACATGGGCTGGGCCAAAACTTTCTCAATTTTTTTTTAGCCAAAGGCAGCAGAAACACGCAGTCTCTGCCTCAAATAACTAGTTGTTCCCTGAAAAAACACAATACCATCATACCACCAGCTGGAGCCACAGAATTAGAGCTGCAACGATTACTCGAATAATCGAATAATTTGATTACAAAAAAAAGCTCGATATTATTATTGCTTCGATGATTCGTTTAATTTACATATTTAATCAAAAACACGTGAATCGTGGCGCGCGGAGCGCGCCGAACAACTGTGGTGCTTTGTTTCACAACAGAGCTTGTTCCGCTCTACGAAGGTGCAACAGAAGAGAGCGGCAGGCGTTTAAACTCAATAGCTCCGCCCCCCAGCCCTGACACGCCACCGCGGACCCCGCGCTCCCCACTCAACAACATCTGCTTCCCAGTCACAGTCGTACTTTTACCACAGCCAAATGCACATGGAAAGCACAAGGACCGCGGTTATGTTTAGAATATCTGTTGTGAAAACAGAAAGTCCGAGACGTGGAGGCCAAAGTGGACCGGCCAACTCGAGCCAAACGGCAAAAGGAAATGCGGCAAATGCTCAAAACGCCCAGGAAACCACCGGTCCCACCCAAATAAGTTTAACAAATGTCTTATTTAGTGATGTGACGAGCGACTGTAACTGTTTACGTCTATGACAAGTTAATAAGTCCTTTATATATATTCTTTCTATACACAGAACAGTTTGGACCTGAAGTGAAATTTTTGGGGACAAATTTATATGAAATTAAGAATAAAATGTGTTATTTTAAGCAGAAATTCCTTATTTTGTATTTGTTTATTACTATGAGCTATAACGTTTATCTAAAAAATAATTTAATATGTGTTTAAATGGTTTACTGAATGTACCAAAAAAATAACAGATTACTCGATTAATCGAAGAAAAGAATCGATAGATTACTCGATTACTAAAATAATCGATAGCTGCAGCCCTACACAGAATGTAAATGTGTTGAAATCATGGTTACTTGAGAATAAAACCTGTGTACATGTACACTGGTGTATGACGGTGTGTTGTGTGTGTGTGTGTGTGTGTGATGGCTACAATCTGGTGTGTTTACAGCATGTGTATCATGCGTGTTCATTAACATGCACTGTCCAACAACTAATAAACTCATAATAATAATTTATTGCAGACAAATGAACAACAATCGGTTTGTTTTTTTGTTTTGATATCCCTCTCAAAAACCACATGAGTGGAATTTTTTCTATTTAAATTACAAAATTATTGTTTTAGATGGGCTGACCCTCTGACCAGACAAAACTCTGGGCACAGGTCGTGAACCACTGTACAACAGGAATGGTAATCTATTAGACAATGTGAATGTCAGTAGGTTTCACATGGTGTCATGTTTGTTCTCACAATAATCAGACCACAAACCTAACCTACCTAAAAACGGAATACTTGAGCCCGGCAGGAGAGCCGGGAGCTGCAGTCCAGTGGAGCACATGTCTGAAGTTAACACTGGACATATGGAGGTTCAGCGGAGCAGGAAGATCCACAGCTGCAGTTAAAACACACACGTCCTTAGCCAGATACCCATTTCACTCATTCATCTATTTATTTAAGCTTTATTATGGAATCAAAGATGCATCAATTTTTTGGTGAGAGGACCATCACCTGCTGGTGTCTATGGACATGTTCCACACAGTATGGCCTCACATTTATCTAGCTTATTTCATTCAGGGTTTTTTGATCACCCACTTGTGTAAGATTAAAGCCATACTGTGGAATATTCGAAGCAAAGCTATGAGATCTCCATGGAGACCAGCAGGTGGCATACCAGAAAAGTTACATGGTGCACCTTAAGTATTTCTTTGTATAGATCAGAATACAGATGTCATGGCAAAACCAGTTAGACCTTTTTTATCTTCAAAGAATGAAGAGTAATTTCCCGTTGCACAGCTAAAGCCCAGACTGGGTTCCTGGACTGGGTTCCTGGACTGGGTTCCTGGACTGGGTTCCTGGACTGGGTTCCTGGACTGGGTTCCTGGACTGGGTTCCTGGACTGGGTTCCTGGACTGGGTTCCTTGTGTGAAGACAAGCAGCCCCCCTGCTTGTCTTCACACTGAGGGGTTCTCTGACTAAATACTATTCTGAAGCTAAATATCTTGTTCTGATCCCATCTCAGAAGGCTGGAACTAACATGGGCCAAGCTCAATGATCTGTGATGCAGTTTAGCCTCACCGAACATGCACAGTAGCGCTCTAAGCCCCTAAAAGTACAACACAAAATCGAATGCCACGACTCTGTGGGCTTCATCCTGATAACATGTGTAGAATACAATTAGCAATAGGCTTATTTGAGTTATTTGGACTCCACATACAGCCTGTGTGAGTGTGTGATAAAGGCGAGTTCTGACCTGTGCAGAGGCGTACTGTGAGACATGCCAGCAGGAGCAGCTTCATTATTCACATGGCATTGTTGTGTAGAGCCTCTGGGCTATCACACCACAGCAGCAGCGGCTGGTTCACTGCACCTGATGACTGACCACAGGACTGACCACAGAACCGGCTTCAGACTCCAGCCTTGTGCGGAAAAAGAACTCGCCTGTTAAAACAAATCAAACTTTATTCATAAGGCACCTTTCAAACAAAAATGTAACCCCCTCACACATAGGCACAGTCACAGACTAAAATACATAAGAATGAGCACATACGATGAACCAGTTGAGAAAACACCATCATAGGAGCACCCAGGCCCCGGCAGCCAGGCCCCGGCAGCCAGGCCCCGGCAGCCAGGCCCCGGTAGCCAGCCACCAACTGAGGAGCAAGACGCTGAGAGAGATGACTAAACCCAGAAAAGGCAAGGGAGGTGATGCTTCAGGAGCTAAACAATAAAAACCGACTTCCCAGCTGGCTAACAATGCTAGTGCAGCTCCATAGGGGCTGTCTGCCACCACACAGCCCACATGGGATGGACAGAGGGGTGGCGGCCCTTGTGCGTGAAATGCAGTGTGACATGTCGTCATTGAGAGCTGAGGTGAGAGCAGGGCACAACGAACCCCAATTTGCAAGAATAGAAGCTGAAATACTGGAGCTGAAAACGGGAGAATGAGGCGGCGCTCATGTCGCTGAGGCGGAGAAGCATATCTCGGATATTAAGGATGAGTTACGGGAGCTGAAAGCCGAAGTGGTTAAACTCCGGATTAACAAAAATATTTAAAAAAAACGAAACTCTGGATGTGGAATCCAGGTCCCGCAGAAATATTCTCAGACTTGTGGGAGTTCCAGAAGGCGAGGAGGGGGCAACACAGAGGGCTTCCTCCAGAAGATAATTCCAGAGCTTTTATCTGGTACTGGAGTTGGAGTCCCAACCATCACTACAGAAAGAGCTCATCGCCTGGGCCAACGAAGACAAGAAGCTGAAAACCACGAGGTCTGGTAATGAAGCTTCTGAACTACTGTGAGATGGAGAAAGTCATGAAGCCTGCAAAAGCTAAAGGAGACCTCCAGTACAAAGGCAAATGCGTCTTCTTCACACCGGATATTCCATACAAGGTTCGTCAACGAGGGTTTTGCCATGTCTGTGAATTATCCCAGGAGAAGAAACCAACTGAGCGCATAGATCCTCAAATCCAGCAACTCTTCTTGGTGACTTTTGAAGGTAAAAAACACATGCCTCAAAAACACCAGCCAGAGGCAGAAGTGCTCCTCAGAAAAATACAAAACAGAACTGAAACAGCCAACAAGAGATGGATCCATCAACGTGGGCCATGAGAGTTTATGTCATCCGTTAAATAATAAGACATTTAGGATGTTTTAAAGAGACTGATCCGTTTTTATCCATTATTCAGCAGTAGTCCTTCTGCTTCTCACTCCTCTGGCCACAATAATGCGTCGTCCCTTTTATTTTAGTTATTAATTGACTGTCCACAGTGAAAGATTAATGTCCACAAAGAAGAGGTATTTACATACACACAGCGCTATACTTTTGACGGCACTTTCCGTGTCCGGTTACATGCACTCATCTGAGTGCCCCAAATCGCGCGGAGATTAGGCTTTGCAAAAATGGAAAATAAATTCCAGATTTGCTCAGGAGCGCCAGTGTTTGCGGGAGTCAGGGTAAGCCGTTCTTTTAGAGGATCGCGTTACCAACAGAGGCTGCGCAGACCGGTCAGGCGTTCCCCCATTAGCGAAATGGACTTTTACACGATAGGTTTTGGTTCAATGCATGTTTTTGAAGACATCTTTTTTACTGTTTCAATATATACCTTCTTCTGTTTTCATTTTCTGCTCTTCTTGTGTTTGTGTTTTGAACCAGAGTTTTTAATAACATAAGAAAATTAATAGGAGCTTAAACACAACAATACCATCAAATCCAATGACATCAGAAAAGAGTACGTATGCAACCCTTTAACTTTAATGCCATATTGAACCAATCAAATGAAAATATATTAACAAAAATGAGAAAAGAAACAATAGACATTATATATTTACAAGAAACATACTTGAGCAATATAAAACATAAAAAAACTTAACAACAAATTTTGTTATAAAATCTTTTTTATTAAATATATCAGTCATTGACTTCCAAAAACCCAATTACCTGGTTAAAGCGAACTATGAAGTCCATCCATCCAATCTCTCTACCGCTTGTTAGTGGCTCGCGGCGTCTAAGCGCCTAGAGCCGCCTTTGCGCCTTAGCGCCGTACCACCCGGACAGTGGCCAAACTTGCCCGCAGGCTAACACAGAGACATAGACACACAGACAATCATTCACTCTCACAACACTCATTCACTAGGGCCAATTTACAGTTGCCAATTTACCTAACACATGCATGTCTTTGGACGGTGGGAGGAAGCCGGAGAACCCGGAGAGAACCCACGGTGACACGGGGAGGACATGAAGACTCCACCCAGAGAAATCATGCGATGTAATGTTCGCCCAGGAATCGAACCCATGATTTCCTTCTTGGGAGGCGAGAGCTCTAACCGCTCTGCCAACGTGCACCCTATTAATGTAAAGGTATTTACTCTGCTGAATGTGTATGCTCCACCAGGGGGTGATATCACCTTCTATACAGATAATATGGACCTGATTGTGAACCACTCTGAGGGAACCCTAATTGGAGGCGGCGATTGGAATCTTCGCATTCAGCCTACACTGGACGTGTCGAACTCAAGAAGCACTGGTAGAACAATGAATAACAAATTCTGTAAATTATGAAAAATATAGGACTGATCTGGACATCTGGAGGGAGATGAACCCCAGTGCGCATTAGTATACCCATTTTTCTAATCCACAGACAATCTACACAGAGATAGACTATTTCTTTATCTTCAATGAAGACAGATCTAAAATCACTGAAGCAGATATCAGATATAGGCACAATAGATCTAAGTGATCATGCTCCTATCTGCATCTCTGTGGATTTGGAGGAAAGATGAAAAAACACACTTTTACAACAACATTAAGACTTATCTGGAGGAAAATGACAATGGTGGATGATGTTAAAGCAGTTTTGAGAGAGAAAAAGCTAAATGAAAAACTTTCTGGTGGTAAAACATGCCATGAAGGGGAATCCTCAAGTGCAATAGGAAATGAGGGGGGGGGAACTAAAACAAACGTGAAAAGCTTTGATACATTGAAAGAATCCTTTGACTTGGAGACTTTTAGAGGTATATGGGTCACTCCACACTAAAGTGTACAATTGCCACTGTCTTTAATTAGGGCATCATTAAAAAACATTCCAAAAGCAAAAATGACAAGGTCTTTTTCTAGATTTCTAGATTTCTAGATTTCTAGATAGATAGATAGAAAATGAGAACGGCAGATAGGACGAGTTTTGTTACATGATGGAACTTTCAACTTCAACGACTTGTAAAAGAAACACAAACGAAGAATCTACTAGTGATGAAAAGAAGGGGAAGTACCTCTAGATTCATGCTCCAAATGCTTTTCAAAATGTTTCCACTCGTATTTTTGAAATTTTGAAGTGTTGTGGGCAGGAAGTGTCCGGTATTAGTTCCAACCAATCAGTATCAGTTTACGTTTGATGACGTCATTCTTAGCGCCATGCTACGTCATCAAAATGCGACGCTTTATTACTGTACTCTACGGTGGAACTGGAACTGTTCTGGCTGTGTCTACTCACGTGAGCCTGTAGCATTCCATCATCATTTCAATCTCGTTTTGAGTCCTTTTTTACGAGTTGTTACGACGAAACTACATTATTTACTGCGTGGGGAAAACTAACATCGTTTTGAAGCGCTGCCTGACGCAAATCGGCCACTCGCGCATGCGCCGAGCGCTCAGCAGTCTGACAGACGCTCAGCGAGGCAGAAATCTGTTTTGAAAGTCTTGTGTCCTACCAAGTTTACGTATGTTAGAAAATGGTCGCATTTATACAGCGCTTTTCGACCTTCAAGGCACTCAAAGCGCTTTAAACTACTTTATGGTATTTTGATGTTGCCTAGAGGTGGTACTTTCTGATGAGAGTTGGAATTTTTAAAAAAAATCCTTGTTTTAAATTTGGACCATTATGTAACACTTAATGTTACAAATAGGGAGTTATTACAACCAAGACAATAAACTGAGCAACTACCACTATAACTCTTGACTGAAATATTTATTAAAGCTTATAAATCACAATTTTCAAGGGCAATAATATCTAAATCATACAAATGTATGAATTTAGGCAGCCACTCTACTAATTACAATTAAAAAATAAATAGGAAAGAGGGGGTCATTTTGTTTTGACTGAGGAAGAATGGGAAAATATATGTACATCCCAGTGGAGAACCACAAAATCATATCTTTGGAGGGAATTCCATACATAAAACTGCTCAAAATTCACAAGGAAATTCTAACTGCTGGAGAAACTGTTGTTGCTGGGAGGCCCACCATTACATGGGCGATTGTCCTGTTGCTCAAAAATATTGGACTGAGATCAATAAAGCGCTACAGACTCTCTGACACCACCATCCCACCTGATTTTAGAACTATGGATTTGGGCCTCGAAACCCCTGCCATGGACATGCCACCTCCTGGCAACAGGAAAAAAGGCCACAAGGAATGACATAATAACTGACACATAGAATATGAGGATCACATTTGGAATTAACTTGAAATTGGACAAATCTGACCAACTTTGGACCAATTGGGTGCTTTATTGTGGAGTTTGTGTGCTTTACTTTTAATTTAACGTCTTGCCGTGATTTTCTTTTGTCTACTTTCTCTCTGGTCTTGTTCCGTTACTTGTATGTTGAGCGTTTTAAAAAAGAAAAGAAAAACTGTAAAAAGCTAACAATACAAGTTAAACCTAAAAACAAAATGAAAACATTAGGGTAGAAATACAATAAAACTAGAGCATATTCATGTCAAATAAAAACCCCTAATATTATTAACACATTATTTTGTAGGGATAAACCTGCCTCGAGTGAATGCGTGCGTGAGTGAGTGAGAGAAGTCAAACTGGTCGAGAACACATTTGGGGTTATACACTATGCAACGTGCCCCTCCTCCATGGCTGACTCCTCTTTTCAGTGTGCATGTGTTTTATTCATAGCGTTATCATTTTTAGTTAGTCATTCCGCTTATAGGATTAAATTCTAATTGTTTTTAAAAAGGAGGTCTTTAACTTGTAGTCCAGCAACACATTCCCACTTGTGGTTCTGGCAAAGGGAAGAGAGACGTGGAGCTTCTGCCGGCTCGATTTAAGAAATAGTTGGTCAGTATGTTCGAGTGGACTCTTTCTTACTGCTTTGTCGTATGTTCAGGTGTTTACCCAAACTTCCAAGCAATAAATAAAATAAAGCTAAATCAGTGGACGGTAAGCATTTAATATTTATATAACAGACACATTTTTAAAAATATTTTCTTGTGATAAAATATGCACATGAGTAATACACAAAATGAAAAGGTCCAAGAATGGAACCTTGGGGAATTCCACATTCGAAAATGAGGTGTTGCCAGCAAACTGTACAAATTGTTGTCTCTTGGCAAAGTAACTACTGACCTCTCTTTAATGCTGTAGTCTGGTATCGAAGGCCTTTCGAGGTCGATGAAGGATGGTTTCTATTGGAACTTGCTGCGGTTAGGTGCTCTGTGATTAGTGTTTTTTTCCACTGAAACACTCATTTTTTCCCCATGACTTAATCTAATCTATACACTAAAATATTTTCCTTTAGATTAGCAAATTGTGAAATTGTGTTTGTCACTTGATTTATAAATGGGAGGTGACAGCTGCAATGGAGGCGGAGCGAAAAGTCTGCTGTAAAGACCAACAACTTCAAAGTGGTTTTCTACACACTCAATGACATCAAACTCGACAACTGGAAACTTAATGAAGATAATCATGAGCGTCAAAGGGCGGGCGTGGTTTCAGACTGTTCAATGCTCAAGTGAAAAACAATCAAACAATTGACAAAGACTTAAAAAACTACGGCTCCATCTGTTGATCCCGTTTGGATTTGACCCGTTTCACAGGCGACATCAGAACATGTCGAACACAAACCTACCCAGGGTGCATTGCACTCAGATTGATCGACACTGCTAAACGAGCCTTGTGATTACTTTCAAGATTTGAATTCTACTCTGGGAATAGTCCAGAAATAAAGGACATGTTGTAAATAGAGGTTTAGTTATACAATCAAAGGTTTGTTTTAGAATTAAAAACTATGTCTCCTCTTGTCTCGTTAACACGGA